>CAJQZJ010032510.1:2315-105780 GCA_907164525.1 Lophiomys imhausi | reverse complement strand
CCCAGCACCTCTGTTTCTTCCCTGGAATATGAAGAAAATTTCAGGATCAATGAGCAAGGCTGTATCACATTCCTTGTAAGTGGGGGCAGAACAGTCTCCAGTGTCTGAGGATGCCTCAGGCTGAGCTTGGTGGAGTCAGGGGACCCTCCACCAAGTCCTGAAAAATAAAAGAGCGTGCGGACAGTCCTGTTCCATTGGCGCCAGGAGTGAAGCGCTATCTCTGTCCTGCTGCCTCCTGGCTCCCAACTCTGCTGACAAGTTAGTTAATTTCTTCTCAAGCTTCCAGAATGTTCCCCACTACAGCTGGCCCAGTAAGTAGAAGTTTAGATTTTCCTCCAAGATTGTGAACAGTGTTTTATGAGTGCATCTCCAAAATATTAAAAGATCAGAAAGTACAAGGCCCATACAACTCTGTCCCGATTTCTCTGCTAGTCAACAGGCATGTGCCTCACTTCAGGATCTTTCCTGCTTTGACAATACTACATGGGCGAAGAAATCCAGTGCTACAGGAAGAGATGCTCCAGCTCTTTTCCCACATGCGTGGAGGGACTTACTGGTCATGCCGGGTGTCAGGGATGCCTCTGTCCATACGCAGCTTGTCACTCTCCACCTGGTTGAACTTGTTGCGTGCGTAGGGGTCCTGCCCAGAGCGAACCATTGTCCCTCCAACATATGCCTCCTGGTTAAAGTCTGGCCACCGGACTTTCCCTGGAAAAGCAGAGCAGAGGGTGTGGGACGAGTGGATACAAGACCAGAGTGTTGCCGGAGATGGCACTAAATGTTAAGTCACAAAACAGTGGCCTCAGCTTGCTCATAGGATGACAATCTTAGTTTAGTTTTTTTTAAGTAGCAGAAAACAGCCCTGAGCATTGTCATATGAGAAGCTGAAAATCTGCACAAGTAAAAGGCCTGGAGTTCAGGCTTCACCAAAGCTTCCCAAGACAGAGTCGGCAACTCCGGCACCATTTCTCTTTCTGGCTCCAGGAAAAGGTCAGTGGCTAAGGTGGAGGTGGAGGAGGGAAGGTGAGCACTAGAGTGAGAACACAAGAGCAACACACAGGGTGCTGTTGGTTTCTTGTAGCTCAGGGTGCCCTCAAATTCGGTAAGTCGTTAAGGATGAGCTAACCTATATCCTCCTGCCACCGTGCCCAGCTCTGCTGTTCTTCGAGCTCACTAAAATCACTATGCTCCTCTCTGAAACCCAACCTTTTTAATTATTAAACAGTTATTTATTAATAATTATATCTACTTATAACAAATACACTTACTTAACTACTATTCCTATAAATTCCTACAACCCCTAAGACCTAACCACTAAACCTATTGATAACTATTACAACTATTTTTCTAAGGATACAGTCTCTGGGGCAGGTCCTCAGTCGTGAGGAACACAGTCTCTGGGGTAGAATCTTTAATGCACTTAGCAGTCCTTTTTCTGGAATATCTCAGACGCAGGTTCGTCAGGGTAAATTGGCTATCGAAGTCTCACCTTAAATAAGGCTTGAGGCTTTCTTCTCTCTGGGAGACCTCAGCTGTCTGTAGGCCACCTTACTTCCTTCGTATCAGCAACTCTGCCGCTCTGCCTCAGTCTTTAAAGCTGGCCACAGTTCCGTTCAGGCTGCTGTTCGGACAGGTCAAACCCCTCTAGGCAAAAGCTGAGCCACAGGGTTTAGTCCTTGGCCTTTTGCTGTCTTGCTGAGGCTTTATCTGCTCACCAGCTTCCTTCTGCCTCAGGGAGATCTGGCCATTGGTCTACCAGAACTTTCTCCAGCAGGACTCTCGGAGCTCTCTAATATCGGGGGCCCTTAGCACGCAGCTCTCCGGGCTCATCCACTTGTCCTTAAATAGGATCGCTCCTTGTTCCACCTGCTTCAGCTTAATTTGGGCTCTGCCCACTTAGCAGCTGAAAGCAATGCCAGGTCATAAAGTCTTTGCTTGTTTCACCTGGCTTCAACCTTGTTTTTCAGTCCAAAGAGACTCTCCTCGTTTCACATGACTTCATCCATAAGCTGATAAGCTAATTGCTCACAGCGAAGTTGATCTTCATGGCCCGAATTAAGAGACTGTATCAGAAACCTAGATATTCACTAAATCTAACTTATATTAATCTATCAACCCCTACACCTCTCTTTCCTACTTGTGAAGAGGTCCTAAGCTGCTAAATACCACTGGGCTATGGGTTTCATTACTCATCCCTGTAACACCCCGTGCATACAGTACACCTAAACACATTTGTCCTCTGAATCCCGATACTGTCAGCAGGATCACCGAGTACAGGAGAGGGGGACATTGCTACAGTACAGAAAATGCCATGCCCTAAGAAAGTGTTCCCACAGCCTCCTGTGAGGTGTCCTTAGGGGTGCTCTCTGCAGCTGTTGGGATGGGTGGCCGTATGGAAAAGTGAAGAGTGTCAGTCCTACTTCAACTCCCTCCTGTTGGCGCTTTCCCTGTAGTCAGGACCCTGTGCCCTCTCTGGGAGTGACACGGGGTCATGGAGAGGGTTTTATGTGGAATATCAGGCCATGAAATTGTAGGGCCTCTCACAGCCTTGACCTGGTGCCTCTAAGGCACTGGCCACATGATGCCATCATATTAGATGCATAGGCACAGATAAGCAAAGGCAGGCTCAGGCCTGGTCCCACTGAAGTGTTCATGTTCTGAGGCTGAGGGAGACAGACTAGAGAACCATTTCTAAACCTGGGGAGCAGAAAGCCCCATAGAAGGCCTGTCTGAGCTGAGGTGAGGAGCTCAACGAATGTTATTACTCTTCAGCAGCTTCTCTCTCTGACCATCTGCAGCAGGACACACAGTCCCACCTTGCTGTGATGTTGACCCTCCCTAGGACATGATACAGGACAGTAGTATCATTTCCTTTCAGAAAGCATGGTAGGATGTGAGAATGCCACAGGGGCTGCAGAGCGGTTCAGCTGTGACAGGCGCCACATCACCAGGCATTCATACTAATGGCTACAGCCTCATAGCCTTATATTCAACCTTAGGAGAGGGAAGGCACAGGTGCAGCCTACGTTTTCATGTGGGTGTGACAGAAAATTGGCTTCATCATCGAATGGTGGTTCGAAACCCGTAATCTGAAAAACACTGGGCTTGTCACATTGTAGAAATTGGTCTGTATCGTGCAGAATTGTCAGCTTGCAGACTCCTGGAACAGTGGCAGCAGAAAGCAGAGGCGGAAGGCTCAGGGGAACATGCTCCAGCTCATGGCCCAGTTGGCTTTCACTCCAGCCTGGCCCATGCCCTCTAAGCGAGGCCCAATGAACCCAGTCTCTGACTCCAGCCCACAGACAGGCAGGCAGCCAGGTGCAGAGAGCCAAGACCTGGGCAGCACAAGTCACAGGATAGAACAATGAACAGAATCCTGACACTCACAGGCCACTTGCACTCCTAACATCTTGAAATTTTCCATTTTGGAAATTACAAGTTTCAGAAACAAAACATCAATCTTATGATTTTTTTCTTAGGTTAAGAAAGAGGATTAAGGAAAAAGCTCCAGTCACCAGTCAGAGCCCCTTCCCCAGCTCCCACCTTGGCCTGATAGAAAAGTCTGAGATAAGATTTCACAGGAGGCAGGAGGGAAACAAAGTATGTGTCCAGACAGCGTGAGAACCACAGGGCACATCACCCACCAGGCTATGGAGCATTGGCCAGGGCTGTGAAAACATTCAAGCAAGTTTACTTGAGGAATGGACTTCTCTCAGGCATGCCCTTCGAGCTAAGCTGTGCACTGTGGTGTATGTTGAGATCTCTGCCATAAAAATGAGGTACCACAGTGACCTTCAGGCAGTGTGGTCTCTGTCTGCCTGGGGTGGAGCAGGAAGGGCTGGCATGTCCTTATCCAAGCCTCAGGCAGCCCTGTAGGCCTCCCTGCATCTCTTGAAATTGTCCACAACTAGTCTAATGCCACCTTCAAGACCATGTCCTGTGAGGAGCTCCCATTCTCCCTGGTATGACTCCAATCTTCTTACAATGGATCCTGAATTCCAGCCACCTGCTGGTTCTTACTCTCCCATCCTAGGTACCAACATGTTACAGGCCTCTGCCAACCATTGCTTTACTGCTGTGGTTTCACCCTGGACCAAGCTGCCTGAAGCTGAGTATAAAACTGGGCAAATCCTAGGCGTGACCTGGAGGAGCATGGTGTCACACGGGCACTCACTCTCCTGCTGCAGCAGACCAGGAAAGATCGTCAACTGGAAGAGAGAAGCCTACATTCAAAGCCTAGGCTCTTCCAGATGAAAATAACGGACCATACAGCCCTTGAATCTCCCTCTACTGCCATCCCCAGGAACCTGAGATACAGGGGGCTTTCTTGCCTGACCGCTCACCCTTGTCCCATCTCTGATGGCCAGTGGGGGCAAGCTGGAGGAAGGGCTGGGCAGACAGCAAGAGAATGCAGGGATGCCCTTTGCCTGCCATTCCCAGCCCACAGCCATGGAAACAACAGCTCAGAGTCAGGAGAGGGTGAGCCTGGATCACCACTGTCCTTGGGAGAGAAGGGATGAGTGCCTGTGGGCCCCGAAGAGGTGACCCTAGGGATGGTGTTGTCAAGATGACACCCCCACATTTGTCTTCTGGGCCACTCTATACTGTCCTATCCTAACCACTGCCTACCTTCCCCTCAAAGCAATGCCACTCTCAGGCCACACTTATCTTCCTCGACTGTTTCTGCACAGATGACTCCCAGGTAAGATCCCTAACATTCAGACTGCAGTAGGTCTACCCTGAGTTTTGGACTACAACTCAATGTTTTAGTTAGACATGGCCAGCTGGGCTCTAGAGAGACTTCTCTATCCCAGATCCTCCTGTGAGGCTCATGAGTTGCACAGCTGGGTGCAATCCTTGGATTATCAGTTCAGTTCAGTTCAGTTCCTTGGGCAGGAAGGAGCAGAGGCCCTGGGAGACTATCTACCCAGCTCAGGTGACTATGACAGAGGACTTTCAGGGCCAGAGGAAAGCAGATGTCAATTTTCTAACAACTCATCTATAAATGAACTGAGATGAGCTTATCAATCAAGATGTGCCAGCCTTTGCAAGACTCATATCAATACATTTGAACTTAATGTAGATTTCTTTCTGAACATTTTTGATTTTATTAAACCCCATTCTTGAAAGAACAACTGCATCAATCTACAGTGAGTTTTCACAGAACTAATATGGTCAGGTGCATGAGTGAAACCAGGCACTGAGAAACACATGCACATGGTCTTTAGAGGCTTAGGGGTGCAAGGGCAGGGTACCCAACACATGCTCATGCGGATGGGCACACCCTCTGTCACCACAGGTGTCTGGGGAGACAAGAGCCTGCAAGTCACAGACTCTGAGGCTCTGAGTTCCGCACAGACGTGGGCTCCCAAGCAGAGGTGGCCCAGCCCCCTGGATAGAACACCTGTATAAAGTAGAGCCACCTTTTCCTGGGACAGCATGGGGAATGGGGCAAACGACAACCCACAGACACATGTCTGGGCCACAAAGCCCCTGGCCTCAGTGGCTGGTCTCAAACTGAACCAAATTTTCCTGTTTGAAAGAAAAACCTCATGATGTCCCTGCTCCAGCAAGTGCTCAGCACAGCAGAAAAGGCCAAGACTGCAGCAAACAAGCTGCTTCCACAACGAAGGATGCGAATGGTATCATCCTGGGTATCTGGTATGGCAGGAAATCGCCACTGTGAGAAACTTCTCTTGAAATAAAGCACCCTAAAATAACTCATTATTAGGGATGAAAAAGCAGGAAATTCAAAGCAATGAAAAGTAATTTATCAATAAATCTAAGGAAGTGCCTGCTGTTCCAGGAGAGAGACACAGAATTTGTTCAGAATCATCAATGCTATTGTATGAGCAGTTTCACAGCAATGAGTAGGATCAGCTGCTCTATATTCACAAGGTTTGTGCCCAGCTCCAAATCTTCATGAACGAATCCTTCAAGAGCTCTTCTCTGATTGTACAGGGTTCCTTTGTTTGCATGACTGTTCTGCGGATTGGGCCACTCTATGTAGCCCAGGCTAGCCTGCAGTCCATTTTCCCTTCTAAGCAGTCTGCAGAAGCAGTCACAGTTACTGCAGGATCCTCACCCAGTGTTGCCTCCGCCTACTTCAGTCATCCACCCGCAGTGATGCTAATCCACCAGCATCTCCAAAAACCCTGTTGCCAAAGGAGAATCCCTTGGGAGTGGACAAAGCACAGATTCCTTACTGTGGACATCCTACTTCTTTTTTTTTTTTTTTTTTTTTTTTTTTTTGTTTTTTTTGTCAGGGTTTTTCTTTGTTGCCTTGGCTGTTCTGGACTCACTTTGTAGACCAGGCTGGCCTCGAACTCACAAAGATCCGCCTGCCTCTGCCTCCCAAGTGCTGGGATTAAAGGCGTGCGCCACCACCGCCCGGCAGGACATCCTACTTCTACAGGGAATGTAGGCTGTGGCCATTCCCAGTGTGTGAGTAAGTTCTGGGAGCTTGGTGGCTCCTTGGTTCTATGATGGGCACCTAGAAGTTGTGGGCAGTTAAGTGAAAGGAACTGGCCTAATACCAATGCACTACAAATGAAAAAAAAATGAGGGGGGAGTTCTACAAAGAAATAGGAGAAGGGGCTCTTCAAAGAAGTAGGAGAAAAGGCTCTACAAAGAAGAGGAAAAGGGGCTCTACAAAGAAGAGGAAGGGCTACACAGAAGAAAGCGGTTGCTGCTCTCCTGGCTGCTGGTGCTCCCCTAAACTGCTGTTTACTCTTCCTGCTGCTGTCTCCTGGTTTGCTGGACTTCTACTGAGACTGGTATTGCCCCCAGAGAACCCAGTGACCCTAATCAGCAGGAAGCAGCTCAAACAGACCTACGCCCCTTCTCCCTCTAACCTTTCTCTCCCACCTAGTGTTGGGGGTGGTGGAAGGGAAATAGTGGAATTAAATATAGTAAATTAGAGTGTATAATATGTACAAAAGTAAAAAATGTCTCTTGTTACAAGCTGTAATGATTACACTTTTAGTAAAATACACAGATACATCAACTGATCGGCATAACAAGCCAGAAATACACACACAGGCAGTTGATCTCTGACAAAGGAAAGATAACAGAAAAAAGTAAACTTTCTTTCCCCCAATCCCACTCTTATTTTTTTTTTTTTTGGATGTTGAAGACAAACATCTTTATTAAAGATGTTACACCCTCACCCTGTTCTACTTCAAGTAGACGATGAGCATCAAAGAACCTCCATTTATAGATGGATGCATTTAGTGGCAAACTAGCCACTGGGCAAGAAAAAGACCTGGCTTCAACTGTAGACAGAATGCTATCTGAAAAGGACAAAACTCGGAAGCAGGTAAATCGACAGCCTAGCTCTGCCAAGACAGGGTAGGCAAGTCCTTCATAATTCCTGCTTTATAATTAATGTCTGTTAGAGATACTGGGCCAAATGGCTGAAGACAGATGCTCCAACATTATAGAGAGAAACAGGACTGTCCAGGCAGCCAGTTGTCTGCCATTTCTTACTTTTGGAAGCTGCTTGCTCTGCACTTTACATATATTTATCCTTCTCAGGTCTTTGATGTGGCTGAAGACTAGATAGTTATAGTCTCATAGTTAAATTTTAAGTTGTTTAGGAATTAAAAGGATATTCTAGGTCGAAGAGGATGTTTTTAAGTTGGTAATTCAAGTTAGGATGGAAACTGAGTTAGGTATAGAACTGCAAACTCATTGAGATAGATAATAGAATATTAATATCAGTTGTCAAATATGTATGGACTGGACATTGAGAATATATGTTATACCTTATAATTTTCATAATTGTTTCCTAATTGTTAAAAAAAGAGAGATAACTATATTTGAAAAAAATTGTATGTGATGGTTTTTGAGGCTTGTTCCACCACCTTTTTCTAATTGAAAATAAATTTATTTTTATAAAGAAAAAATAAAATAAATAATATAAATTAAAACCATGAAACTTAAAAAAAAGATATTACCAAAATTTTGGCAAACATTTCAAAATATGCTTCACTTTTCAGCCAGCAGCACTTTGAAACGATGATGCAACACAACTTCAATCAACATTAGTTCAAAATCCTTATAATTTGGCCACATAACTTACATTCCCACATGATAAGACAAGTGATAGTTTAAATTAACATTAACAGATAAACTCTATGAAATGCAAGTTTGTGCTGTTTGATGAATCACAGTATGCTATGGTTAAATATATCTACTAATTTTTATATTCCTAGTATGTAGGGTGAAAAAAATCTTCAAATATACATCTGGTCTAGGTAATAGTTTCTTTGCATATTTTTCTTCAAAAATACTTTATAACAGTATGTAAATAGGTTACTTACACATTTACTTTTATCATTTTGTCCCCAAATTATAGATCTGTTCCTTTTTTTTGTTTTTTGTTTTTTTTTTTTTTTTTTTTTTTTGGTTTTTCGAGACAGGGTTTCTCTGTATAACAGCTCTGGCTGTCCTGGACTCGCTTTGTAGACCAGGCTGGCCTTGAACTCGCAGAGATCCGCCTGCCTCTGCCTCCCAAGTGCTGGGATTAAAGGCGTGCGCCACCACCGCCCGGCAATCTGTTCCATTTTTATAACATAACTTTTTTTACCCAACATTAATAAAGCTGACAAACTGCTGAAATAGAAATGCTTTTGTCTTCCACAACAGAAGTAGCAATTGGACAGAAACAAACAGTCTATTCTAACCCCATTCTAACCCCATCAGTTGTTGGGGCTGAGGGTGGCAGCTTCTCATCTTCATGCAGCTCACATCCGCCAGTCAGCTCTGCAGACATACAAGTTGAACACACATGTTCTGGCATGCAGCTCACATCCGCCAGTCAGCTCTGCAGACTCACAAGTTGAATACACAGGTTCTGACGCTGGTAGGCCAGTGCGCCTACTGATTAACCACATTATGTAAACACTTCAAGGCAGCCATTGCAGTGGGAGGGGTTGTTAGCTTGTAGGGTACATTTATCACTGTAGAAGCAGTCAACATGTATGTATGTATGGATGGATGTAGAAAACTACACATATTCACACAACTTTCTATTTTTTAACCCTCCAAAACAATGCTTTGATTTGTGTTTTTGTGCAAATGTCTATAAGGCAAGAGCCCAAATTAAGAAAGGTCAGAAAATAACTTATGTTTATCCAAAAGCATTTCACCACACACATTACTGTTTTGTTTTGTTCTAAACACACACAACACTTAAGTGTGAACATTGCATTCCTGATACCTAAAAAAAGGGAAAAAAAATCATCTCTAATGACAGTTTGTTAGGCAAATTTGATTTGGAGTATAGAACATGGGATCCCCGATATCTAAAATATTGTTTCAATTAGTAAACAAGTCTTGAGAGAGGGAAAAAAAGCACCAGAAATAAAGCAGCTTCAAAAGGGAAGCAAAGCAAAATGGAGGGGAAAAGTAACTCAAGTTTACTAACACTGAAACTTCCAAAAAGCAAAATCTCATCTTTTAGAATCTAGAGCAGTGGTTCTCAACCTGTGGTTCTTGACTGACTCTTTCCCAGGGGTAACATATCACATATCCTGCATGCCAGATTCATTAACTGTAGAAAAGTTACAGTTATGAAGCAGCAACAGAAAAACAGGGGTCACCACAACATGAGGTGTATAGCATTAGGAAGGTTGACAACCACTGGTTCAAAGCAACTCATCTGGAATCTTAAATTTATCCACATTTGCTGGTCCAAGCAGAGTTCTAGTGCCACAACTCTGCTTGCTCTTGGTCAAGGTCACCATTGGTCCTTTGATGTGACAGCTAGTTAAGACTGTATTTTTCTTCATGGTGACTGGGACTGGACTGCTTGCTTTTAAGACTTCCTCATGAACATTCTGGTACTCTCTCGAACCTGGAGAAAGGCGTTTTCATTGTGCATCCAGTTTAATAAGTCTCATGGGTTCAGTTTCTATCCAGCCATGCAAAGCTCTCTGCTCATCATACTTAGCACTAAGGTCTCCCTGTAATTCTGGCGTTGCTCATAGGAGTCAACAACAACACATTTTATCAAACAGTCTGGGAGTTCAGTTGTTGAAGAAGGCTCCATGGAGGTGCTACACCCTTCCTTAACTCTTTCTTTGGGATTTCGACTAGTTTCTTCTCTCTGAAGGTCTTCCTCCTTTTCTTCTATGGTCTCAATGTCATGTCTTTCCCTCCTTTTTTCAAGACAGGATTTCTCTGTGTAGCCCTGGCTGTCCTGGAACTCGCTCTGCAGACCAGGCTGGCCTCAAACTCATAGAAATCCACCTGCCTCTGCCTCCCAAGTGCTGGGATTAAAGGTGACCAACACCATTAACCAGTGAAAACATTAAAAAGAAAAACCAAACAAACAAAAAAGAATGGGGTTGGAAAAAAAGAAAAGAAAGAAAGGAAATACTTCTTTTTTCATCTTTCACAAAATTTAACTCAACAGGAATCGTAGAAATAAATAAAATTCGAAGAAGTAACAGAAAAAACATTGCAGATCTATAGCCAAGTCATCTCTTGCTGCCTTCAGTCTCCTCACAGCCACTTTCCAATGCCTGCATCTGAAAAGCTGCACCTGAAACACTAGAGGAGAGCCCCGTTCTACTGCAGCTGCCTCCAAGCTGCCCTCACTGGTGGGTTTGGGGGAACACCTTGTTTCTTTTCTACAATTATAAAATCTCACAAAATCTCTTCCATGGTAGAACATATCATTTAGGGCAACCCAAATCCAGGTTCCTAGGCCATGGTTCCTCTTTTTGACTAAGAATCAACCACCACTGTTCCCTTTGAAACAAAAGCTGTGTTTTGCATTATCACTATTTATATAACAGCTTTATTTATAATTGCCAAAACTTGGAAGCAATAAAGACACCATTCAGCAAGTGAATGCAAAAATAAACTACGGTATATCCAAGCAATGGACTATTATTCAATGCTAAAAATACAGCTAGGGCTGGAGAGATGGCTCAGTGGTTAAGAGAGCTTGCTGTTCTTGCAGAGGACTGAACTGAGTTCCCAGAACCCACATCCAGGGGCTTACAAGACTAAGGGAGGAGACACCTTCTTCTGACCTCTATAGGCACCCACATACATGTGTTCTCTCTCACTCACACTCATACACAGACACACACACACACACACACACACACACACACACACATACACACACACACTAAATTTGTATTGATAAGTAAAAGATACAAATCTGTAGACTCTGATCCAATCATATTCCATCCCAGAAAAGTTAGGGTAGAACAGTAAGATCTAGGACTTGGCTGGTGGAGAGAGGGAGCAGGCAGAACGTAGACAGTCTCTAGGACAGTCACTCTACTCCGATACTCACTGGATCTCTGTCACACATTTGTCAAAACTCACAGGATGCCACCATGAGGACCTACACATTAGGCATCCAATGCACACCAGTAACTCCAGCTCCAAGGAGCACAGAGACTAGGGAATTACTGGGGCTTGCTGAGAAAATGTGGGCCCCTGGTTCAGGAAAAGACCCCGCCTCAAAGGAACAGGGTAACAGTGCAGAGGATACCCGATACACACATGTGCATGCGCGCGTGCGCACACGCACACACCTCACAGACTGTGCCCTACCACCAAGAACGACCCTCCCTGTGGACTCTGGTGTGACCCTGAGTTAATGTCGTTCACAGTTTGTGCCCAGTGTCCCATTCTGGTGCGTTTTGGTGGGCGGGGGAGGGGCACGTGTGGCATGGGAACTTTCTGGATCTTTTGCCAATTATGCTATGAGCCTAAACTCCTTTAAAAAAATCAAGTTAATTTAAATTTTCTTTGTGAACTAAAACTTCAGATCCTGTTGTTTATATTTCAACATTTTCTCTTTCAATAAATTCTGCTGACCAGCCACTAAGGTCCTGACAGGAAAAGCAAAAGTGTGCTCTTAGGCAGCGTCCAGTTGCTTAAGTAATTCATTATCTGCCCCAAGCCACTGCTCCGAGAGATACTTTCAGTCCATTAACAATTAGGAGGCCACAAAAAACTGGACCAGCCCAGACATAGTACCTGGAGGGAGGGTCTCCACACTCTGTGCTTTCTCGTCTCCATTGCTGTGGTGAAGGTCTTTCTTTTTAATGGACTCAATGTCATTCCAGTCGTCCTGGGGAAACAAAGACGCACACAGAGTGAGCTGCCTGGCTCTGTTGGTCACCTTCACCCACTTTACCATTTCAAAGGCTGTGTCTCATGATGCCATCACCCTGGGGGACTCAACAGTGAGCAGGTAGTGCTCCCTGTATAGGACAATCTTCACAACCACCCAGAGGTCTAGACTATAGTCTAGGGAGAAAGTGGAGGACAATCTCTGCAGGACTCTAATGAGGACCACAGCAACTATGTGCTGAGCACAGTACTATCATAGTGGCCAAGTCCTGGAACCAAGGTAGGCTCTGAGAAATCGCAGAGGTTTGGGACCTCTGAGCTCCTAGGATATCAGAGAGAACATTAATCCTGCTGATGGCACACCAGGAGCTCACAGGGCACTGCCAGGGAGCCAGCCTGAAGAGCAAGATATAAATAAGCTCTGGTGGAATTTATCCCACCCATCTGGGCAAACAATCGGCTGTCATCTGTCAACATTAAATCAAACTAAATAACAGTCCCACAGCCACTGCTTACTGTGTGTTCCACCCACTTCAGTCTGATCGTTGTGAATATAAAATGGTTCTGCGCATAACCCAAACAGGAGACCTCCCATGGGCCAGCCTTGTGGAAGGCCACTTCCTGCGCAGATGAGGATGCTGGCAGTGGGAACCTTGCCTGGCAGCCCAGCCTGCTCTCCACATAGCCACACGCCCTGGACTAGCTGCTGCTTTTGTGCTTTGCTGTGCTGGATCCAAGAAAGATTTCCTCCAAATGTCACTCGCTCTGCCCATAATCTGCACTTAAGGGAAGCCATCCTGCCCTCAGCCCGTTCCTCTCTGCAGCCTTTCCTTCCTCCCCTGGCTTCTGCAGTGGGGTGATATGGCTGACTTTATCATGGGAAGGGCACGCATAGGGGGTGGAGAGGGAGATGAGGATGGAAACCCACCCTCTCGCTCCAAACCGCAGACTAGCTGTCTACCCAGAGCTTCTCAGCATCCAATGATTACAGCACCTTTTCTCCACACAGTGACTAATGTCTGAACATGCATCTGGACCCTATCTATAATTTTTCTCGCAGCCAGAAGATTCTAAAACAACACTTGTAATCAGTTCTTCTGATTCTTGGGTTATAAATAAACTTTTCAACCACTGGTGACCGTTGTGCAGTGACCCTAGAAATGCAGCAGACTGTGCTAATGGACTGCAGCTTTGCAACAAAGGGAACCATGTTACACTAAACCAGGAGGCTCCAGCACAGCAAGGCTGCTTGGTGCCATCTTTTAATTAAGAGTCCATTTCTATCTCACTGCTGGTTTGTCAGATTTTCTGACTAATAATACTTCCCTCGCACCAGGGTGTCAGACCTCTCAAATACTCTGGCTCCTGGATCAAGCTATTTCACCCTGAATAAAACCGTAAGCTGATGCTGTCTCAGGAGTTGCTGGCTCTAGTCAGTCTCTAGTCTGTGGCAGTCACACACACAATCAACACACCCAGGTCAACTATCAGTGTCTCCCTCAAAACACACTTCTCTCCACCCATCCCCGTGTGCCCCATCCCCAGCCACCGTGCCGACCACAGCCCTAATTGTGGAGGTGGCGGATTAGCAGAGTGCAAGGCGGCAGGTATGAAAGATGACTGACAGCTCAAGGCACCTTGAGGAGAGGAAGAGATCACTAAGGTAGCGTACTGTTGGTACCCATTGTGTGCCAGCTACTGTCACCCAGCAACAAGATGGCAGTCATTCCTGTCTTATTCATATGACTGGAGTTTTTTTTTAAGAGGCATTTTATTTAGATAACTAAAAAATATTAGATTCAGAAGCAGTCAAACCAGTTACTTTGTCTGTATTTCCTCTTTTTCCCAACTATGCAAAAAGAAAAAAAAGGCAATCTGCTTTAAGGGAAAAGTCAGAAAAATAGGCCAATATATTTTTCTTCTCCATAACATAAATGGCTACAAGAAATTTAGGTGTAAAATGGAAAACTGTACGTTGGCTTGTTCATTCAAGACAGCAGCAGGTTATAGCACTACGTGAGCATAATCCTCCTGCCTGCACCTCATGTACTGCGCTGTTTTCACTCACAGGCAACATTGAGTAGTTGTTCGTGCATTGGAGCTAACACATATTCCCCAATATTTTATGCCCTCTTTGCCACAGGCAGAGAGTAACTCTGAAGGCTGACGCTTGTCTCTGTTGCATAGTCCATGAACTATATGGTATCTGTGGCACACATTTGATGCTCAGGCCTTAACTTCAGGGGTTGAAGAGTAGATGGAATCTGAATTCTCTGAAGCGATTTCTTCCAGCTCTTCCTCTGCTGTTTCTGGAAAACCAATCTTTGGCTTTGCTAGTTCACCACTGTCATCTTCAGGAAGCACACATTTCCACAGGCCATAGGTTTTTCCTACCACAGTTTGCCACAATCTCAGTGTCCCATCTTCAGAACCACTGGCATCGAGTTCCCCATCAGGACTAAATCTCACAGAGTGAATGGGACCAAAGTTACCTTTGTAGGATTCTAACTCCTCTCCACTGTTATAGTCATACTTAAACAATTTAAAGTCTTCTCCACCTGCAACAAGAAATTCCTTCTCAAGATGAAGAGAGGCAGAATTGATGGTTGCAGGAGCTTCGAAGGATTTAATTGGCTCCAGACATACTGCACTATGAAAAGCAATAGATCGCCCGTAAGTAATAACCAGGACCTCAGGAATATACTCCATGCTACTAACAGACATATTAAAATTTAGAGATTTCTCTTCTGTCATTGTAGCATGATCCCAAAGCCGAACAGTTTTTTCATCAGCTGAAAGTATCTGTTTGTCCTCGCTGCACCACAGAGCCTTTTTAGTACCGGAAGTATGACCGCTAATTTCCTTAGGTTCTGCCTCAGGCTTGTTCAAGTCATATATGCGCAGCAGTTTATCCTGCCCCCCAGTTAACAGGTAACTGCTATCCTGTGTGAAGTCCACAGTCTTGACAATGTGCTTATGAGACAGGGTCATCAGTTCATCTCCTGAGACAGCGTCCCACACTTTGGCTGTGAAATCTGCAGCTGCTGTAGCAGCTTTGGTGGCATCCTTATTCAATGTTGCACCCCAAACAGCACCTTTATGACCCAAAAATGTTCCAATCCAGTCTCCTGTATCTCCCTGGCGGAGCATAGGTTTGCCATCTTTGCAAGCGCTGATCAGAAAGTAGCCATAAGGCGTGATGCCGCTGAAGGCCAAATCCACCACAGGCCGTGTGTGGCCAGAGCAAGTGAGCGGCGTCTGCCTCATGGCCATGGCAGTGGTGAGGGCAGTGACACAGAGAAGGGACCGAGGGTCGCGCGGGTAGTCCTTCTCAGCCGCAGCGCCTCAGGCTGTTAAGGGCCCCTCACTTGGGAGTCCCCGCCTGGAGCAGCCGCCAAGGGAGGGACAGGGAGGGAGGGAGAGAGGGGAGGGGAGCGCCGAGATCCTGTCCACACCGGGCAGCAGCAGGAAGTCATGACTGGAGATCTTAAGCAATTACAGGGATCACCCAGCTGCTAAGAAGCTGTCTGCAAACCCTCTGGTCAAGAAAGTCACCAGGGCCTCATTCTGAACATGTCATTAAAACTCAAAAACACTTTTCTGAGGGCCAAATAAGATGGCTTTGCAGTGGACTTCCACTCAAAATCCCCAACAGTGAGAAGGAGAGAGGGGAGCAGGAAGAGCCAAAACCCAGAAGGACTGCTGCCTCACAGAGGGACTGTCTACACAGGCTCTGTGAGCACCACATCCATGACAGCCATCACCAACCGAACTGTCAAGGACCACGCTGAGGCACACTCCGAACCCAGAGCCCATAGAGGTGGAGTCCAGGCTAGGACATCTACTGTGCCACTTTCTAAGGAGGGAGTTTCCCTCTCCACCAACTAAACAACCGAAGGGAAGGGATGCAGTGTGTGAACGAACACACATGGCCACAGTGACAGGCGCTCTGGCTGCGGCAGGAAACAGGTTCAGGCTCCTGGGCTGTTGCTGCTCAGCCTTCCAGGTACTTCTGGCCCTCTCTCCTCTGAGCCTGTCAGCTGTGGGTTCAGCAGGCACATGTGGTACCCACGCCATGTGTAGTTGGGCAATGGTAGAGAACCAGCAGGCACTGGAAAGGCACAGAGGTAGGTGGCAGGGGGACATGAGGGAGGGGAGGAGAAAGGACAGGGAGAAGTTAGGCATGGGGACACCCAAACAAGTAGAAAACATGATACACAAAAGTACCTTGAGGCTGCTCTAAAAACTCCTCTTAGAAGAGCCAGGCCAAGAGGCCAATGTGAAGATGCGGTATGAAGAAAGGGTACACTGGACAAGTAAGTTCAGGACAGGGAGATGGAGGTCAAGTCCCACTAGAACAAAAGGGGTCAGAGGCGGCATCAGGGTTCCAACTGGACACCGTGACCCACAGGTGAGGCAGGTTGTTCTGGGCTGGAAGTGAGGCGCTTGTGAAGCCCTGAGGAGGACGCACACACCGTCTGCGCCACCCTCAAGCAGAGATCAAGGTGGGCCAAAGTGGAGCAAGAAGGGTCAATGCCAACAGATAAGCAGAGGACAAAACCACACCATGCAGGTTAAGAACCTAGTTTAGCGCCTGAGCCCAAGCCTGGGGTTCTGGGCAGGGCCCAGCCAGTGACAATGGGGCCTCACTGGTCTCTGAACTTCAAAACTGAGCCGCTGGACGAGCTGCCACAAGCAAGCCCTGGTGGCCCAGATTTGCTGCCATTCACACTAGTTACTTATTCACAAGTATAGCGTGTAGCATACACGATGCCCAGGTCCTCTGTGCTCACAAGAACCATACCACATCCCTTTTCTGTGCCTTTGGCAGTGTGGTGGATGCCTGATGGTGAATGTGGCTATACACTATGCTCCACCCTCACTGGCTCTGCCATCTGTGATCACTGCAAAGCCCCTACACCTCCAGATGCTAACCACACATCTAGACCCAGAGCTCCGACACCGACAGATGTTAACTACACATCTAGACCAGGAGCTCCCACATCTCCAGATGTTAACCATACATTTAGATCCAGAGCTCCCACACCCACAGATGCTAAATCTAGACCAGGAGCTCCCACACCTAGATGCTAAATCTAGACCAGGAGCTCCCACACCTACAGATGCTAACCACACATCTAGACCAGAAGCTCCCACACCTACAGATGCTAACCACACATCTAGACCAGGAGCTCCCACACCTCCAGATGTTAACCACACATTTAGATCCAGAGCTCCCACACCCACAGATGCTAAATCTAGACCAGGAGCTCCCACACCTACAGATGCTAACCACACATCTAGAGCAGGAGTGCTGTTCAGATGTGAAAATGTCCTAATGCCATCACGTGGTGAAGGCCCATGCTCAGGGCCCATGTGTCCAGGCTGGAGACCAGGCACTGTGCTTCTCTTGATACGAGGAAGGAAGACAGACAGAGTCTGCTCAGTGAGTAACAGCTATATGCCTGTAAGGTGGGAGCAGTAACCACGTGACTTGTGCCATGTTTGTAACAGGCATAAAAATATTCCTCTGGAACAAAATAGAAAATAAACAGGCTGTTTTAAATCTCTCTTCCTGAAACACATTTTGTGGATTTGTTAAATCATTTCAGTTACTAAACCATATGGTCAGGCACAGAACAAGTCCCCAAAATAATACTGAGTGTTGGACTCCTCAATGTCACCTGTCAGCATTACTTAAAGACTATTCAGCTATTACCATCAGGACTGAGCAGAACAGCAACACTTCGTTTATAAAAAGCCAGGTTGCCTGATTCTGAAAGAGGCTTACTCAAGACTTGGATCTCAAAATCTAGATGCTCTAAAGCCACTGAGGTACCACTCAGCCAGAAGCCGGGCTCTCAGACAGATCAGCTCCCGGCTACAGACCACATCTCTCATTGCCAAGTATTTCCACCAAGGGACCCAGAGGGACCAAGAGATGGAGGGTGCTTCTGATTCCTTGGGGCGGGTGTTGTACCATGGTGGAGCAGAAGAAAAAACACAGGTTATCCTACTGGCTGTCCACTGAGTCAAGCCTCACGTTCACTGCTAGCTATGGTCTTGTTGTTGGGACCAAACACCCAATAAGCAGCAACCTAGGGGAAAGAGGACTCACTCTGGCTCACAGTGTCAGTGGATACATTTCATCATGGCAAGGAAGGCATGGCCGGGACAGTTTGTGGGCTATGGGTGATAAGAACAGAGGATTGGCTGCTCACATCTCCCCGGGGAGCAGACACAGGACAGAAAGGCTGGGCTACAAACCCCAGGCATGCACTGTACAGACATACTTCATTGGCTCCTGAAGTTTCTACAACCTTCCAAAAAGTGCACCAAACCAATCAACCAGTCAGACACGGTCCTTCTGATCCACTGAGAAAATGGATCAGAGAGGGCAGGCTGAGCTTGATTTGCTGGGAGCATGGGTTGGGTTGAAGACTAGGGGCGATCCTCCTCGCCATCACTGGCTGCTGAGGAGCAGTTTCAAGGTAAGCTTCACAGACCCCTTGCGCTTCTTGGAAGCCGTTTTGCACCACACACAATGAAAGTAGTGAATTTTCCTGTCCCACCATGCAGGAATGGCCCCGGGACACACCCGAGGAACAGTAAGAGCCCACTACAAACTTCCTAGACAATGCAGACAGCCCCAGAACCTTCACTCGGCTAAGAGCTGAAAGATATGAAGGTGTAAGAGTCAGGAGTAGAAGGGAGGAGATGAAAAAAGCAGAGTTCTTAGATTCAGACTTGACCCCTGGCTGTTCCTTCTGGACCAGTGGCTGGTGTAAAACTCAACCACCCTCAAGGGTGGGACCTGGCTGGGGTCTGAGTTCCCAGGCAGCTCAGAGATGCTGCACCCTCATGCTCACTGCCACCAAGCAGCTTGCAGAGCTGTCCTGCTCAGACGGGCAGAGGACAAGGTTCAGTGAAGTCTGAATTAGTGTGCTTCTGTAGGCACATCAGACAAAGGTCACAACACGGGTCCCCTGTGTTTATTTCACTATGGGTGCTCATGGGAAAGCCGCTGAGAGGCAACATGAGCACTCAGCTCTCTGGAGCACTGTAACGCGTGCTCTACCATGAACCCATTCTAACATACAAAGTCTGGCATGATACTCTGCATGCTTACCGCACACTTGCTATCAGAGCTCTTCTATGTAAATGCTCTCAGCCACAAGCAAGAGCAATGGCTGCCAGACACCCAGTCTGTCTGGAGTAGTAAGCCACCTGAGACACACTGGGGAAGATCGGACTTATGCAGGTCTGTCTGTCACCCCAGGCAACTCTGGCTGCATCTTTGAGCCTCAGTTTCCCAATATATGACAGAAACTCAACTTGACTCCATCCTGTCTCCAGAAATGACATGAGGATGCCCTCAGTGACTGCAAGGCGTGATGCAAGCGAATCCACACTGAGGACCTCATACACACTTGAGGAAACCTTTGCTCTTGTGCAGCACCTTCATAGGCTGCTACAGCTATCACACTTCCTTCTGTTCAGTCTTGGTGCGTTCTTACAAGGATGTAGATTTTACTTCTACAGTCTTCTCTCCCAAGTACATGATGACCCCATGAGAAAGAAAACACCAGGCAACATGAGGGACATTCTACAGAATCCCTGATCAAGACTCATAAATGGATGAATGCATAATGGATGTAAAACAAACAAACAAACAGAAAAAGTACCAGAACAGTACTAAGAGAAGCACCACAGCCTAAGGGAGCCTAAGAGGGCCAGGATTAGATGCTGAGCCTTGGCCACATGCGGACAAAGGTGTCACAGGGACATGTTGCAATGCCACCTTCCTCCCAGCAGGAGTAAGCAACTACACCATGCCTTGTCAAGGCCTGGCTCCTGTAACATGGTCCTTGTCTGGGCATCCACTACGGAAGGAGGCTCTAGGTGACATGCTAGGAGTCCAGGAGCCCAGGGCCTAGGGTTAGAAACTAAAGGAAAACATGACCTTACATCCTCTGAGCCCGAACTCAAACTCCTGAGTCATCTCACACATGTGTTTGGGCACAGGGACAACTGAGTAAAGCAAGAATTTTGATTAATAAAATACCCACATTGGCACCCCATGAATGCAAGAACTGAATGGTGAGTATGTGGGAGTTATATGTAATATTCACAATGTTCTCCAAATCTAAAGTTTAAAAAATTACAAGGAAAATGCTCACACAGGCCTTATTGACATAAAGGGAAAGTGGCTTCTTTACCAGTATCTGTCACCTGCTTATTTCTGGGGGTTCCTAGACAGTCTGAATGGCAGTTTTAAGCAATCATGCCTCCATTCCCCTTCAAGGGATCTAAGACAGAAATCTCTTTGGAAAATTAATCAATGTGCTACAAGACAGATCAAGCAGTTTTAGCAGACACAGGGGAGAGGCCTGTGAGTGATCTCTATTTCACACCGCAACCCTCTTTCTAATTGTACCCTAACCATGGCCAATGGGATCCACAGGAGAGCAGTGAGGACAGTGCAGGGAAGCAGCCCACATGCTGTCTGACCTCACTCTGGATTCTGAATAGGAGTCTGGGAACCAAGTCAGTATGCAGTCCTGTTCCTGCAGACAGGGGCAGAGGCAGTGGCCTGAGGATAAGGCCACGGGCGACCTGGGAGAGACCTGGGCTTGCCATACCCGTTCTGTTCTGTAAATGGAGATCCTGCACACACAGCAGCGTGGACAGCCTTCCTCAGCCTCAGTTTTGTTTGTTCTGGGCTTCCAGCTCCAGCCAAAGTGAATCCCTCAATATTACAGAAGCGATGCATGTCAAAGGCTTGACTAGAAAATGTCTTCCATGTAAAAGGGAGGGATTTTTAGCAAATGCTTTCCCCTGTGACTCATATTAGTCAGTCAGGTTTTAAAATAAACTTCCAAAGAGATGACAGGAGAGCGGTGGATATGCTCACAGCAGTACAACATACAGCCAAGGGTGAGGGTGGCAGCAGAATGCGGCACAGCAGGAGACCCTGTCTCCTCAGTCAGTGTGTCCAGGGCCTCACATCACTATCCTTCACATTTCATACCATGCTGCCTCCTACCGTGTTCACTGCCAAGAGTCAGTCTGTCCGTGTCAGCCTGAAATACCCACAAGGCAGGTCCTCTGTGTCTTGGCTGACCAGGCCCTACACAGCCACGGTGCAATGGCCCCTTGCTCACAGCAGTCACTACCATCTATGCCACACCTGTGGTTCCGAGTTCCGCTTCCTCCCTTGGGATGTCCAGGTACCACTGCACACAGGACTGGGAAGGGTGAAGCAAAGTCCAGAATGGGTGTGGTCTGCACGATCCCAGGCTGGGAGTGCGGGGTGTTCTGGCTCTTAGACAACAGATAGTGAAAAGCAGTGAAGCAGCTCGTGTGTCCACTCAGGGTGAACAAGGGCTGTGAGAACCTTGGGGAGTGGGGAGGGACTTCCAGGTGGGTTTACCTTATTGGTTGAGGCCTAAGGTATTGGGATGCCTCATTTGTGTGGAGAGGCATTCCAGGTGCCAGGCTATGTGACTACCTTGAGAATTGTTGGGTTGGGGGTTGCAGGCTCCAGGGCTGGCAGGAACAGAACAAGGAGAGAGCCATCCTTACTCCATCCAGTCTCAAGATTTGAGACTTTTAGTCTCAAGACTGAGATTTTCGAGGGTTGGACATACTGACCTCAGTCTAGCTCCATGCTGGTTTCCACAGATACACGGCCTATGTGTCCCACAGCACCTTGTGATGGGCCTGGCTTCCACGCCACGGTCCTTGCCTGGGCTAGCTCTGTGACCCAATTCTGAACCGGCTGCACACTGTGAAAGTGCCTTACAGATAATCTTGGAGGGAAAAGTGACACTTGGAGGATGAGCTAAGAGCCTTGGGGGTCAGGGGTTAGAGTCATGAACACAGACTGTCTCCCTGTTCCTCACAAATCACCATGGGACCAGACACCCTAGATGGTAAAGTCTAGGGAGGCCATCCCAACAGTGTGTAGAAAGGATGGGTATTTGCAAACATCTACTAGTTCCAAGCAGGACCCTGCTGGCCCTTCACAGAGCCCAGTGCTTTCCTCATGGAAGCATGAGTGTTTCTGAACAGCAGAAGACAGAGATGAGCAGGGTTAGGAGAGCAGAAGGGCCACCCCAACACTGTTCATGGAGACAGAGTAGAACCAGCATGTCCCAGACGGAGTCTCCGCTAAAAGGGGGGAAAGGGGCACGTGTGCTTGGCCCTGCCTGGCTGTCGTGACACTATGATGTTCTGCAGCCAGGGGAAGACTGAGAGGAGACGTGTGAACATGCGAAGCAGAACAAGGGTAAGCTTGGGAGTCTTCCAGAAAGACAGGGAATGTAGCAAAAGAGTAGAGGCAGGTGTGAGGTAGACCCCCCACAGCAAGCACTGCCTGGACTAAGGAAAAGCCCATGGCACCTCAGGGAGGCTGGGGGGGGGGGCTTTTTATGGAGAATTTCTCACTTTTAGCCAACACATCTTATCAACCTCAGCTAGCACAGCTAAGTCTACCTCCTCCCCTCACCTAGACTTCCTTTTACTAAACACAAAGTCTTCATTCACAATGGGTCTGTGGTTCACTGGCCTCATTTTCCTGATGACAAGGCATAGTGAGAGGTGGCTGAAACAAAGTAATCAGTTGAACAGGACCTACCACAGCTGATCCAGAGGCTGGCCTCTCCGGAGCACCAAACTCTTCTGAGGTGGCTACTGTGCTCAGTGTTCACATGTCCCCTAAGGGGAATGAGTGACCCGTGAGCCCAGCCCTGTAGACAGGTACAGCTCGGGAGTCTTGAGACAGGGCATCACTCCCCCGCCCCAGGTCTACCCAAGGGCGTCTGCAGAGCTGTCACAATGAACTAGTCCCAAATAAGGAACACATTCTATGCACAGATACTACAGTGTTACTTATACAAGTAGAGAAGAAACTTAAAATATTCTCCACTAAGCAGTTAATTTATGTTACAGCCCCTTAAGAGGATATTATGCATTCATTAAGAATGATAATGATAAAGACTACATCAAATATGCAAAATGCTTATGTTAAGCAGGAGACCAAATTTTATGTACACAATAAAACAACTATCTAAAAATACGCACCCATATGGCCTAGCCTGGAATGAGAAGCAGGGAAGTAGGAAAGCTCGTGCTGGCTGAGAATGCTGGGTGGTGTCTCCACTTCTCCAACTTTCTTTCATGTTCTTAAATTATTCTCATGAATAATTTTTAAGCCCAGCACCAGTATGTTACGGGTGGAATTACAACTCTACATGGTGCTCTGCATCACTGAAGCAGAAGAGCTGGCCAGACCTGTCCTACGGTTGTCAACAGTGCCTGGCTGAAGAGCTGTTTTCAGAAATGCCATGGGCCCAGTCTCTGCTCCTCAGGCATAGCGCACACAGTAGCCCAGAATCCAAAGTTCCCTAGGAATGCATAAGCACCGAGAGACGCCCCTGAGCCTGGATTTTATCAAAGCTCAGCCTGTCTCTATGTCTTTCTGGTAAACACCACTTTGAATACTAAATCTATGTTTGTTTGTTTAAAAAAAAACTGACGAGGAGAAGCCAAAGTTGCCTTGTGAGCACACAGTCATTGCTGGACTAAGTGTTAGGGACACTGATCCTGATGTCCTCACAGGAGGCTGGCCACATGCACAGAGAGCCAGGTGCTCCCCCAGAAGACAGACACATCACAGCTTCAGTGAGAGTGATGTCACTGCGTCCCTGAAGCTGACGCTTTCTGTAAGCATCCTACCTGAAGCACAGAACCATGAAGTTCTCAGTGTGCCCTTCAGTCAGTGTGTGATCTTTACCACACCTGTGCAGCAGCACCAGCATCCCATTCAAAAGAGGAGAAAACTGAGACTCAAACGATAGAACCCAGTGCAACAAGTCCTCATATATATAAATATATAGAAACCATGGCTGCCTAGGGCAGGGTGCCAGCTCTGTCCATCTCACAGGGACTGTTCTGGGGTACACGGGCTAACTGGGTGCACAGTCACTCCCCTGGCACATGCTGGCCATAACCTGGTCCACAGTTGTTCTGACAGCAGGGTCAGAATAGGGTCCTGCCAACCTCCTCTCATTATTTTCTCTGTGCCTGTCTTGAAAGTCAGCTCTCGTGGTCACACATTATCATGTTTGATCTTCATGAGGCATCGGGGTGAGTGGCTTTATGGCACTCAGCTCTGAAGTTCTTGCCCCAAGGCCAGAGCCACATAAGTCATGTTACTCATCTATGCTGACACTGGAGATATGAAGATGACACGTATGATGGCAGCAGAGGAGTGTCAGCAAAACCCACAGAGCCACATTCTATTGCTCGGATGAAGCCAGAAGTCTACTACTCATCTGATGTTTGGCACTGAATTTTGAGATGTGTCGTGAAGAACACTGGTTTGGATCAATGGGCTGCAGTGGGTTAGATATGGCCATTTGCCCTCCCTCCAAGGACAGTGGGGATGAGAAGCCAGATGTGGCCTCACGGGCATTCTGATAGCTACACCAGACCAAGCTGCCATGTGGAGACCTGTGAGACCCAGTCAGGAGCTGCAGGGTACCCAGATGTGCTGTGGCCATCTTGGACGAGGAGCAGGATGGTATCACCAACCACACGGCTAGGAACGGAGACTCAACATGTCCGCATCTGGGGTGGTTTTCTGGGTGGCACAGATAACTGAGACATGGGGGTGATATGACACTGTGCAGGAAGTCATCAACCACAGTGGCTCCACAAGTAGACACGGGTCCTAGACTGTCCAATAGCCAGCAGCTCGCCTGGAGTAAAGGCCAGTGCCGTTCACACAGCTTAAACCAGGAGCCCCCACCTGCGAGCAATATTCTTCTGCAAATATGGGGGACCCAGAAGAGTGGTGTGCACATGGAGGCTGACAACAGTCCTTATGTACACATGTCATCTCTTGTGCGACCAGCTAGAAGGAAGAGGCCAGAGACTCCCATCAATGTACCCTTTAGCTGCCAGAGTGTAAGCTGGGCTGTGTGGTCCTGGATACCTCAACACCTTGCCTGAGCTTGCTCTCTTGCCACCAACTGCAGATGAGGGCTAACGGTCATCACATACAACTTCTACAGCCTCCTAGCACCATGTCTAAAATGTGTCACATGGCAGTAATGCCAGGTAGAAACCCAACACCAAGAGGAACACTCCTAGCTGTGGCATGGATGCTGGTGGGAGGAGATAAGAGAAAGCCTTTGGGGGAGTGGGGGCCCTGGGATACACATAGGGCACCTGGTTGCTGACCACTGGATTCTAAAGACATCCACAGCCAGCCTTCCCCATGTCTCTTGACAGTCATTTTGGGAGGTCAGCCACCTTTTCAGAGCTAGGAGTTAGGCTCTGACAAGGAAGGATCCCATCAAGAGCTAGGCAAGATGGCTATGCCCGAATCCAGTACACTGCCTGTTCAGCAGGAGTAGCCAGAAGGGAAGGGAGCCAGCCTGCCTACACAGGTAGGTAGGTGACCTCCCTGTTTCTCCTCTGAATGACTGATACATAAGGTCACACTCTATGTGTGACCCTGAGTTCAACACATCAAAGAACAGGCTGCCTGGTGGGAACAAGAAAGACAATGGGCAGAGTAGCATCCTGAGGTCACAGTACCCCATATTCTGGATGCAGCGAAGCCACCCTCTCCCCCATTAGGAAAGTCTGGTGGATCTCAGGCTGACTAGCTTATACCGGACTGGCTTCTTCAGACTGCAGGAAGGCAGAGCAATACCCAAAGAGAGACAGGAAGCACCCAGGGAAATTCCCATCAGCCTCGGGCTCACTGAATTCCTGAATTCTGTCTTGTCTTGATGCTTCTAGTTAGCTCCAGGGAGCACTAAACATTCTGGCCTCAAAGATGGGAAGTTGGAGGGCGTTAAATGCAGAGGGAGAAGCAGCTGGTGACAGAGTTTGGCCAGGTTCTGAGTGAAGACTTCTCAGGTGACAGCTCAGGGCAGCAGCCACAGTGGGGGGCATGGGTGCCCCACCCAGGCAGGTGAAATCGGGGGACACTGACAGGTTGCTCTGGATGCCTTGCTTCATGCATTCAGCACCCACCCACAGAACAGCCCCCGGCCAGCCCCGCAGGCCTGCCCTGTGGCTTATCAGACACCTCCAGGTTACAGCACAGGTCACCTGAGCACCAAGCCCAAGGATGGTCCTCCTTATCCTTCTGTTCACACCTGTGCAACAATCTACCTTGCCCATAGGCTTGCCAACAGGCTAATGGCACCTCTAACTGCAGGCAGCAGTCAGCAGCAGCAAACGAAGTGCTTCTTCGAAGAGACCAGATGTGCTGTTTACAACCTGACTTGGGTATGTCTGCAAAAAAAATGAGCCTGACACCTTGGCAGGCCTCACCCTGTAACCACTGGGAGCTGCCCAATATAGGCAAGAAAGCAGATACTGGCAAGGGAGCTGTTGCATACACTGCCCCTCTCTCTAGTGCTCCAGACCCAGGCCACTGCTAATCACACACACACTAACCAGAAGGGGCGGCCTTTCTGCTTTTCAAGTCAATAGCCAACCCTCCATAGGAAACAAAACCACTGTCATATCCATGAGCCTCCAGGCCACCCCTGGGCACTATGTTAGACTCCTTCCCCAGCCAGCAGCTGGTGACCTCTCAGTCAACACTGGGCTTCCATATGACAGAGAGCCCTTATTCTAATGTCTACACTTTGACATACTTTCTCAGCATGTATACATGTATGTGCATGTTTGTATGCACATGTGTATGTGGAGACCAGAGAACTCATGGTTCTTCCCCCTTGTTCTTGGAGACAGGGTCTTTTGTTGACTTGGAGCTTGTCCAGCTGACCAGCGGAAGCCATCGGTTAAAAGGACTATGAGCATGAGCCACCCCGCTTGGCCTGTTCATACAGCTTCTGGGAACTAAGCTCAGCTTCTCATGCTTGTTCAGCAAGCGCTCTGCCAGCTAAGCCATCTCCTCAGGCCTCGTGATAGACCAGAACATTCTTCAGCATATAACCACCCCTTGGGTTCTATTTCTTTGGAACCTGATTCTACATCTGGGGTTATAAATCCTCTTTCTCTCAGAAATGGAGTTTCATAGAAAACTTCAGGCCTCACAAAGCCATGCTCTGCTCATAGCTGGGAGAGATCTACCAGTCCCACAGAAGAGACTCTGTGGTTATACAACCTGCAACACTTTGGGGAGGGGAGACCTATCCACTAATGCCCGGATGTACCAATTTAAAGAACATGGAACAATCAAGAATTTGTTTTTCTTAACCCCTGAACTAAGTCATCCTGAAAAGACTCCCAGTTGGATGATATTATAATTGTCAGTTTATGGACAGGTGACTTGCATCGATTCCTAGGAGTGAAGGCCACGATAGCAGAGGCTGGTCTCCTACAGGTCACAGCAGAAACCAAAGACCCGATAGAGACAGTATCTGGATGGGTACCAGAGGCAGGTGGAAATAGCACCCTGCTTCCCCTCAGAACCTCAGCAAAAGCCCAGTGAGTCTTACACTACAGAGAGGAGGAGCACACTCCCTCCCCAGGATCAGGGCTCAAAGCTGGATAGAACTCCAGCCTGCCAGAAGGGTCCTTGTACTAGAAACAAAACCCCAAAGGGCCAACCAGCAGGGCCAACTCGCAAAGGCTGCAGGCCCTCACACTAAAAAAAAGAGGCTGTAGTCATGCCAAATGGTGTAACTGTATGGTTCATGTCTTGAAATTAATTTATAACCCAGAAGATATTACTTGAATCTGGGGATGCCCTAAAAGGACCCCAATATGGGAGGCTCAAACAGAAGTTTATCTTTCTTTTACAGCGCTGAGTGTCCAAGGCCTCTGGCAGCTGAGACCCCTGCTCCAGACCCCTCTCCCTAAGACTGCAGGTGGCTTATTCCCTGTATCTTCTCATTACCTCCCTCTGTGAGTGTGTCTCAGTGTCCAAGTTCCCCCTTTTATAAGGACACCAGTCACACTGGCTTAGAGCCACCTTAATGACCTCACTGTAGTTAGATTTCCTCTGCAAAGACCCTGTCACCAAATACAGTCCCATTCTGAGGCCCTGGGGATTAGGGCTCTGGCCTACATTTCTATTTAGGAGAACAATCCTGAAAATCTACCCCAGAAATTTTCCTGAGACCACAGAGTATATGAAAAGAGGGTCCCAGGGACCTCCCTTGGCTTTGGCTTCCTTCCCATCCTCAGTGGCTTGATCTTAAAAAGCCTGGCAATTTTGGCTGCAGACCAGCCCAGGAAGGGCAGGTGCAGAGGCCAGCAAGCTCGCAGGACCATGCTCCTTGTCTGTGAGAGTGTGCCCCACACAGAGAAGAACACAGCCCCATGTGACTGAGGGTCTCTATCAGCTTCTTGTCTGCCAGAACTGAACAGTGAAGTATTTAAAGTGCTCAGAACACACTTTTCGGCTTCAGGAGGAGGTGAGTTCTTGGCCTGAGAGCACCATAGACAGCTATTAATTCAGCTTTGAGTCCCAAGAAGCTAATCTGACAGAGACTTATTATTCTCTTCAAATAATGGATGAGAAAGAACCCATTTTGTTGTCTTTAATAAGTTAGGCACTCAGGCAGACAGACCACACAATAAATCTGCATACGTGCGTAAGAGGGGCTGGTCACCGGGAGCTTTTATTAACGTATCAATTCCAGACACAAGGCAGAGGCCAAGTGAATGCAAACCAGTGTCTCTGGGGAGCCTGGGCCTCTGCCTAACCCTGCCCCTGCTGTCTGCTGTGCCAGGAGGCCTCAACAACAATGGCTGTAATCCATCTCCCAGGGGTGGGGAGAAGCCCAGACAGCCTGAGCTCATGGGTCTGACAAAAGGAACCTCAGACACAGACCTCTGGGTGGAAGGAGAGCAGGGGAGGGCTGGAATTGATTGGTGGATCCAGAAGGCGTCCTCAGAAAAAATGGGATATTGTTTTTTAAAAGGATAGAACAGCCTGCTGTAAGGCCTGCTTCTATATGGAAAGTGTTGTGGGTGTTGTTTTTGTTTTGTTTTGTTTCCTCTGAAATATAGAAATGTGCTTACAAAAGAAAGAAGAGCCAAGTCAGGCCCTTAGTGGGTCAAGAATGGGCTTCAAGTTGCATTTCTCCTGTGTGCCTTATGTACACATATCAAAGACAGCCACAGAAGCCCTGTGCTGAGGGAGAGACAGCAAGGCTTTCTGCCGTGTCTGTCCCAGGCAAGGCACAGTATGCTTCTCTTGACTGTATCATTTAATTTTAGCCCATTTAAAGAGATTTAAAAGACAGTCAGTACTGGGATGTTTCACACGTGAAAGAAAAGAAGATAACTTTTCCTCACCCCCAGGTGTGCGGAGGCAGTAGGTACAGGAAAACGGTTGCGGCAAGCCTGACCATGGGGTGGAAGGTCCAGGAAGAAGAACAAAGAGCCCTCCTGGGTGTGTACCCGGAGAAGAGGTCAATGAGAGTGGAAATGCCTTCTATCCAGGAAGGCAGAGACATGAGAGATCAGGACAGACAAGAGACCCAGCCAGGTGGCCTGACTCTGACAACCCATTGCCTGTCCCCTCTTGAGATGGACAGAGCCTTCCATACTTTCCTCAAAGTCGCAATAACATGCAGATGCAGAAACAGTCACACACAAAAAGGGGTCTCACACTGCCTACTTTCACAGATGGTGTCCTAGGCAACAGTCACACACAGAAGGGGTCTCACACTGCCTACTTAAACAGACGGTGTCCTAGGCAACAGTCACACACAGAAGGGGTCTCACACTGCCTACTTTCACAGATGGTGTTCTAGGCAACAGTCACACACAGAAGGAGTCTCACACTGCCTACTTTCACAGATGGTGTTCTAGGCAACAGTCACACACAGAAGGAGTCTCACACTGCCTACTTTCACAGATGGTGTTCTCGCAACAGTCACACACAGGAGTCTCACACTGCCTACTTTCACAGATGGTATTCTCGCAACAGTCACACACAGAAGGAGTGAAGGAGTCTCACACTGCCTACTTTCACAGATGGTGTTCTTGCAACAGTCACACACAGGAGTCTCACACTGCCTACTTTCACAGATGGTGTTCTCGCAACAGTCACACACAGAAGGAGTCTCACACTGCCTACTTTCACAGATGGTGTTCTAGGCAACAGTCACACACAGAAGGAGTCTCACACTGCCTACTTTCACAGACAGTGTCCTAGGCTTACTGTCTGCTTCCTACAGCAGTTTCGTGAGTTACTTACTGGGCCACAACTTTCAGGAGGAAAACTTTGCTCAGGTGTCTGGATGGCAGGTGAAGCTCCCGCCAAACATCAGGAGAAGGAAACCAGGAGGCCACCATGCCTGAACCAAGGGAGCAAGAAAGCAAAGGCCCTGTGGGTGAGCCCTCCCGGCCTCCATTCACAGGTGAAGCCATCCGCTCACTATGGACTCTGCTCTCCATCCTGGAGTCTGAGTGGTGGGCACAGGGCCAAGCTAAGGAACTCTGTAACACATTCCTGCAGGGCCCCCTACGGTATTTCTGCCTGTTAAGGAGATTGTTGCTTTACAAAGGCACTGTACCACAAGCTGTCTCCATGGCAACCTGTGCTAGCAACCTATCCTGACATTCCTGAAGTTGGTATCATCTGGAGCCTCCTCAGATGGAGCAGGATGGGTCAGACTACCATCCTGGCCCAGATCTAACATGAACGGCTGTATTCAACAGGTGGCACCAGGGCCTATGGTGCACCAGAATATCCTGTGAGGACACAGTCCCACTGGTCCTCTATCAGGGAGACATTCTAGAGATCATGCAAGTTTCAGGGACAGAGGGACAGAGAAGATGAAGCCTGTAGGAAGACAGTCTCTGGGCCAGGAGAACTGTAAGTCACCCAAGCCCAGTACAGGCTCCACACAGGGGAGCAGAGCTGCCACCTGGTCACTGGGAACTGCAAAGTCCTGTGGCCACCCTCAGGTAGAGCGCACAGCTATCACGGCATAATCAGGACAGATACCTACATTAGATGGTCTACACTAAAGGCCAGACTAACCTCAAACTCCCCTTACTCCTACCTCAGCCATCTGAGTGCTGGGATTACAGGAGCCATCACTCTTGACTTGAGGATGGGTCTTCAAGGTCTGAATTGGCAGGGAAGCCCTCATGAGTACTTGTGTCAGGTGGATTGGCAGCAAACCCCCAACAGTGCCCGGCTGGAACGCTCAGGACCTAGAATCAGTCCTGCTGGTCTCTTGAGAAAATATGAAGCACAGTGTTCATGCTTGAACACTGCTCAGCTCCAATTCCCCACCCTGGACATGATATTGCTCAGTGTGTCCACCACTCGCCTTGTTAAGCAGATCTGAGGGCCAGTTGTACACGTGAGTGCCACTCACTCATACACACCCATTGGGCGGTCTTTCTAGTCCTCTAAATTGAGGGCCTGTAACTGGCTGCTGTCCCAAACAAACCAAAGAACCCATGTGCTCCTCATAGGCCCCACGCAGAATCACTACAGAAACGGGAAGTAGCTAAGCTCAGAAGCCACCGCACCTTTGATGCTGGACCCAAGAACATCAGTGGCATACCAAACCAGAGCCACCTCTGGAATACATACCAACAGGCCAAGGACCAGGTGGCCGCCCTCCCTTCACCCCGATGTGAGCTCACACCCACTCCACTAGCATGCCAAACCCGACACTTCACCACCAAAGTCGACCCTGCCAGAAAGAGCACATATTCACGGTTTCACAGTCTGCTCCAGCAAGCAGTAGAGGCAAAAGTCTACAATCGATGTTCCCACAGATGAAAATACCACTCATATTCAGAGGGAGGTCATAAGCCTAGGGACGCAGAGGACAGCGAACACACGCTGATGAGAACAGCTGCCACTCTGGCTGCAGAGGCTCGGGCTGCACCCCAGGCCTCCATCCTGAGACCCACAAGCAGTGAAGGGAAAGGAGGACCTATCATCTCATCAGTTTCTTGTGTCCAACCCCAAACAGCAGAGGGGATGCTGTCTTTTCAATTCCTGGCCTAGGAGAAGGAAAGAGAGAGTAGTTTTAGCCCAGCCAAGTACGTGAGCTCCCATGGGTCGATAAAGAGGAGAGAAGGAACTCTCAGGAGGGACAGAACCACAAGCGAAACCAAGGGCACCAGGGACAGACACTGGGCACCACACCATCCTGGAGCAGACACACAGCCCTCCCCACTGACCTCAGGCTATGAAATGGCAGTGGGTGTGCATCTTTGAAATGTACTGGATGAGTGGCATGGATTGGGAGGGTCTATCTCCTCTGGGATTAGCTCATTAGACCGCCTTTCAAATGCAGGATAAGGGCTGTGGATGCAGCTCAGCTGGTAGAGTGCTCACCTAGATGCAAAAAGCCCTGGGTTCAACCTCCAGCATAACATAAATGGGGAGCGTGGGGCATACCAGTGAGCGCAGCAGTTGTGTGGCAGAGGAAGGAGGATCAGAAGTTCAAAGTCATCCGGGGCCATCCTGGGCTACAATGGACCATCTGACAAAATAAATGAAAACCACACACACACAGAGAATGGACAAGTCTACAGAGAGCCAACGCCAGAGGAGCCATTGCCACTCTATCTCTAGTGTCATATCAAGAGGTGACTTCACAACCACACCAAAAGAGTGTGGGTGAGAAGCTCAGAGATCCAGAAGTAAGTGAACACTTAGGCCCAAGCGTGGCAAAGGAGTGGTGGGTTTGAGCATCCCACGGAATTGTGACTCTCAGAAGCTAGACACACAACAGAAGGAACCCAGGCTGTTTCAGGCACCACTCACCCAGGGGCCCAGAAGACCCGCTGCCAGGACAAACGACCTAGAAGGCCGGCTAGCCTTTCCAGGAGCACTCAGGTGGCCAGGAGCTAAGTTTTCTGAGCTGACCCCACCTCACAAAGGAGTCTAATTTGGTTAGTCGGAACAGAAACCTGTCGAACAGTCCACTCCAGTGTGCTCTGAGAATCCCACAGTGGGTCCAGTGCAATCCCACAGTGCCCGTGGAACTCAGCATGTGTGACTGCAAGAGACAGCAAGTCTGCAGACAACAGCATCCAAGGTGCCTGGCTCTGTGGCGCTGGAAGGAAGCCTGGATGCTCTATGTGCTGGAAGCCCCTCAACCCACATATACAGATCACCATGTAAACAAGCAGTCTGATTCAGAGAGGGCAGTGAAGGCCTGCAGCAGGTCACTGAAGATGACAGCCGCTCTCCCGTGTCACTTCAGCAGTTACTCTTCAGGTGCAGGCGGCACTTGAGAGCTTCCTGTCCTGAACTCAGAGGTTTTCTTGGTCCCATTTCTAATCAATTTCCTACATCACCTGGGAATAGCCACACAAAAGAGCCTGGAATTTCTTTAAAGGGTACTTTCCTTCATCAAAATGCATGCAGGGAAGAGGACACAAGGCCAGAATACCCTGACAACTGATGGGACACAGGCAGCCAACTGCTCTCAGCCTGCTCCAAGGCCTGACCCCCGTATCCAGCTGTGGCTCTAAGGACTGACTCCAAGCATGGAACCTGGCTTCCTGTGGCTGCTGCCCTGGGACTCCGAGGAGGCCAGAACCTGTCCACTTGGAATGTTTGGTTTTGAAACAAACACAAAAATGGTAATTTATAAATATTCAGAAAATTCAAGCCTTCTCTGGTGGGCCCAAAGAAGAACAAGTGTCAAACCAGAAAGTGTCCACACATAATCAGCAAACAGAAAGGCAGGCTTCTTAAGAACAGACCCAACCACCCATGGAAGCCAAATCTTAGCTCTCTACCCATACTCAGCGGTTGCCTAAGCTGCACTCACTCTGTACATTTATCTTACCCACAAGGGAGTGGGTCACTCAAGGTTTACCCACCTGCCTCAGGTCCAGCAGCCAAGGACAAAGCTGACTAGAAGTCCCTAACCACTGAACCACAAAGCCTGGGCCCAGGAAGCATTGGCTCACCTCAAAGACTGTTGGGTGAGTACCACATTAAGACCAGTGCTGCTCATGGCTACAAAAACCCAATCTGGCTGCAGTGCAATCATAAAGAGAAAGGCTTTTCCTAGCTCCCAAATCCTACTGATGGAGTATTGATGCGGTGCCCTATTGATTGGGTGCCCCACTGCCGGGTTACCTCACTGATGGGGTACCCCACTAATAGGGTATACCACTGATGGAGTACCCTACTCCAAGGTACCCCACGGACAAGGTGCTCTACTGATGGGGTGGCCCACTGACAGAATACCCCACTAATGGGATGTCCCACTGACAGGGTATCTCACTGATGGGATATCCCACTGAAGGGGTGCCCCCACTGACAGGGCATCCCACTGACATATCCCACTGATAGAGTACCACACTGACAGGTACCCCACTATGAGGTATCCTACTAACGGAGTATCCCACTAACAGAGTACCCCACTAATGGGGTGCCCTACTGACGGAGTATCCCACTGATGGGGTGTCCTGTGGGGTACCCCAATGATGGAGAATACTGCCACAGACATCTATCTTGCTAGAAGCCGGAGTTGCCAGAGAATAGTCTTCCACTTCTAACACCTCCCTTGAGAAAAACAGGCTGGCTCATTTGCCTCTTCACCCAGTTTTCTCGTGGATGTGCAGAATTTATGAGCACAGCACTTGCCTCAAATCTGTTCTGGCCCAACTGCCCAGCGTATCCACTCTTCCCAGTTACAGAGCCTGAGTCACCTCCCTTCAGCAAATGCAAGTGGGTACAACCATATCTGTGCACCCAGAGTGCAAACCATCTCTACACCTGAGTAAAACCACCTTTTTATTATGATGTCTTGGTTCATAGTAGAAGCAAGACAGAAATGTAGGAAAGACAATTGGCCAGGGAGAGAGGAGACACCCTTGTCTGACTTAGGTATCTGCAGAACTTTCTCCTCCAGGTTCCCTATCCACAGCAGCACCTGCCCCCAAATGCAGCTCACTTCTGGTTGAACAGAGTGACAAGGACTTCCCTGTCTGAGTGGCAGGATACCAAGTGTGACTGCAGAGTCACCACAACTCCTCCAAGAAGATGTGAGAAGAATGGACGGTGTGGTCTGGAAGAGGATCCCATGCTATTTTACAGTGGAATTATACCACCAGCCCAGTATTCATCAACACACGCAGATAAAGAAAGCATGCACTTCCACAGCAGAGTGCTTGCTATCCATCCCTAAAAGGAGGCCAATCGCTATGACAGGTGAACCCTATAGATGCTAGCCAGCAAAATATATCCCAGAAAAGGACAGTGTGTCCACCTGCATGTGGCTTGCTCAGTCAGATAGCTGTGAAGGATGGGCACAGTCCATGGAGGGACCATGGTGTGAATGTGTTCATACTAATGACAGAAAATCGCACACTTAAAGATGGGTGAGATGGTCTGTGTGTTCTTTACCACAACTTAAAAAAATCATACACATACACACACACACACACACACACACACACACACACACACAGAGAGAGAGAGAGACAGACAGAAGAACACCAGAGCTGAATGAACCAGAGCTACTACAGCTCACATCCACATAACTTAGATGATGTTAAGGTCTCTTCTTTCAGATGTAATATTAGGCACCAATATTTTTGAGACAAATGAGCTCCTTCCAGTCTCCTGGGGTGACCTAATTCCTGCTCACTCACAGCTTCTGGAAATACAGATTCCTCTGGGTGTAACGTCAGAAGCCACTCTATTCACGCTCTGAGATATTCTTGTCCAGTTTATGGTATATACGTATCTCAAGAAAAGTTAGAACTTTCTGGTGACATGGCATTAGAGACAACAGAGCCCCACAAGGATCTTATTTTCTTTAGCACTGTCCTCTGGTAAAGTAAAGGAAATCCCAGAAATACAGGCAGGCACTGAACCAGGTAGTATGAGGGCACACAGTGCTCTAAGCCACCTCATTTTGTTATTCTGAATAACTTACCACTGGGTGAACATGGCTGTTCCTTAATTATTAAGGGACAGGGGAGAAAGAGACAAGGAAGAGAGATCGTACGCCACAAGTGACAGAATGTACAGCAAGAGCTGATGAGACTGAGACACAGTTGCGGAAAAGCCCTGATTGGGAGCGGGCCACTGTGGGACACTCATGTGCACTGCCCCTCCCTTCTAAATGTGATTCCAAATGTGTACAGAACAGGAAGTGGCTCTAAATGGGAAACCACAGTCACCATGTTCTCATTATCTCTGGAAGGGCAGAGTCCAGTCACAGCTACCTGGGCACACTGACGGCAGTGGACGCATGGCAGAGCCAGGCATTGCCAAGGCAGAAATGAACACATGATCCTTGGCTGAACCTCCTGGGCACACGGTTTACTGACAGAATGTTGTTTAAATATACTGCTGTCTCGGAAACTGTCTACAATGTGAGCAAAGGACACACCAGACTGTCCTGTTCTCTGCCCACCATGCAGCCCACAATCCTCCTTGAGGGGTACCACTGTTAGGAGGCTAACACCCGAGAAGGACAGGAGGTCTGGAGGAATGGTCCCATGGGATGGATTAGTCATATGGTCTCTAAGGGATGCTGGATTAATTTGTCTTTCTGGTGCCTTCCAATATTCCACAAAGCTTCGAGTTTTGTAGTTACAGGCCTCCAGAGCTTAAAGAGAGTCATGCTGAATAGATATTTCCACAATGACTCAAAACAACCCAGTTCTCCAGAAACCTCGGTCTCGATGCTCCACATGAATCCTGTGGTTTTCCGCAGTTTTGCTGTGATGTTGAGAAAGGCAGGTTCCTTTTCAACCTGCTTCCACACCACAGGTCATGGAGGTGAGTGGGTGTATCTCCTCCAGGCCTGGGGGCAGCATGCCATGGCTCCATATATGGTGCCAGAGTGGAGGCAAAGACTTGGGAGCCTGTGTCATGTCGTGATGATTCAGCCCAGGCCTGGCCTCATCCTGGCTGGTGTGGCACAAAGGTTGGACAGGGACCCACAAGGCGGCATCTCATCTGAGAGACACATTGAGGGAAAAGAAGCCAACTTCCGCACTGCCACCAGCACATCTCAGGCGCAGCGATTGAACTTGATACTCTCACCCAAATCTCCTCAACCTGATGCATACCTGAATGCAAGAACCAACAGACAGGACAGCGCCTCAGCCAGGGAAAATGGCTGCTGGGGACCTCTCAGGACAGTAAACCCAGCAGCACAGCAAACACTGGGCATGGCTCCCACACACGGTGTTGCAAGCAGGGAAAAGAAAGAAGGAAGGCAAGCGGCAAGTGATAAGTGGATACACGTTCCCATTACATCACCACTAAAGAAAAAGCAAGGAGAAAAAGATAAAAAGGATTCATGAGAGATCAGAATGGGGTATGATTCTAAAACTAAGAATGTCAAAAGGAATCCCCATTTTCTTCCTGAACTCAGGGGAGCACACATCTTCACTTTTGTTAATAAAAGACAATAAAAGCTGAACCACACACACAGCCCTATTGCTGATCCAAATGCTGTTTCTCTCCTCTCTCCTTCTCAGCGTGAGCTGGTATCTGGGTTATTCTATAGGACCATCCATCCCGAGGGCCTTTGATAAGATGCTGAGTGACTGCCCAGATCAGTCCTGATGCTCCAACAGGGAGAAGGAGAACTCCATAAGGAGTAATTCACATTTGCCCTGCAAGAGTAGACTCTCCTGTGGCCACCCAGCAGAAAGAACTCCCTGTAAGTACCCTTGGAGGTATTGGGACAAAGGCCAGCAAGGTTGTGTCCCCTGTGACAAGGGGCACAGTTGGGCAATGGGCCCTTCACTAGTGGGACCTCTGTTGATAACCCTGAGATTTAGCCTTAGCAGACTTCCTGTGGGGCAGAACCAGCCCTGCCAACGTCAGGCTCCCAGGAGTCCTAGCACAGCATGACAATTAAGAGCTACCCAGTGGCCACTTGTCTCCAACAATCTCTGCATGACTCCCCAGCAAAGCCTGGGGGCTCCCAAGGGGAAGGGGTTTGAACAAGCTGGGCAGGGAAGGATCTGCCTTTGGTTTGAAGAAGTTTCCTTTCTAAGGAAGGGCCCCAACACTGTCTTGATGGCTGACAGATGTCGTCACCACACCACTCCCTTCTTTAGGCCCTAGATCTCACTGTTATCAATGCCCAGAGCTGCCAAACCCCAAGAGGATACACAGGTAGGCACAGCCATGCCAGGACCAGGTGGAGGGGTGTAGACCCATTTCCTCAAGCTCTCCCAGGGCCCTATCTCCTCTGGGGCAGTGGGAATTGCAAGGTAGGAGGGTTATCCACAGAACACCACTCCGGTCAATCAAACTCCTGTGTCTCTCTCTAGGCCTTGTTCTCCACCTTCATACTCTAATGACCAGAAGTTCAGCCCCCAAAACCCAAGGGCTCTTCCTCCTCCTAGTTGGGTCCCTACCTTCCAGGTCTGTGAGTCTCCTGACCTGGTCTGTTATTTTGCTGCTGCCCTATGAACTCATAAAGTGGCTTGGCCTGGGTCCACCAAACTTGACTGAACAGGCAGGAACCATGCTGACACACCCATATCTACTTGAGTGTGAATTCCAGAGTCAGCCTGAGCCTCCATAGGCATGGCTGCACAGAATCCCCGGCCCCCCCAGCCCACTCCGCACAGGACCTCCCTGTTCAGACAGGCATGTGATTCATGCTGGCTGCCTCTCCAGTGAGACCCAAACGGCTCTGTGCCAACTGCTGTCTCCTGAGGCGCCTCACCCAATACTGGGGCTAAACACCAGGCTTCCAGATCCTTCACAGCTAAGTATGGGCGCAGTGTACCCCTAGCTTAAATTATGGCATTGCAGCAACCGAGATGCAGGTATTAAATGAACATTCCGAACTGCCAGGGCCAATAAGTGCTGATCCCAGGAAAGGCAGCAGCAACCCTATGATCCAAATGGCACCAGCAGGCACTACTGGCAACGTATACTCACGGCACACAACGGGCATGTGCGAGGCATTAAGGTGTTATTGCCAGCTCGTGAACCACTAAGCCAATGGAATTAGAGCATATTATGGGGCTGAGGGTGGGGGGCACCCAAGTGTCTCTAGACAGTTGAGAGGGTTCTAAGTACAATCCTCAGACTGTTGTGACATGAGTGAGTTTGAATGAGATGGCTCCATGGACTCATATATTAGAATCCTTGGTTTCTAACTGGTGGAAGTGTTTGGGAAGGATTAGAAGGTGTGGCCTTATTAGAGAAGCTACGTCACTGGGGGATGGGCTGTAAGGTTCCAAAAAGCTCATGCTATTCCCAAAGAGCCTAGCCACCTACTCCCCCTCCCTCACCCCCAATTGATTCCTGGCTGTTGTTTCAACATTTAAGTTCTCAGCTACTGCTCCAGTGCCATGCCTTTCTGCCTGCTGCCAAGCTCCCTGCCATGATGGTCATGAACTCTACTACCTTCTGGAACTGTGAGCCCCAAATTAGATGCTTTCTTTCATAAGTTGACTTAGTTGTGGCTCTATTCCTCTTCACAGGAATAGGAAAGTAACTAAGACAATTGTGTGGGCAGAAGTGATCTCAGGTGTCAACTGCCCTAGGTCCCCATTTTACAGACAGGAACACAAAGGCTATAAAGATCTGTTTGCCAGGCTCTGAACACAGCCTGTGGCTGCAATCCCTGCTGTTCCATGTGATCCCAACAAGTAGGTGCTATCTTCCCTCAGGCATCCATAGAGGGAACACCCATGTCACTGAGCCTTGGGCCAGGGACTGTGTACCTCTTCAGACCCAAGGCTCTGCTACCAAGTGGCTGACATAATATGGGAACCTTCTGGCATTGGATATGTGGCCACTGCAGGAGACTTGGCCTCGTTGGTTCCTCTCGAGAGTGCCTCAGTAGTAAAGAGGCAACAGGACGGAAGAAACAGGCATTAAGAAACAGCAACTACCACAGCATACCCACACTCAGGTTTTGGCGTTGATTCCTGGCAACATAATCTATTTTGAGCATGAGATGAGTTTGCTAATTCCAAATGAGCCAGCTTAAAAGCAGACTACAAACGAACATCAAGCGCACTGTGAAGCTGTGACAGCGCCCCAAATATCCCCACTTCCTGAGGGCTTGAGCAGGGACACAGGACCAGAGTAAACAGAACTGTTTCACATGGTCTGCAGGCTTCAGGAAGGGATCCTGTTGGAGACCCCTCCTGACCCAGACACGTGCCAGGGTGGGTAGCTACGACCATGAAAGGCCACTTGAGCTATATCCCTGGGTGCTCCCCAGGAGTGGAGAAGATGACTCAGCTGGTAGAGTTTGAACCCCAGTATCCATGAAACAAAGTCAGGCTGGTGTACACACTTACAATCCCAGTGCTGGGGAGGTTGGGAGAGGCAGATTCCAGGGCCTTACTGCCCAACCAGCTTACCCCAACTGACAAGCTCCAGGTCCCAGTGAGAGACCCTGTCTCAAAAAACAAAGTAGATGCTGTCCAGTTCCTCTAGTGTAGAGGAAACCACACTCTTGTTTCCCTGTCCACACACACAAACCCATTTGTGTTCAGTCACAAGAGCTGGGATTGGGGGAAGGGGGGCTGTGGGAAACAGCAGCATCTGTGGAGGAGAGCTAATGTCCCTGGGCAGCCAATGGGCACTAAGTAACTCCACAGATGATCAAAAGAACTCAGCAGCCAGTCTTGTACCTGACAAATTTGCCATGAGAATCTCCAGAGATGGCAAGAAGAGCTGTGTGCGTGTGAGCCGCCCACTACCATCCTGCCTGTGTGTGAGCCATCCACCACCATCATCCCTGCGTGTGAGCCGGCCACCGCCATCATGCCTGCCTCTCTCCCCCCTTCTCCCCCCACCCCACCCCACCTCCCCGCTGCATGGGCTGGGGGCTTTACACACAGGCGCCACACCAGTCTGAACTCATCAACACAACTTGTGTTTCATGCCATGTAAGGAATACTGTGGTAACAAGGAGTGAGTTACAGCACCAATAATTCACATCAAAAAGGCTCCCACATCCAGCAGTGCACACAGGGCAGACAACAAATTGTTGTGATGGATTCTAAACAGAGCACCATCACCCAGGAGCATTACAACCTGCCACAAGGGTGCACACATACATGCCATTCTTCAAAATAAAAGGGCCTTTCATCACGAATTTTAAATCAAAATATTAAGACAGCCTCCCAAAGCAAGCAAATAAGGAGAGCCTGGCAATGTGTGGAGAGGTGTCGACACACTGGAGGAGCATGGGAGCATGAGCTGGGCAGAGCTCACAGTAGGATCTCACCCCTGTAGAGACCCTCTTCCCAAGTAAAGTAGGAGGAGTCTGCACTCCTGCCTCAGCCACCCACAGGAGACATCTGCTGAACAGGTTTTCCCAGGCTCCATCCAGCACAGATGAAATACTAACATCTATCCCGAAGGTCAAAGAGCAAGAGACCACCCCTGCATTCCCACCGCCAGGATCTGAGCTGCCAGGCTATGCCATCTAGCTGGGACTGCAGTGCTGGCTTATGTGTGGGAACAAGGTCGGCCCTAAATACTTTTCTCCCCATCCCAAATTCGGAGGGGCACAGGGCTGATCTAGAGAGGACTGACTGTGACTTGTGCTGACACCGAGAGAACAGTTACCCCCATGGACCTGCTGGGCGAGAGTCAGAATGAGCAGAGGCCACTCCTAACATGTCAGGAGACAATCCCCCCATCCTCAAACTATGCCCCATCCTCAAACTATGCACATCTTCCTCTCCCTGACTACCCTTCACATCTACTCGTGTCCACAGCTCAATGTTCCCATCTGCTCTCAGCTGGCTTTAGCCACCCAAGCAGCAAACACGGTTCCTTCCGTGTGACCCTTTCCCCTCTGGGGTGGCTCTGGGGTTCCATGCTCCAAGCTGTCTACCTGCTCCTCCCTCTCTGAACACCCCACACACCAACACTCACCTGACCTGGCCTAGCTGTTTCAAAGGGTGTGTATGCACGTGACTCCTTGTGGTTGAACACCACAGAGACCACCATTCCACCTAGCACCTGTCAGTTTGGCCCCTGAAACATGGAGCTAGGGAAACAAACAGGAAAGAGAGATGAAAACCCTTTAGAAAGTGAGCCATGTAGGTCCCAGCTTTGGAGACAACACGGTAGAGCAGTTTACCCATGTAGACAGAAGCTGGGCACCTGGCTCTAAGCTCTGAGTGTCATCCAGCCCAAGGTTCTGCTACACTTCACACCCAGTGTTCTCCTGCTGAGGCAGCTACCAAGCCCTCTAACATGCGGCTGTCTTGCTGCCCATCAAAACCCACAACCTGCAAGGACCAAATCCTGGACAAACTTAGGCTTTGCAGCGCTTCTGACACTCCCTACTGGTGTAACACTGCATGATACAAGATTGAACACACGATCTTGGCTGAAAGGCCCCTGATCCCAACACAGTAAACCCTCCTCTCCTTATTCCATCTGTCTTTGATTTAAAACATGTTATGCTCTCAAACTCAAGCCAAGCACTGGCACTCTCAGGAGGGTGACTTGGAAACTGTGACGTGGACTCAAGTAGCACCTCTGTATGCCGCGCCCCCTGTGTTAACACGGCCAGCTGTCACACGCAACAGCTTGCAGGCTCCACTTGAGCTCTGACCCAGTAGTGGCTTCTGACCTTTCCTACAATGCAGTGCCAGGCAGCCAGCAGACGCGACCATTCGGGTCACATCCCACCTGCTAAGGACGGAGAATACTATACCGGCTCTGTACATAACCGGTCACAGGTGACAGGTGGCTAACCTCCTCAGCCAGGAAGGTGACATCTAGGAGTCTGGCTGAGAACAGTTTACACAAAGACAGCAGAAGAATGATCTCCTAGAGTGGACAGTAGGCTGTGTCTAGCTACCTCTCAGCAAACCTTAACTCCCTCCCCCACAAAAAAACCTGGGTACTCGAGCATAAGGCCAGATCCTCAGACCCAACTGACTGTACCCCATCCTGTAACAGAGTGAACCCTGGTGAGACCTGAGTGCAGACTACAAAACTCGGGCAGCACTGTGCCTGCTGACACCATAGACGACTTCAGGCCAAAGGAAGCGGGGGGAGGGGCTTCTGATCACACCCCCTCCCCAATCTCCAAGGGTCTGAAGGAGCTGAGTGAGTTCTGAACCACTGGGAAAAGACAGCCTTGCTTCAAATCCCCGAAGAAGGCTCCACCTGCCTCTTCTGTGCACAGCAGCTGGGGCATGCTTCTGAGCATGACTTATGTCAGGGACAGAGTTTGGAAGAAGTCCTGCTTACATTTCTTTCTGCTTCTTCATAGTATCAGGCTTACCACTAATGATAAGAGGACATGCTAGCTTGTCACAAGCCTAGAATAAATAAAGCTGGGGTCACAGCTCCTTCAATAAAATTATCCACAACCTAAATAAAACATGCACTCAGGTGCTGGTGTCTTCCTCTTCATTTCCTTGTGTGTGCCAAAGTTAGAAACAGAAACAATAGAAAAAACTCCAAGAAGTATCTGGCAGGCCTTGGTCTTCATTTGACTCCATCTGAATCAGTTTGACATTATATGGATCTGGTGACAATCACTGGTTTGTTTGTTTGTTTTAGACAGAGTCTCATTATGTAACCCTGGCTGGTCTGGAACTTGCTATGTAGATCAGGCTGGCCTCAAACTCAGAGTTCAACCTGCCCTTGCCTCCCAAATGCTGACATTAAAGGTATATACTGCCACATTCACCAATCTCTGCTTCTTAAAGCTGAGGCAGCTTGTGAGGAGTCCAGAGGACAGTGAGCAGAAATTTTCTCGGGCTAGCTACATGTTATCATTGGAGACTTGACTATGTGGGCAAGGTGCATCTGGGAGGCCTAGAGTTCACCATGGAGCCTGGACAACAAAGAAACTATAATCACATGCTTTTTTATTTTCAGGATGCCCAATGGTATAGTTTTGTGACTTGGTTTCATATCGTGCCTATCAAGTATACAGGCCATTTTCAAACTACAGATGTTGAGAGTCTAATAAAATTGTGGCCACAAGGCTAAAGTTAGAACAATCCCAAAAATAGTAGTTAAAACAATTCTACAGGGCTCAGTTAGCAGAGTGCTTGTGAGTATGCATGAAGCCCTGGGTTCCATCCCCAGCACTACAGAATCAGGCCGTGGTGGTACAAGCTTGTCATTCCAGACTTGGTGGATGAAGGTAGGATCAGCTGTCATTCTCAGCTGTACAGCAAATTCCAGATCAGCTTGGGATACAAGAGTGTCTCAAAGGGAGAGGGAAGACAAAACATTTCTATGACCTGCAATATGGTAAAAGGACAGAGCCTTCCTGCTGCTTTATAAACAATGCACTTTCCCCTTCCATGAAACCAGGAAAAGAGGTCTACTGAGCAAAGTAAAGGTTTAACTCCACAGGCGCTCCAGCATTATAATGCCACTGGGAAACAAGAAGAAAAGACAGGACCAGAAACCAAAGATGAGATCTGCAAAGCTCAGATACCTGAGTCTCCCTGTGTGTGAGTCACACAGACAGACAGGATGGTATGAGTCAGTTATCTTCAAACCCTGGAACTCCCACAAACACCCGAGCATCAGTTGTGGCCACAATGCTGGGTCCTAAGCTGTGCACATGATAGTGCCATTAGCCACTCTGGTGGAAGCACCTGAGGTGGATGGCCCTGAAGCCAAAACCATGGCTGCCGCTCTTAAAGGCATGTTCATGTTTGGATATTTCTAGGATTTACCCATAGCTAAGAGCCACGGACACATGAGTAATCGAGCTTCATTTTGATCTGAAATTCACAGAGGAAGAAAATAAGCCAAACCAAATAACCAGAACTCTAACCCGCTCTGACAGGACAGAGAAGTCAAGACAAGAGGCAGAGCCACCCTCCCAGCAGGGTCTCTCCCAAGGCACACACTGGTAAGAGTAGGAGATCCAGTCTTCTGACTTCATAGCCACCTCCTGACCAGTTGTTCCTGGACAAAGCTCCCCAATGCAACACCAAATGAGCCGCTGATGCTGAGAGACATGGAGCATCTCAGCCAACCAAGATGACTATGAGCAAGAGCCCACACAGAGACAAGATGCCAGGTTCTGTGAACAGATGCCAACACTCAGGAGTGGGGCAGACATACATATGTTTCACATGTGTGCAGACCGATCTACACACACACACACACCATGGATTCAGAGCTTATTCATCAGCATTATCCTAAATACGAATAACAAATTTATGTAAATAATAGTGAAGACCTTTAAAAATGCTCTGGAGGAAAACACATCTACATGGCAACACACACATCCCTGTATGCTGACTGGACAGGAGGAGAACGGTGTTAAGAAGTACAGCTAGAGTAAAGAGAAATGAAATCATCAACTTTGCAGGTAAATGGATGCTGCCAAAAAAGACCACATTGAGTTAGGTAATTCAGATTCAGAAAGACATGTTCACATGTTCTCTCTCAGCAGAGGCTCCTAGCTCCGAGTCCTCTGATCTAAGTACGTAAATGTTCTAGAGTAACTGTCAAAGCCCAGAAAGAAGAAAGGAACCATTGCCAGGGTGGAGGTGGGGAACCACAGAGAAGAAACAGCAGGGTACAAGTGATCTGATTGGGGAAATGGGAAAAACTGAGCAGCTCTATTTAGGGAGGAGGGAGACAGAGGTAAAATAACAGCTAGGGTGTCTGTCATAGGGAATCACATCACTAATTATCTACCGAAAAATACCTATAATACGTAAGTCTCTCTCATGTACACACATGCACATATATACACACACATACACACACACATATGTACATACATATATGACAGATTAAATTAAATTGTCCCATTTGGGCTGACAATGCTCCCTCCAAGAGCCAACAACCACCTAACAAAAACCCCAGAACCAGGCATGAGACGGTCCCTTGAGTTATTGCTGAGGATTGTTCAAAAGACTCCCAAAACATTATAGATTACTGCTATTGCACCCCAGAAGTGGAAAATAAGTCCCTATTACTAAAAATATCATGTATTTCAGACACAAGATCCAGAGGCCCTGCATTAGAACTGACCTGGAAACCTCCTCCCTGAGGACTAGCTCTCATGGAACCAGAAGGCAGGGAGGCAATCAACAGTCCTACCCAGCTATGACAACTATGAACTACAACAACTAGTATGGCACAACAGCCCTGAGGACACAGCAATGGCACCTTGAGTCACTCGGGCATTACCTGGGCAGTGACCAACAGCTTTTAAATGGACTTAACATTAGCTTAAATGGTTCTGCTCAACAAGAGAAACCATGCCTATACCGGAAACCCAGCCAACCACCTAGAGCCAGTGAGGTCATGGATCTCATACTTTACAAACCACCATAATCCCTTACTATATTCTAAATATTTGTCCTTGTACCCACAGATAAGTACAGTCATCCTCCTTTATCAAGGAAATTTCTCTTTGCAATAGATAGAAAATCACAACCAATCAAAATGCAGGGATGAGGAACCCAGTCCCAATGGATACATCTACAATACGACTTCTGCCTATAGCTTAAGAATCTTTGCAGAAAAGAGGGCGGAAAGACTAAGAGCCGGAGGAATAGGGAGTTTGCTGTGAGATTGTGTCCCCTAGGAATGTCAGAAGCTACACCCCAAAAGACTCACCAACAGAACTACCTAAATGTGAGCTGAACAAGAACAACAGACATGCTGAAGTGGAGGGGGTGGGCACAGGAAGTCAACTCTGCGCAAAGAACTGCAGGCGACTAAGGAATGCTGAGAGCAGGACAAATAGTCTCTCCCAGGAAAGGTGCCAATTTGTTAGCCAGTACCAAATGGTTAGCCCTGAAAACATGTATACGGGTTAAAAAAATACAGACCAAGCAGGTCGTATTTATGTATTTACGAATATATATAATAACAATGAAAAAAGGGACCATGAATTTGAAAGAGAAGAAAGAGGGGTATTTGGAAGGGTTTGGGAGGAATGAAAAGGAAGGGATAAGTAATGTAACTGTACTATAATCTCTAGAAACACCAGACAAAGGAAACAGTGACAACAGCAAGGAGTGGAAACAGGCAATGAGAGCAGCAGGGGCCACACAGCCACTATCCATCAGGCTTACAACTTAGCCCCTCACCCTCAATCCAGTAAAGAGCTAACACTATTGAGGGAAAGTCTTGCTTGGTTTTCCAAATAACAGCACCAGATCTGGTCCCTAACATGGAGAATGCCTGGGTAAGCACCCACTGTGCGCAGCGGCTGGGTGCTGGTTTAAAGGTCTGTGGGGAGGACAGACAGCACTCTGCAATTCCCACAGCCAGCCTGTCTGTGGAGGCCACCATCCTGCTCGGGAATGCAGGTGGATGCCTGATCACAGGCCCAGGACTGAATTCAGCATCCCTTTTCTGGTTTTGGAGTTCCTCTCAACATGGGGGTCTTAGTTGGGGCTTCTATTGCTGTGTAGAGACACCATGACCACAGTGATTCTTATAATGGGAAACATTTCCCTGAGGCTAGCTTCTGTAAGCTGGTTTAGTCTATTGTCATGGTGAGAAGCATAGTGGTGTGCAGACAGACATGGTGCTGGAGAGTAGCTGAGAGTTCTACAACTGGATCAGCAGGCAGCAGGAAGAAAGAGAGAGACACTGGCCCTGGCTTGAGCATCTGAGACCTCAAAGCCCACCCCCAGTGACACACTTCCTCTAACAAGGCCACACCTCCTAGTAGTGACACTCCTTATGAGCCTATGGGGCCATTTTCATTCAACACCATAATGGGTGTTAGGAGGTTCTTGTCAAGTAGAACTCATGATGGTACTGACCTAGAGCTGTCATGTGGCCCGACCAAATAGCCTAAAAAGAGGTCCACACGCAGGGCCTTGCATACAAGCAGACTAGAGCAAATGATGGCTCTAAACCTCTCCCTAAAACTCTCTCAGGGCTCTCAAGGATCTCCTTCAGAGGAGGGACAGACAGACAGACACATGAAGAAACAGCCACCCACCTTCAGGAAAGTCTGAAACACCTTTCAGGACTAGGGTGGACACTAGTATCCAGCAGTAAAACAAAGCCCTGCCCCGTATACCCCTGCCAGGGCTCCTATTGCCTGGCTGAGTACCTGGCATTGGCCAGAACCTCCTTACCAAGATGAAAACTGACAGGAAAACTCCAGAACTGGCACAGTAGTTAGCACAAACATGTGAGAGAGAAAAGTAGCCCAACAAATGGCCAGGTAAGACAGCATGGGGCTATCTATACAGATTTGGCTCTGTTCTAAGCCAGGAACTGCCCACAGGTGCTATGCAGGCGCAGTTCTGAGTGGGATACAAGGATCTGTTTGAATCCCTTGTGCATTCATGGACTCTAGAAGGCACAGCAGGCACATGGAGGAATGCACTCTGAGAAAAAGAGGAGAAGCAAAGTGCCCAGGAAGGCACATGTAAATGGTTGAAGGCTCTTTCTCATGGCTCTGGGGATCATCACAGAGGATACAACACAGAGCAGCAACACCCGCTGTTTAAGTCTAGGGGATATTCCCAGAGGTTCCTGAGAGCAAACAGAGTTCTTGACTAGGCTAAGAGTAACTGGTTCATCTCTACTTCGCATGCACAGGATGGTGTTGTGTAACAGTTTCCTCCTAGATTGAAACACTCTATCCTGCCGGGAAGCTCTTTAAACGGAAGAGTCAACAACTCAAAATAGTTTTAGGAAATCCCTGAAAGTGACCAGATTCACTAGGCCTCTCCTTGACAGTGTAAGCAATAAAAGCTGAGCATTCCCCTCTTCTCTGAAGACAGGCTGAGCTGCAAAGACTCTAAGACCAGACCACCTGCCTGGAAGAAGCAGAAACCAGCTGACTGCCTGTAAGAGGTTTAGACCAACTGAGGCTCCTGGAAAGGACACTCTCCAACCTGTTGAGCTGCCTGCATGCTGTACAGTGTGCTCTAGATTCCCAGCTTTATAAGCTGTCACCCACTCTGGGGTGGGCCTTGGTGATGCAGCTGTCTTTGTGTCATTTCTGCTCCTGTAAGTGACCTGTCTCACTATATTCCTGCAAGCAAAGCCAATAAAACTCATCAGTTCAGCAAGGTGGGTTCTGGTGTACTTTGGTCTGTTGTGGGCTCTCTGCTGGGGGTGAGTAGACACATGTCTGTCTACCCAGTAAAAGTTCTGTCATACGCAGATGCTCACTTTTAAGCCCCTTAGCTTATATGGCTCAGCCAGTAAAGGCACTTGCTGTGCCAGTCTGACAATCTGAGTTCAATCCCCAGAACCCATATAAAGGTAGAAGGAGACAAATGACTCCACAGCGCTGTCCTCTGACCTTTACACATATGCTGTTCACTGTGACCATGATATACACATATACAATAGAAAGAAGGGCTGAAGAGATGGTTCCATGGGGTAGAGCACTGGCTGCTCTTCCAGAGGACCCAGGTTCAATTCTCAACATCTACATGGCAGCTCACAACCACCTGTAACTCCAGTTGTAAGAGGTTCCCAACACCTTCTTACCACCACAGGCACCAGGCATACATGTAGTGTAGGCATACATGTAGTGTAGGCATACATGTAGTGTAGGCATACATGCAGCAAAATACCCATACACATAGAATAAGATTAAAAGAAAAAATTTAAGCAGCTGAGGAAGCCATCAGAACTTACTGTAACTAAAGGGTGGAAGCCATGCCAGCATCAGCTGGGCTGGTATGGGTGATGACCAGGGGAGCCTAACCCTGGGAAGAAATTCTGAAAGGGGCTTGTATAAGTGGAAGAGCAAGAGGGACACAGTCAAGGACAGGATCCCTGAGGAACAGGGCTCCAGTCCCTAGGAGAGCATAGAAGAACAAGAGCTACAAGCATGTCACATGACTGAGAGCCACAGGGCTCGGTGGCATGGAGACACAGTGACACAGGGAGGGAGGCATGTGGACTCCAGGTGGAGCAGAGTTCTGAGAAGTGGCAGCACCACATGAAACAGCCAGCCCTTCCCAGGAAGAAGTCTGTGACAGCTGACTCCCCTGGCCACAGGTACCAAGCTCTGACAGACACCCATGTGCCACTGGCACACAGGGGAGACCATTTCACACAACTCCTGTAGTCTCATGTAACACATGCTGGCAAGGTGTGGGTGACCAGCACTGCCTTCCACTTCATAAATACCTGCTTTGGTAAGGGTCACATGATGTGCAGCAGGACCATTACTGAGGCCAAGAGCCCAGTAGGAGCCACCTGGGCCTGACTCTGGACACTGCCCCTCCCCTCCCCACCAACCCAAAAGGGAAGGGAAGAGCAGCAGCAAACACCAGCCACACCTGGTGGTGGCACTCAGAACTGTATAGCTGGGCCACGTGCACGGGAGTAGACTGGGAAAGTGGGCTGCCTGGCCTGAGGACCCTGCACCCTATGGAGTGGGACATGCTAGGCCTGGAGCAGGAAGGACAGTGGAATCCTGCAATGAAGGTCACACAGAAAAGAAAGATGGAACTCCCATGCCGGAGGGTCACCAGACAAACCCAGGGCCACCTCACATAGTAGAGCAGGAGCGCTTCAAACACTGGGAACAGCAATGACCAGAATGAACACAAATGAAGACTCTATTGGCTCACCAGTGCCTGAACCCTGATCAAGGAAAACACGAAGGGTGTGTGCTTACACCGATCAACGACGGGACTACAGAACACACCATGGAAAGCAGCATATTTTACAGGTGCTTTCCAGCAGAAACAACTACACAACTGTGGACAGTGAGAACAGTGCCACAATGAAAACCCTGAGCCCCAGCCATGGCCCACAGGGCTGCCCACGCACGGCACAGAAAGCCGAGCAGTGCCACAGGCCCCGCCCAAGAGGGCGTGCACCTCATGCAGGAAGTAATCCTGCCCACCACTGAGAAAGGAAGAGGAAATTAAAACAATTTCTATTCTCAAGTCCAACTTGCATAAGTGAAGTAACGGTGTGAAGGACCACAAGAAACTACACCAGGGGGATGCCACTGCCAAAGGGCAAGAGCCAGGCCCCTAAACAAAACCCACAAAAGGTCACCAGACAACAAAGCAGCAGGCAGTAAGGGAAGAGATGAACACGGCTGTAATTACAAGAGGGAGCCAGATATAAATGCTGAAAGCTGAATTAAGAAAAGTGACAAAAAAGAGTTATGACATGTGTGAGCTGACACCTAATGATGTAAAAATGTTCATTCGTGATACAGCAGGTGGGTTTGTGGAACTGAGTGTTTTTAAGTACCTCACAGACACAATCACAGTTCTGGAGTCCACTTTGGAGGAGCAGGGACAGGGTAAGACTGACCACCAGCTGCCAGGAGGCTGAAGGAAGGTGGAAGGGGGTCACGATTCGCTCAGTCTACTCACATATATTTGAATTCTCTGTGAAGATGCCTTCATAAGAGTAGGAGGACCTTGTTCGTAGAGCCAGGTCTTGCATGATGGAGACACAGGGTGAGATGGTGCCCTCAGAGAGACCATGTGGAAAGGGAATGCCATTCAGTCTTGCACAGCAAAGGCAGAGAAGAGCTGAGGTTTGGGTTGAGAATGTGCTGTACTATCTCCTGGACCTAAAATTGCTCTAAAAAAATAATAAAGCCAAATAAAAATAGGCTTGTGCCTTCCGAAGGGCTCATGTCATGTATCTGCCATTCTCACAGAGGCCGCACTGAGTAAAGACCAGAGCTCATTCAGCCTCGAGCCAGTCAGGAAGAAGCATCGGGCATCAGCGTAACCAGAGCCTTCAGGGCAGCTGTATGCCACAGCTGGCATTCCATGCACTTAGCAGTCCAGCACGCTGTTCATGCTCATGACACTGTGCTGCTTGTCCAACAGGAACCTCTCATGTGTCACAGTGCTCAGAGGCAATTTTAACAAGGTCAGAGAGGTAAAAACTTGGGAAAGAACCTAATGCAGCCCTGAACTTGACCAGGAAATTTATATTTGGGAAAAGTCTTCCACGGGGAGGTTACCCAGGCAACAGCAGGAGACAGGCAGGCTGAAGTGCCCCAGCCAGGCACGGGCATGGCAGGAACTGAATAGAACTGTGATCTTGACAGAGGTATAACAGTGTCATGGCCTAAGAACCTGGTGGCCAGGGGCATAGTAAAGCATGTCAGAACCTACAGCTGTAGCTTAAGTTAGCTTTGCAACTAAAAGGAAACCTGTGTCAAGCCCAGTTTGTCTTAAAGTGAGGCAGAGACCCAGGTATAGAACAAGGTTAATGGCCTTCATGTCAAACAAGCAAGGGGATGCAGTCCTCTGTCTCTGCCTCTCTCAGTGAGCCAGACACCTGGCACATGCTGGTATCACTCTGCCCAGAATGGCACAGGACAACTTGCCTCTGCATATGCTGAGAAATAGGCACCTTCCATTGCTCTTGGCCGCACATCCCATGCTAGACCTTCTCAGAGGGCTCCTGAGATAATGACATCCTCCATCCACCCAAGCACAACATATCAATGTACTGCTCTCTGGGCCTCTGAAGACAAGATCTCAGCCCTGCACATCTGACATGGGAAAGGCCTGTGGGCAATACTAGAGCCCAGTAATCTTTCTGGCTCCCGGCCTTCTTGGTAAGGACTGTCCCATCATTTGCCCAACGTGCCATGCCAAGCTCATGACCATAGTGCTCTGCAGCTTCACCATGCTTGCTTTCTGGCCCAAAGGCAGCCAGCCACAGCTTCTCCTCCACACGCCTAGGCATGGACACCTCTGTCCTGTAGTAATAGATACAGCCTAGACCTATTGCTGGAGCACAGTGCAAGCCAGACTGCTGAGCTGTGAAAGGAGAGGTCTGAGGGAGAACTGGGCTGAAGGAAGAAAGCTCATCATGCTGCCCGCGCAGAGTGGCTGGTCACTCTGCCACTCTGGTCACAGCCCAGCAAGGGCTGTGCCATGGCCTGGGGCTTGGCCTCTCTGGCTGACCATGTGGGACAGACACTTCCTCATGCCAGAAACACCTTAGAAAGCATGCTCACAAGTGTGACCAGCAGGAAGGAGACACTCAGACCTTGAGGTTACCACTCTGGCTCCTCGGGTATGGTCATTAGTCAATGTGAGTGGGCAGCAGAATTCAGAACAAAACCCAGAAGGCAGCCAAGACCTTCGGGAGCACTCATAAGTCCATGAGGTCAGCTTGCTTTCTGAAAAACATGCATGTTCGATGTGATTTTTCATCCTGGCCCACAGCCCAAGGGGAGACCGGGGCCAGCCTGGGCTTTACGAGCTTTCTGCCAAGTACCCCAGAGGAGGCAAGCTTTGATGGAATCTCAACAGTACAGCGTGCCCCACACACAGAAGACTCCCTTACTCTCCTTACCTGAACTGCCCTCAGCCCCACACAGCAGCTCAAAGGTCCCTGTTTAACTCATGTAGGAAAGAACAAGTCCCAGCCCAGAAGGAGAGCTCTCAGCAGAGTTCTTGCATCCTCACACCTGTCCTGCTCCCCTCCCCCATCCACCACATCCTAGCAATACAGGCTGAGAATAAACACAACACATAGGAACAAAATGCTTTCCTATCTGAGACTCCATGAAATACAGCCTACACACTTGATACTGCTCTACCCAGGCCACTTGACAGCTGAAATCCTGTCCTTTAACAGCTATCCACATCTTCAGAAACCCGTATTAAATTGGCCTCGCAGGTTTTCTCAAGGAGGCTCAGTCCAGGCTGAGAAGCTGGACTGGGGACAAACAGATAAAGATCCCTGAGCAGAAAAAGGAGCACAGTCCCAGCACACAGAACCAGGCCATGACGGCTGTGGTGGCCCAAACTCATACCAGGTCCCAGTTCTCATGCCACCTTCCCTCCTCTCAGTGAAATGAGATGCCCTCCCACCCCAAGTGCTCCCCCTTCTGCTCACGCCTGTCCTAGGTTGTTTTCATGATAACTGAGAGGCTCTAAAAGGGAGACACATCTGAAACAAAGAACAACAGGAGCCTGTCGACCTGTGGGGTCCTGGCCTTGGGAGCAGCAACAGGCAGTACATCCAGCAGCCAGCTCCAGGCCCAGAGCCCGATTCAGCACTCAGGTGATCCAACCCTTCCCAAGTGAAACAGTTTTCATTTTAAGAGGCTTTAGTTCCAGGCCACCTGACAATTAATTTAATCCAACGAGCTAATCAAAGCGAGAAGCGTAACAGCAAACATTTCCATTCAAGTGCAGGCGCTGGGACTTAACGGAGTGGAAATGGGGAGTTAAGACTAAAAGGGTCCCTGGTGGTTTCTGTAGGAAGTGAAAGTCAGCTCACTCAGACTTCTATGTAAACAGTGTGGCCAGGCTGTCTCCTAGGGAGTTTGCCTGGAATATTAGTATATGCATGCTAACACATGTCACATACACTTATGGGTCTGAGCATACACAAACAGGTGTGTGTATGTGCCATGTGCACACACATGCACAACATCCACTGTGGTATGTTGTGGACACACATGAAATACATGAACATGTATGCATACATATGTGTAAATGAACTGATGTGCCAAAATTGATTATCCACAAACAGGTCCACACAACATGCACAAACATAGACATCATATTTCCACATAGAACTAAATGCAAATGCATGTTTAGTGTGTGTGCGCACAACTTTGGGAATGTGTACAGTACATACATGTGTACACACATGCTCAAGCCAGACACGACCACTCCTGCTTGATCATATTTTGCCTGGTGTAGGTGTTATAGTTACAGGAAGGAACCTGAGTCCTCGAAGGTCAGAGGTCCTGGCAGGAATTCTGCAGTCCTTCCTAGCTGTCCAAGTCAGTGATGATGTCCTCATTGTTTTCAATTCAGGGTTAATACAACCACATCTCTAGTGTTCCTTTGCCACAAAAGTCCCCAGAAAAAAATATTCTGAAGTTAAAAAAAAAAAAAACAGAAAAGTACAGCTGAATGGGAATGTCAGACAAAGTATTTGTTACACAAATAGTCAAAGGCCCGCCGGGCGGTGGTGGCGCACGCCTTTAATCCCAGCACTTGGGAGGCAGAGGCAGGCGGATCTTTGTGAGTTCGAGGCCAGCCTGGTCTACAAAGTGAGTCCAGGACAGCCAAGGATACACAGAGAAACCCTGTCTCGAAAAACAAAAAAAAAAAAAAAAAACAAATAGTCAAAGGCCCAATAAATAAAATAGGAGTAACAGTGACCATCTCAACACTTCGCCTCAGCATGTGCCTAACACCTGTGTTCTCATAGCACACAGGGCCTCATGCCAAGGCCGGGCAGCCCACTCAGTGTTACATGTGGAAACAGAGTGTGGAGGTCAGGCATGAACAGACGGGACTGGGATCAGGCTCCATGTCCTCCCTTGGTGTTAGTGACAGCCACTGTGACTTAGACAAAAGCAGCCTTGAATCCTGTCTCATCTTTAGGGCACAGAGTGAAGACAAGGATGCATTTAGCCCCAACACGCAGGAAAAACACAATCGCAAAGGGAGGCAAGAGTCACAAAAATTAAAGCCACCAAAAACACCACTAAGGTATTTTCTCAGTGATTTGTAAGCTGAATCCAGATAAAAAGGGGCCATGCTTCAAGAAGGGACCCTCCCCTTCCTTGACTCTGCAACTTCAGAATGTGACTGTCATTCCCTGGGGCACACAACACAGACTCGGCCCCTCCCCCTCAGTAACACACAGAAGCACCCCAGACCCTGCACCCACAGCAGCAGCACTAATAAACTCGGAGGACTATCATCTGCCCCTAGCGCTCCCCCGCAAAGCAGACTCCAGCCCCAGTAGGCACAAACTTCTGTGGGCCCTGGCACCACCTTCCTCTCCAGTCACCGTGACCAGACTTCATGACAGTGCCCTGCTCTGTGGGCCCATCCTGTGGCCTCTGTCTTCTGCACCCAGACATCACTATCCACACACCCTCTCCTCCAGGCACTCTGCAAACACACCCCCTGCTTCCTCCTGACATCACTGCCCTCTTCTGGGAAGCCAATCCCATCCCATGAGTTCACACATATGTAGCACAGTGCATCTGGGAAGCTTCTTGCTTGCCTTCCTGTGTTAAAAGGCCACTTCTATCAATGATAGAGCAAAATGTAACCTTTTCCAAGCTCCTCAAAACAGTGTCCTCAAGCTGGGTGATAGGTGTCCACTCCTGTAATTCCAGCATTTGGAAGGTGGGGACAGGAAGTCCGAGGATAGCTTCAGTTCATAATAAGTCCAAGGCCAACCTGGGCTACATGGTACTTGTCTCAAAATGAGACATGAATAAAAGTGCTCCATGAATAAATGTGCTTGCTATGAAAGCAGAGGACCTGAATGAAAATACCCAGAACCTACACTAGGCAAGACTGCAAAGGCTCTGAAAGGTAGAAATACATGAAAACAAAACCAACCAAACGCAATTTTCTTTATGGACAATGCAGAGGCGCACATGTGAAAGAATAGGATTGGGGGCTGGAGAGATGATGTGACATTGAGAACACTTGCTGCTCTTGCAGAGGACTGGAGTTCAGCTCCCAGCACCCATGTTGGGTGGCTCAAAACCATCTTTAAGCTCAGCTCCGGGGATTCAATGCCCTCTGATGATATCTGTGGGCACCCACACACATATGCACACACACACACACACACACACACACACACACACACACACACACACTCATATACACATAGTAAGTAACAAATCCATGACATGTACTAAGCAGGTTCCTAGTCAGCCAGTCTAGCCTACTTGATGAGTTTCAGGCCAGTGAGAGTTCATGCCCCCCCACACAAAAAAACAAACAAAAGAACAAGGGGAAAACTGGACTGGCATCAGAGAAACAACACCTGAGATTGTCCTCTGGATCCTACACACATGTACACATACACACAAACAAAGGACACACATCCTAGGCTGTCTTCTGAAGTTCTTTCAAATGTCTGACTGGAACTGCTCTTTCAGGATTATCCCTGCCACTTCATGGAACTGCCTTCACAGAGTTGGGCCGAGTTCTGTGGCTTGGCCTGACACAGCCTTCCACATGGATCTTCGTCCAGCATCCCATTCTCAGGCAAGCCACGAGCTCTGCCATGGTGTCTGTCTGAACAATGCATTATCCTATCACAGCTCACAGAGGAACCTTTGTACCTGCACAAATGCACAAATGTGGGGACCCAGAAGTCCCAGAATTCTGAGTCCCAGACTCAGAAACCCAAGATGAGCCTAGGACCAGCAGCAGCTCCTGGCACAACCACTAAATGTAGCCTTGCCCAGTACCCCAAGAGCCTGCCATGTTCTTCTTCCCTCTCCTCCAACCTTGTACTTCCTCAAGTCTAGCGAACACTAGCTATGAAAACTGCCAGCTTAATTACTCAGGAAAAAAACCTCCTCCAAAAGCTCTGTGCAGTAAGCAGGATGGAAACTACTCAATCACAGAGTTCAGTGCTGTGATTCTCCTTTCTTTAATGAATGGCACACACATGTTCACACACACACACACACACACACACACACACACACACACACACAGAGAGAGAGAGAGAGTGTGTGTGTGTCAATGACCTGTCTTTGCCCTCCAGACACCAAGTCTGTTTGTACAGCTGGTTCTCCTGTAGGAGTCGCCTCTGGCTGCCAACTAAGCAAGGCGCCTCCCTGTAGACCTAAGGCTTCTTATTTCAACACCACCATTCTGAAGGACACAACCTCCTGCAGAGATGGTCCAAAAAGCCCAGGCTTTGCCCTGCTTCAGGAGTGGCTTCCTCCTTTAGTCCCAGGTCCTCAGCAGAATTCTTCAGTGCTACCTGACCACAGGCGCTGTGGGTAACAACACTGTCTAGGCAGTGTTGTTACTGAATTAAATGAGACGATAGACAGGATGGACTCACTGGTACCATCCAGGCTGGACACCCACTCCAGGCCCTCCAAGGGAAACACGGCAGGCTCATTCCTTGCTGAGGCAGCAGCCATACTTCCCTGCAGCCTGCCTCCTGAGGCCCAGCAGAGCCAGGTAAGAGCAGCTTTAGAATTACATGGGCCCCAGGCAATGGGAGAAGTATCACCCGTGTGGCAAGTTTGCTCCTGGACACCACACAGCAGATGCCCAGCATCATCCACCGCTGGTGTGCAGTCCTGTGCCTTGCACATATAAAATGAACGGTACCTGCTGCTTCACAGAGGACTGAAGCTAAAAAAAAACCAAGAAGTTCCACACTTAGCACCTTAGGGTTTCCGGGCCATGTGCCAAGCTGCTGTGAGAGCCAGTACGGCAGGACCTAGAGCCTCAGGGGTGCAGAAACGCACAGCTCTAAGGCAGGCACTCTGTTTCTGCCTGTCCCTTTTTCTGGCTGAAACCCTCCCACAGTGACAGGCTGCCTCCACAGACCTGGCCACCTCATAAGGGACTTGACATGCTATCCAGAGACACATGGCCTGAAAAGGAGCTGTGAGCCAACACCCACAAAACCATGGGCAAAACCTGGAAATGACACCTCACAGTGAGGAACCAACTGTGTACAGGTAACAGTGCAACAAGCTTTTGAGGAGGCAGGCCCCAAGAGCAGGCTAAAGAAGTGAATAACCCTCACTGCATTCACATGATCACTGTGGAGGTCTAGAAGGCCAACACAAGGAGCAGACAGGGTAGAAGATGCGGTCTGGGAACTAGGCGGCAAAGGGGGACAGGCGTCAGCTGACTCCTGTCTGGGATCAACAGCCAGTATGCTCAGAGCATATGATTACATTTAGTACTCAGCCAGATGCTGGCCCCTCAGGGAGCTGAGAGGCAAATGTCTGAATTACGAAGGCCTTTGAAGCACTGGCAAGGCCCTGATCACTACAAGGCTCCACCTCTGCCACTCTTACCTCCCAGCTGCTGACAGAGTGGACAGGGAGGAGACACCTGGCTTTACCATGGCCCCAGTGCAAAGGCTGTAGGGCAGGTACCTCCTGGAGCGGTGTGTAAGAGCATCAAACTTCTTAACAGTAGCCACTGAATGTTAGAGGTGCCAAAATGTGGGGTGGAAGAACCCCTGAGAGTCTGTGAAAGACCCGGCAAGAGCCCCAGGGAGCCCAGAACTGGAGCTCTGTTCTTGCCTGGGAAGTGTCAACGCCAACCTGGGCTCAACAAGAGGTAGTACTGAGATAGGCATCCCCTCATGTGTCCCTGAGACATGGTTGACTTCATGACTTCAGATCCTGACCCCATAGGGACTTTCCATGCTGCTATGAATGAGCTGGGAGAGCCTCTCCCTTGAAGCTACTGGGATGACACAGTCCACTGGGGCTCTACTTCCAGAAGGGACCATGGAGGTCACTGCTTCCTCCTGCTGGCCTTCCAGAAGGGACCATGGAGGTCACTCTTTCCTCCTGCTGGCCCTCCATTGCCCATCCTACTACAGATGCTCCCTGCCTGATGCATCAGAGTGGCACTTGAGTGGCACTTGTGAAAAGCCGGGGTCAACTAACATAGGCAAATGCTAAACAGCCTCTGGGTCTACCCTCCTTACCAAGCTCCAGGCACACCTCAGGGAGGAGCACTTAGCAGGAGGGTCAACAGACGGTGTGGCCCTCCACCCACCAGGGTATGACGTCCCCTCTGACTCATTTTCCAAGCACTTGAAACAGAGGGACTAATGGAACTCTGGGTGGTATGTCTCTGGCTTCGAATGCAATCAAGAGTGGCTTCCTAAAGAGGCCAGTGGCTGCAAAGACTGCTTATGACACAACCGCTAACACTTCTGGAGACCAGATGAGGGAAAGTCCGCAGGAAATGTGGGTCCACCTCCACACACTTGTGTCTACATTCCAGGATTTCAGAAACCTATTAAGAAAAGCCAGTGGCAGAGCAGGCAGCTGCACAAGGCAGTCCTGATCACTTGTGTCCCTCTCCTCACCCATCCCACACATCACATATTGTACCTGAAGAGGCAAGTGTCACTGTCCTGAGGCACACAGGGAGGGAAAGGGGAGCCATGGGAATAAGAAGCAAGACCTTTGGACTTGAATAACAGCCACTCATCCGAGGCTGACAGCTGATTCTAAAAATCTACCCCATAATGACAGAAAGGCAATTTTCCAGCTTCCTCACATCAATCCTTCAGAAGACAGACAGGACTTTTAGTTTCTAGACCAGCGGTTCTCAGTCTGTGGGTCATGACCCCTTTGGGAAACCTCTATCTCCAAAAATATTTACATTACAATCCATAACAGTAGCAAAATTACAGTTATGAAGTAGCAACGAAAATAATTTGTGGTTCAGGTCACCATAATGTGAGGAACTGTTATACAGGGTCACAGCATTAGGAAGGTTGACAGCCACTGCTCTAGACAGCAGTTCCATTGAGGTTTAGAGCAGGGAGAAGACGAACCCCAGCTCACCTCTCAGCCTTGTGGCCCAAGCAGATCTGGGGTGTCATCTGCATCCCTAGGACAGGCAGGCGCACACAGCTGCTAGCCCTGTGAACCGTCCACCAGTAATCAGGCTTACGGAGAAGGTGTGGTTCCTCTGGAGACATTACTGCCACAGCCAGCCTCCAGCCAGGAAGTGACAACTGCTGAGAGTGTGAAGGGCTGGAGAAGAGAAGAGCTCTCCAAGACCTTCCAGGCTATGTCTGAACCAGCAGGGTGGGCCCAGAGTCAAGGTCCAAATCAGAGTCAAATGGCTAAGGGTTGGGGACGGCTGATTTCTGTTTTTAAAGCTGCTTGTGTTCCTGGAGCCACATACTAAGCCTGAAAGAGTTTCTTTCACTTCCTCTCTCCCTGGCCTTCCCTTTCTTCAGCCAATCTCAACAGTCTAAAACTTCCATTTTCTTTTTTCTTTTCTTTTTTTTTTTTTAAAGATTTATTTATTATGTATACAGTGTTCTGTCTGCAGGTATATCTGCAGGCCAGAAGAGGGCACCAGATTTCATTATGGATGGTTGTGAGCCACCATGTGGTTGCTGGGAATTGAACTCATAACCTCTGGAAGAGCAGCCAGTGCTCTTAACCGCTGAGCCATCTCTCCAGCCCATTTTCTTTTTTTTTTTTTTTTTTAAGATTTGTTTGCTTATGCGTGAGTGCTCTATCTGCACGTACACCTGCAGCCAGAAGAGGGCATCAGATCACATTGCGGATGGTTGTGAATTGAACTCAGAAACTTTGGAAGAGCACTAGCCAGTGCTCTTAACTGCTGAGCCCTCTCTCCAGCCCCAATTCTTCCGTTTCTGGTTTTGTCTCATTTGTATTCTGGGGAACTTTTCTTAAGGTGCTATGGACTTAACCTAGAACCTTAATCAAGTTAATCAAGCACTCTTCGCTGAGCTACCTCCAGTCTGTCTGTCCTGTTTTCACTTTGTTTTAAGACAGTCTTAGTAAGCTTTCCAGGATCTGGATCTAGTTCTGTAGCCCAAATGGGCCTAAACTTGTGATCCTCCTGCCTCTGCCTCCCAACTGGCTAGAAATCACAAGTTAAGCTGCCACAGTCAGCTTCCTGGGAACAAAAATCCCGGCAGAGAATCTCTGCAGCCACCCACAGGGGCCCAGAGCCAACCAGAAGGTTGAGTTTTTGCTCCCAACACCTGAGGTGAAGATAGAACCCTGGATACCCACTATTTTTAAAAAAACACAAAAGTGTTTTTAAAGGGAGATGCCTGTTGGAGTCAGAGCAAACAGCCCTTCAGTAAGAAGGCACTAAGGCACTCTACTTCTCAACTCTAGCTAATTGTCCCAGGAAATGAATCACCTCCTGCAACAGCTGCAAGGGGGCCAGAGAGACAAGGTCCGAAACAGCAAAGGAGGAAGATACACACAAAGGTCTCCCAGTGTGCGGACTGAAGCCTCAAGCACATCATTAAAATCTACACATTCTGGACAACCTACCACCCCAGGACCAATCGCTAAAGCACGGAAGCCCAACACTTGTTGCCTTTGCCAGCAGCCTCTCCCAGCAGCTGCTTTCTGCACAAGACTGAGAGGGAGGCAAGGTGCCTACAAGGTCTCCAAGTGCAAACCTAACTTGAGCTTACAACACCTGTTATGAAGTGGGGCTCTAAATACAGTCTTGGGAAGGTCTCAACAGGACACACAGCACCATACTGTCACTTCTGCCTTGTCCCTACTTGTTCCTCTGGCCCACTCTCTCACCGCTCGAAGGAAAGTTCTCACACCTACATCAGCAAGGCAGTCAGCTACCTTCAACCTCCACCACCCAAGTGTCTGCTGTTTTCCATACATTCTTCATCTCTGCCCATGGTGGTGAACAAAGTGGGCAGTGTTGGTCTTTCTGCTCGAAGAAAAGCCACAAGGATCCTGCACTTCCACTCGAGGTGTCTGCTGTTCTGACTAGACTGAGGGAGGGGCCCTGACTAGGCATACCTTGCTTGTCAGACTAGAGATTACTACTATCTATACTTTGCAAACAGTGATATTCTGAGGACCGCAGACTGGATCCCTAAGGTGTAAACCCTCCAACAGAGCCACATCTGCCACACCCTCCCAGAAAAGTACCCAGAACTTGAAACTGAAGATGAATGTCCACTTCAAACTTTAACTTTGAACCCACACCACTGTGTTTCTCCTCCTCCGGCAGGAGCGCCCTGTCGTTTGTCCTGCCCACACTTCAGAGAATCAAGTCTACCAGGCCTGCAGGGAGCCAACATGACAGGTACCTGCAAGAGGCAACAGTGAGCACTCAAGATGCCACAGCAAGCAAGTCTGGCCCGTCAGTGCAGAGCTTCATCTGGTCCCTCCGTTTCTGTTTTAAAAAGACAAGGCAGCTTGTTTTTCAAGAGGGAAAAGAACAATAAAGTTAAACTTTGCAAGCTGCTCAGACATGAGACCTGTCTTCAGTTCTTCACAGAACATTGGAGGGACAGAGCAGGCGCCAGCAGGGGTGGTGCTGGGGAAACAGGGTGACTGACTTGGGAGGAAGTGCCTTCGCTGCAGCCTCTGCACTTCTTCAGGCAAAGGAACAGAAAAGATAAGAAAGCAGCCCTTAAACCTCCGAGGACAACACCCGCCCTTCCAGGCTCAACTGCACCAAACCGCTGAGAATAGAGGCCTGCTACAGGTCTCCAAAGGAACAACATTTCAAGAAAACCATGAGTAACCACATGCACCAAAGCAGCAAGAAACTGTCTGTCACACACTGCAAAGTCTGCTTCAGGAATGATGCCTGTGAACCTTCTGATCTCAAGCTCAACTGGCTAGAGCCTGACACTACTGTCCACACACCACTAGGAGCCTTTCAAGGATCCTGCAGTCTTTAGAATCTTGCCCACATCAACATGCCTTGGATCATGTGTATTCAAGGTGAGAAACTCTCTGTGGAGACAGGCAACTGAGAAGGTCAGAATTGTGGCATCTAGAGGGAACTGGACATAGGCCAGGGACCTCAATTCTCCCAAAAGAAGGAACGGATGCGGGGCAGGAAAGAATTACAATGAGCATTCCAAGGATAGCAAACACTTAGGTGTAACACACACACACACCTGTGCATACATGTATATCCCCCTCTCCACCCCCTCACTTCCTAAGAATGTCTACATGCAAGTGTGTAGTACTGGGCTCACAGTTGCTACAGACCTGCATAAGTTCCACCCACATCCTTTGGACCCATTCAAGAAAGACTTAAATATACTAAAAAATCTAGACAACATGGTGCTTGGGCAAGTTGCCTAGAATTATAGCAAATTAAAACTGCTGCCAGGAGCAGACTCTTCACTTTTAATCATTTGCTGAACAACCTAGTTTTGTAACTCGAACTGCAATGATCTGGGAATTCATCTACAGGGAAGCAAGTGTTCTTGCCCAGAGGAGAGTAGGTCTGTGAGGAAGGAAATACACACAAGCTAACTAGTAGCCTATGCTGTGCCCAGGGAAAGCAGCTCCTTAGAGCAGGCGTCTCACGAGCCCTTTAGGGAGGGATGGTGCCCTTCCTGCAGGCATCAGGGCCAGAGGAAGGACGGCAGTATGTTGACAGTTTCTGAGATTAGAGGAGCAGCGTGTCCACCCAACTTGGCACAGTCCAGATTCCCAAAGATACCTGGCCACAATGCAGAAGGCTAGGGGCAGCCAAAGGCCAAGACTATAAAAGTAAAATAAAATATAATAAAAACTGGAAGCCCATGGCTAAGTGAGCCTGCTGGAGAGCGCCAACCTCAATCTATGTATCTAGACTAAGCAGGCCATGTTCCAGGATGACCATGTGTGCACAGTCCCCATCTTCTGGAAACTCTCACCACCTCACAGATTGGTCTTGGAGTGTAGATCCCTATGGCTCACCTCATGTCTTAGTCAGCCATGTACACAGAGTCAGTACTCAATAAACACGTCCTGGGAATGGATACAGCAAACCTACAAGCTACACAGCCTGTGTGCAGGAGGTCTAAGAAAGAATGCTCCCCTCCTTATGAATGTCACACTTGTAAGGACAGAATTACATAAAAGGAGAAAAACAGGAGACAACGAAAGCCAGTTCCAAGTAGGCACCAGTGGTCCTTTTACCCTCCTCCCAAAGAATCTGCAGAATCCAGAGATGGCTTCAATGCCCACTCCACAAACAGTCCCAAAAAGTTTAAGCCTTGGCTAAACAGAGTATAATGTGCCTGAAGTTTCTAAAAGAATTAAGTCATGCCAAAATTCCTACTGCAAATATTACAGAACACAAAAAAAAAAATCAGGATGTATTATCTAGTGGTGTTAATACTCTTAATTAGCCAATTGGTCACCTAGGGTCACCTAGTCATGCAGGTCACCTATAAACACGTACACACCCCTCTTTACACAGCTTACTCATACTTCCTAACTCATCTGATCCCTGAAACCCAGATACCTAACTAGTTACACTAACTATTTTGTAGGAGGCAAGCTAAAGATTTAGAATATACCCTACATCACCAATCAGTTTCCTGTTACTGATACAATGTACATTTGGTACACGCTACCTTAATTTTCCAAAATAAAAGATATTTGTAGCCTTTAATCCCAGTACTTGGGAGGCAGAGGCAGGTGAATGGATAAACTCACAGATAAATCTCTGAGTTTGAGGTCACCCTGGTCTACACAGCAAGTTCCAGGACAGCCAGGGTTACACTGAGAAACCCTGTCTCGAAAAACAAAACAAAAAGATGCTTTAAAATTTCCTAATATAGTAAGGACACATAATGTCTTACCTTAATGCGAAACTGTAAGAAAGTGTTACTTGTAACAGCCAAAAAGAAACAACTCTAGTTAGTGTCCTCCCTCAGTTGAAAAAACAAAGGAAATTTGGCCATCTACAAGACATTGCATTCCCCCTTATCAAAAACGAGCCTAACAAAAGACCTATCATCCATGAATATTTTTTAAAGTTACGTTTTAGTTTATGTACTTTGTGTGTATTAATTTTAGCGTATATATTTTGTGTGGCTCAGTGGCATAGCAGTTGCTTCATACCCACAATGGCCGTTCAATTTCCAACCATTTGGCGTCTATTGTTACTGAAGCCATCTATGGCCCTGAGCTAGAATTATACAATGTCCAAAGAGCTCTTTCCCTTTTTGTCACTATCTGCCATCTCCATGAACTCTAGACGGCAGCCAGCACGATTCTGAAATCCTCACAGCTGTAGTGGGAGGAGCCACTTGTTTGTGTCCCAACAACCACCAGCGCCAAGAAGAGACCACTCGCTGTGGGATGCATTCATAGGCTGTCTGAGGCAGCCTTTCTCAAGGCAGGCTGTGTGGGAGGACCCATGTGGATCACACCCAGAGAGAAACGTGACTTCTGGATTCAGCCACCAGGGTCACTCAGTGACTCACTCCACAGCTACCTCTGAGCAGATCTGCCGTCCGGCCATTGGCAGTGAAAGGGAAAGAGGCCCTGGTGAAGGGTCAGAAGGGGAAGAAAGAGGGGGAAGAGAGGAGTGGAAAAAAAGGAAGAAGTGGAAGAGAAAATCTCAGAATAGGACAAAGGAGTAGGATGAAAGAAAGGTGGGGTGGGTGGAGTGGGAGAGGAAAGCAGAGAGGAGAAGGAAGGAGAGAAGGAGGAAAAAGAACAGAAAGAAGGAGTAGGAAAGGGAAGAGCGGTAGAGAGGAGAGAGCAGGGCAGGCAAGGAAGAGGGAGAGATGAGAATGACAGGAAAGGAGAGGAAGAAGGAAGATGGAGAGGAAGGAAGGAAAGGGAGGCTGCCAGCACTCTAGCTGCCCTGCCCTAGGGCGCCTGATAAGCGGTGCGGTGGGTTAGTTAACACATTCCTGGTAAGTTAAGCAGATGACTAAGCTGCATGACCAGGCTGTGTTAATCCTAGTCACCACAGATAAGCACATGCTAATATTTTGGCTCAGTAATTAGAACCTGCTTAAAAGAGAAAAGTCTCTCACCTAATGTGGCAAGTGCTAGAAGAGAAGCCTCATGCAGCTAAATGAGGTCCCTTCTTAAACCAAAAGCATCCAGGCAGCACCTAGGATGGTGAGAACTCCCCCTCCCTCCATGAGCCCTGCCATGTCCAGCTGAACAAGGTCCTGTTCTGCAGCTGGGCCCCACCATATCCCACATGAACACTGGGGTTCATCACAGCAGGCAGGAGGTCAAGCTGCCATTGCAAACAGACTGGCTGGAACAAAGGTCTGTATCTCAGATCCTTGGTGAACGGGTGGGCCTAGAATTCTACAGGGAGACTGCTAGTGCTGGCAGTGGGCCTCTCACCTAAGGCCTTGACGTAGCTGGCCCTTCACAAGCCTTCCTTCCCCATTACAATGGTAGAATGCCGAAGCATGGCAGCCGGCTCCCAGCTGGCAACACACTGCAGCCAGGCCCAAGGCCACATTTATTTAGACACTAGGCTATCCCAAGTCTGTGGGCCTAGGTGTGACAAGGAGCACTGGGAGAGAGGAGCCAGAAAGTGCCATCCCCAATGCTGCAGACCACCCTCTGAGGTTAGCTAATCCCCAAGAAAGGCACAGTTCTCCAGAACTCTTCATACTTGCCTGGGACGCTGACCCAGCCATCTAGAATTGACACTGAGGTGAGGGGCATGGCAGGCAGGGTCTGTATCCCACTCTAATACCACCTGGGCCCTAGACAACACCATAGACTCCTTCCTCCCTGCTGGCAGCTTTTACATTAGATGAGACAGGGTCAGCAAAAAGGCCTCCCTGGGTTTGGTTTGGTGAGATGTTTTCCTGTGTGGTTTTTACAGGAGTCAGAGTTGAGATAGGGTCATGTTGGCCTGGTACTCAAAGAGATTCATTTGCCTTCTGAATGTTTAAAGGTATTTTGGTCTCTATCTGACCCCTCATGTTCATAAGCACGTGGTACTAGGCAGCATTTAGTCATGTTCAGGGTCACATTTTTTATTATACCCAAGTACAGAAAGGCCAGTTATACTCCTGTGACCTGCTGGCTACTGCCCACATTCAGGGGCAGCTCTTGGCTCCAATGGCTAACTCACTGCCTTCCAACACTACACAACTACACAACTGAAAACACTGAGAACAATGTGTTGACAGAATACTTGAGTGGAAGTCAGTATGGAGCAGCAGAGGCAGCCATGTGACCATGAATTCTAGGTAACTCTAATCTGTGCCCATCTTGTGAGGAGCTGTGAGCACATAAGACAGGTGGGATTGTGATCTGGAATATACTTCCCATCTGAAGAGAGAACCACTGGCCCCTGACAGTTCAGGCATCTTGGGCAAGCAATGAGTTTGAGTATAAACCAAGACAGTGTTACCCCAAGTTAATACTTAATGAGCCTAAGGTTTAGAGTGATGAGGCTTACAAGCCTCTGCCTGGTCCAGTGGTGATCTGTGCTGCTCATCAAAGCTTCCTTGCTTACTAGTCAAGTGGCAGTAAGCTTCACCGGGCCTGAGACGGAGCTACAGCATCAGATCCAGGCACCTTAAATGAACAGGGCGCAAGAGCACACCTTTACTCGGTATCATCCCCCATTAACAACAACCAGTACCGTGTTCATGACCTTGAACTCAGCACCCACTTGATTCTTATCAAGTTGAAAGGCTACCAAAAAAATCTCTTCAACCCAGGATCTCTGTGAGTTCAAGACCAGCCTGATCTGCAGAGTGAGTCCAGGATAGCCAAGGCTACACAGAGAAACTCTGTCTTGGGGAAAAAAAAAAAGTCTGCATATGGAGATGCCTCATTTTCTGAGAAAATGTGAATTGTGCAGCCCAGCATGTTGCCTTTTTTTGCTTTGGTACCCACATACAACTATGCTTAACTGAAGGGCTTCTCTGATAGGCCAAAACCAGGTGGTGCTGGAGCCCTTTAGGTTGCTGCCCGACCTGGGGAACAGCATGTCATGTCAGACCGTGCAGAGCATGTAACTGAACACAGATGAGAAGCAGTGTCAGGATAGCCACGGGCTGCAGGAGCTCTGGGACCCTCACCAGTTCTGCGTCCTACTCTCACACGGATGGCATCGCACATCACATGGCCCTGCAGTTTCTGCTTCATCTTTTAATTTGAATGTACAGTTTTAGTTGTGTTATTATTGTACATGTGTATGATGTGTGTGGAACGCATATATGGACATCAGAACAACTTTCAGGAGTTGGTTTTCTCCTTCCATTGTGGTTTCTGGGAATTGAACTCGGGTCACGCATGAACACAGGCTTGTCCACTGTGCTGGTGAGTTTTTATCATCTTGATACAAACTAGAGTCACCTAGGAAGAGGAACCCTCAATCGAGGAAAGGCCTCCATCAGACTGGCCTAAGGGCAAGTCTGTGGGGCATTTTCTTGACTATTGGTTGATGTGGGGGAGCCCAGCCCTCTGTGGGAAGTGTTATCTCTTGGGAGGTGGTCCTGGGTTGTATAAGAAACCAAGCCAGTAAGCAGCTAGTCCTCTGTGGTTAAGCCTCAGTTTCTGCCTCGGCTTCCCCGATGATGGATTATGACCTGTAAACTGAAGAAACCCTTTCCGCACCGCATTGCTGTTGTCCGCACCGCATTGCTGTTGTCTAGTGCTTCACCACAGCAAGACATGCAGCCAGTGCTTTTACACACTGAGCAATCTAAACGGCGTAGCCCTACAGTTTAAAACTCTTATTGTTTACTCAGATACATATTTGTTTCCTAACAAGCTCCCTGAAGTCTCTTTAGGAATATCTGTAGTGTGAACATGCCCAGTGATCACCCAACGCTGACGGTGACTGACGATGACTATAGCTCCCAGATGGACACGGACTCTGGAGGGACAACTGAAGTCATCTCTTTCTGAAAGTAAACCCGAAAGAGAATGGGGAATGGCAGCCATCAGTGTTGATCCTTCCCAGCTCGCTGAGGCTTACGAATGTGGCTGGAGAAAAGAGAACATCCCTGAGACATACAGGATGAACCAGTCTAAACAAGTGTAATCAATCCATCTACTACCCACTACAGGGTTGGAAAGCAGGCCACACAAACCAGCCAGGATCTAATCAGAACTACAGGTATTTCTCAACAGAGGGGTTTCCATCCATCCAAATGGTCACCAGGGTAACACTGGCAGCCAGGTGATTCTTACATGTGTCAGGGAGGCCACACTACAGAAGCAGTCTCCACCTGGAAACCCAGACAGGTCAGACTGAGCCTCTGGATGCTCCCCCCCCTCAGGGATGGGACACTCAAGGTAGAGGTCCTAGGGACAGAATCACAGAGCAAGATGCTCCTTTCCTGGGGTTGGCATCTCCAAGGGTGATGAGTCAAAGTCTGTTAGTGCCAGGAAAACTAAAATCTGAAGCAGGGCTACAGCAGGGGCAACAGGAGTCAAAGGACCAAGTTGCCACCTCCTTTTCACTGGTCCCCCCTCTCTCATGTCACCTTCCAGTGGAGGCTGGCAGGGTGTTGGGATAAAGCTTGGTGTAGCCTTAGCTTCCTGTCACAGCGGGGGGGCAGATGGGTCGGGATGAGAACAGCACAGGATGAAAGCGTGCCAAGACTCTGAGCAGTAGGTATCAGCTCTCCAGGGAAGGAAGTCTCCAGCGATTAAGAAGCAACTCTGACTATAGAAGCCAGTAAGTGAGTCTTCCAAAGAAGAAGGCCAGAGTCCACCGTAACAGCACAAGAGCATCATACAAGGTTCTGATCGAAGCACCCCACAGCCAAAGAAGAAGCCTCAGAAATGCCTCTCAGCTGCTCCACACATAGCACTAGAATCCATATCAGGGGGAGTGTGGACAGATGTACACACACATGGGCACAGACAGATCCACAGCAGAGGGAGTGTGGACAGACGCACACACACGGGCACAGACAGATCCACTTGCTGAGTTACTCAGGGAAGGCCCTGAGCCTCTGTAATTTAAAACCCTGCCCAGGCATTTCTAAGTGCACCCAGAATGAGAACCACAAGACCACTATGGGGGCTAACAGTAAAATAGCCAAGGAAAGGGCAAGCTGTGCAGGAACTGCGAGACAGAGGATGGGGTAGAGAGAGGACAGGAAAGAGCCACAGGAAGGAGTCGGGGGCTCCTGCTGGTCTTGGGATTCATCCAAGACCTTCCATTTGGGAAATTCAGTAGTTAGTATTGGGCATCACTTGAAGCAACTCTTAAAATATAGAGACAAGGCATGCCTCGGCAGGCCAGACCCCTGCCCTCTAAGGAGAGCTGCACTAGCTGAAGGCAGGTGTGCCAACACTGGCTTAGAGATTGCATACAGGAGGAGGGTGGATGTCAGCAAGGTGCCAGATACTTCACAGGTGAAATTCAACACCAGGGCTGGGAGGGGACCACTAGCTTTACAGAGGGCTTTCCTTTGTATCTAGGTGGCCTGTACCCACTTTCTCCAAGACTGAAACATTCCACCCTGCAGGAAGTTCCTTAAACAGGAAGGTGAACAAATCAAAATAGCTTCAGGGAGTCCCTGAAACTGACCAGATTCACTAGGCCCCTCCCTGACAGAGTAAACAATAAAAGCTGAGAGTCCCTTCAGACTGAAGGAAGTCAAGCTACAAAGAAGGTCAGGCCATCTGTCTACAAGAAGCAGAACCTAGCTGACCTAGAAGAGATTTAGGACAACCGAGGCACCCAGAAAGGGCACTTGCTAACCTGCTGAGCTGTACAGCGTGCTCCAGGTTCCCAGCTTTGTGAGCCCTCTGTCACCCATGCTTGGCTAGACTTCGGTGATGGGGCTTCTTGAATCATTTCTGTCCCTGTAAGTAATCCCAAACTCATTGGCTCACCAAGTTGGACTCTGGTGGTATCTATACTTTGGTTTGTTGTGGGCTCCCTGTGTGCGGCAAGTAGACATGTGTGTTGCATCTCCCTCAGGAAAAGTTTTGTCAGAGAACACTTGGTTGTCCTTGGCATACATAAGTGATTGTCAAGTGATAACTAGTGAGTCCTTCAGCAGCTCTGAGCCATAAGCCCCCAAGATCTACATCTTACACTTCAAGGAAGTAGCTGAGACCAAGGAACATAAATACAGGTGATTCAACTTCAAACTAGCTGCTGGTGCTGGCCCTCAGCAGCAGGAGTGCAGTTCCTCAGGAGCTCTGACTGACAGGTGAACCTGAATGTGGGCTCCAAGTGCCCTTTTGTGTCCCCAACATTACATACACACACAAACTCATCTCTGTCCTATCTGAAAGCTTTACACCATGTTATATCAACATTGTTCATAAAAATCAGCAAGGACACTGAGAATTCAAAGGCTCAGACAGAGGGAAAGGCTGTTCTTAAAGTATTGAAGGAAATTCTGGTCCTGTGTCTGGAGGTACTCCCTGCTCCAGCTCAGCATGCTGATGCCATCTCTCTCCCGTCAGGTGCAGGTTGCAACTCCACTTACGAACGCACCAGGATCTAATGGTTTACTGCAAACAGAGCCGAGGCAGGTCGGTGTGGCCTTAGTAAAGACTACTTCAAGAGAACTGGGGTCTCACCTAACCCTTGTGTCCACTGCACCTGGAGAGAAAGCCAGCTTCACCTCAGAAACAATGCTGACTCCCCACCTTGGCCAGCACTGAGGACTACCTCACACAGCAGATTCCAGTATAAAAGGCTAAAATGACTAGAACTCATAGGCTGGGTCCTAGGAAGTGAGGCACAGCCCACCCAACAGCATGCACACAACATCTGGGAGCTGGTAGTACCCTTTTCCTGCAGGTTAGAGAATGTGGACAACAGGGCTGAGCTATCAACCACCTGAGAAGGTAACAGGCCACAGAATATTTACCACTTTGGGCCACAAAGTTACAGCTGGTCCCAATCAATCCAGATGCACTGTGTTAAGACGCTGAGCCCACATGGCCACTCATTCCCCTGAGAAAACTCAATCCTGAACAACTCCCCCCACCACAGCATAAGGCAGCTTTCTGAAGGATGTCAATGCCTTGGAGTTGGGTTCTAATCTTGAAAGGTCTTGACACACTGCAAGCAGTAGAGGCTGCACACCACCTACTCTTAGCCCACCCTCCTGCTCCATTGGCCCAACGAGTAACTGGCCTTTTACTGTGTGCCTTCCTACCTATACCTTTCTGCCTGTCAGCCAGGGTGACTAACTTTCTAGACTCTGTAAGCTGTTCTTGGGCAAAGCCTCCCTCTTGACAGACAGTTGCCATGCTCCCTTCCTGAAGTAAAACAGAAAATTGAGAAGGTGTCTGAGTCAGATTCTCTTGCAGCTCAATACTGGGAAGGAACAAAAAGAGCCACTTGGGGGAAGAAGGACACAGAGGTGTTAAACATACGACCATCCTTGGGAGAGATCCAATCATCTACACCCCTAGACAGTGCATCAACAACAGACCAAAGGTAACCAAACTACAAAGTCAACTGGTGAACCAATGAGTTTATTGGGCTTACTTACAGAGCACAGGTGACCCCCAAATCAGCAACACCACCGAGTCACACCTTAGCGTGGATGCTGACTTGCCTACACCTGCGCAGATGGACTCACCACTCAGGTGACCTTCCACACTCAGTATAGCCCATCACCTCCCTAGGCTACAAGAGCACATGCAGCTGGGGCAGAATGACATCTACCTAGCTGGGAGGTCAGATGAGGGTCAACATCCAAAACTCCTCCACTTGTAGGAGGCCAACAGGCCACTTTTGGTGATGGCAGATGCTCACCCTCAAGTGATCAGGTGAAGATGGTGGTTATGCTAAAAGGAACGTTCTACACTGGGCTCTCAGGTGGCTTAGTGCATTAAGGACCTGGAGGGGGCACTACCTGGACCCCCAAAAGGGGTGGGCATGGACCATTGGAGGGCCTCAAGGTGGGAGAGTACAACCAACCTGGACACCTGTGGGGCCAGACCCTGTCCAGTAGCCATCAAGTCCACTCACCAGAGCTACCTATTAATCTACGAGGCTTTCGATCTTCACTGCCCTGGGACTATCACTACATTTTGACTCAAGGAAATACCTTAAAATGGACCCACACATGACATAGCCTCACAGGACCACAGCTTCTCTATAAAACAGGGACCTTCCTAGACCCAAGACAATGCCAGGTAGCCCAGAGGACACAGAGGACACAGTCCAGGAAGATGGAGAAAGCCACTATTCTTCATCTGACAACTCACCACATCTCGGCTGCTCCCTGAAAGGCCCCCTCCAGCAGAAAGGCCTGGTTGCTCCTCAGAAGGGAGATTGAGTGTATGTGCATGCAGAGGCAGCAAAGAAGCCTCCCTGCACCCTTGGGCCCTACTTCACCTCTCACTGTCCCCCCACACCCCTCCTCACCATGAGCTGTAAAATAGAAGCCCAGAGTCACTCCAGTACAATGTAGGGCTGAATGACGGCCTTCCTAGTGCCCAGCATCCTCACCGACACCAGATTTTAGATTATCCTCTGCTGGAATCATTACACAGTGAAGTTTGCTAGTCTGCAATCCAGGAGTAAATGTGTAAACTCTGACCCAGTACTCAAGCCTTGAAGTGGCTGTGTCGTATGTAGTGCCACAATTATTAATCTGTCCTGCATGTCACTCACCTACAGTTTCAAAGGCAAGTAGAAGCTGAACTAATAAAAGGAATGAATGTTACCAATTAGAACCTGGTGGGAAAGTTCCAGGTAGCATGCAACACTCAGGTAATAACAACTCAAGATGTTGAAATAACCGATTAACAATTAGTTTGAAAAATTAATTATATAGCCGCACAGTTAAAACACACATCCTGATACAAATTTTCAAAGACAAGTTACAAGGGATGAAAGGATGGAATTGGGAAAGAACTTCTGAGAAACCCAGCACTAGGTATGAAGGCTGAGGTTGGTGCACTGGCTCTAGAAATGGGACCGCCTCACCTGCCATCCTCTCTGGACTCACTTTCCTCAGCTGAGGAGGGAGCAAGTGCACAGAGTCCTGTCATCTCAGCTGTTCCTAAACAACCCACTGTGAGGGTCCCTTCACGGTGTGTCATCATTTGGCTCCCACCTTTAACATGCCTTGACACATACCCAACAGCCATGATAATGCTGAACGTGTGCTGTGTGCACGCAGGGCCAATCCAAACAGCTTACACATACTAAGGCATGTTACACTTGAAACTGCTGTGACAGACAAATGCGGAAACCGCACAGAAAGGCTAAGTGACTTGCCTGAGGTCATTCTCACAGAGGCAGCCTGGCTTAGGCCCAGGTCCAGCACTTTCCTTTGTTCTCTTTGCCACATCACAGCAGTCCTACAGAGGAACCCAGCACCAGCTCCGGTGTGGTATCCAGGTTGTTCCCAAACCCTACAAGGTGGTCCTCAGAGTTTCTGTGCAACCCTCTAGTATTACAATCTTCATGCCTCGGTGACCCAGTGACAGAGAAACCACTGGATTGCTCTCAGGACTCACCCTGGACCCACTCATGGATCCAGGCACTATGGAGGCAGAACAGGCCAACAACATTATGTGCTGCCCATGTCCCATTCAGGAGAAAAACTCTCAAATAAAACACTACTGGAATGACGACAGCACCAAGCCAGGAAGGGGAGATAGTCTGTTCCTTCCTGAAACAACGGACACAAACTACTTCATCCCATCCTAGGCAGATGACAGGAGAGCCACACGACTCCTTGATGCATACTGCTACCTGTTTCTGGTGTCTGTCAACAATGTGCCACCCCAGGCCTTACCTCCCTGTATTAACTCAATGGTAAGGCTGGGCAGCTGCAGCCACAACCGTTTCACACTGCCAAGTTTGGGCCTGGTCCTCAGACCACCCAGAAATCCAGACACTTCCCCTCCCAGGTTGCTGCTCTCCCATCCAGCAGCTTTGATGGAGGATAAGGAGCCAATAGCCCTGTAATCAGCACCCTACTGGCCTGAAGCTGTGACTGGGTCCAAGAAAGGGAGACCTGATATTTGTGCCTGAAAACAGGCCAGCCAGCGCTGGATCTCCCAAAGGCCTTTTTTGAGCAGCTGTTGGGACCTTAAAACAGCCTGACTTTGCTACAGCATGACCTGGAGGTACAGTCTGGTAACCCTGGGGTTTTCTAGAAATTAAATGTGTGTATGAAGGAAAAGCATTCCCAGCCCAGTTCTTACCTAGGCCAACAGAGAAGCAAGACAAATAGCAAGGGCTTGGAGCCTCTCAGGAAGGGCAGCGGCAAGGCTGATAAAAAGTAAAGTCACTCGGAATTACACCTCACAGAAAACATGCAGTATTGTTTTCTGTAAGTCCTTGACAAAATCGCCAGTTACAGATACAACATGTGGTATTTTTGCAATATTATCCTGTTGGAGGGACAAACGGGAATAATATGTATTTTTTAATCGGCTCCCACTCTAGCTTCCTGCCATGATAAGGCAAGGTGTTGATCAGATATTCAGGGCAGTCAAGAAACCCCCGCTGAACGTCTACACCAGCCTTGCTGGGTAACGGGCTGTGATCTGCTGATGGCAGCTTAGGTGACAGTGACCTATGCCTACCTTGACTCACACCCCACCACCAAGTGCTCCAGACAGAGGGTATCAAAGGCAGTCAAGTGACTCTTACAGGAAACATTGGTGACAAGTGGTGAATGCTTTCCTCTCAGGAATTTCCAAGACTTCAAAGCAACGCCAATAAAACCTCACCAAGTGTTTCTGAACCACAGGAGGGACACTTCAGAGTACGCTAGCTGCTTGGTGACAGAAATCTCAGTGTGAGACAGGATCTCCCCTCTGCAGCCTGGCACCCAGTGTGACTCTTACATGGTTACTACTCCAGAAGGTTTTCAGAATGGGCACATACTCACAGCTGCTCTCTGAAATAAGGAGTACCTGTCTATCAGGATTCGGAGAACGGAGTACAGTCCTCTCTCAGAGACCCAGGAGAGCAACTGGGCTCTCATGCGTGATGGAGAACAGGTCCCTGACTGGTCATTCAAGATGATCCTGGCCCACAGTTGAACATGAGAAATTGGAGTAGGTATAGGTCTACTAAAAACTACTGAAGTCAGCCTGGCATGATGGTGCACACCTTTAATCCCAGCAGTTGACAGGCAAAGGCAGGTGGATCTCTGAGTTCAAGGCCAGCCTGGTCTACAGAGTGAGTTCCAGGACAGCCAGGGCTGTTACACAGAGAAACCCTGTCTCAAAAAAACCTTAAAAACAAAACAAAAAACACCCAGGTCTCTGTAAGCCAGGCTAGGGCCCCAAAGCATCAAAGCAGCATCTCAATCTGCTGGACATATATCAAAAGCGTAAAAGAAAATCCAAAAACAATAATCCCTAGAAATCCTGTCAGGATGAGATGAGATGGGAACAGACAGTGAAATGGAGAATCCAGCAGGATTCAGGGGAGAAGAGTCAAGTTGGGGGTGGCTAATTATATAACTGCCAGGCTGTCTTGAGGGTCCAGAGCCAACAGCCCTTATAGCACGTTTATAATTTCCCAACCCCCCTTGGGAAATGCTGTCAACAACAATCTTGGTGACACAGTGGACGACTGAGAAAAATGGACAGAAAGTGTCTGGACTCAGAAAAGTTTTGGGAACACCTTACCCAAAATACTCCATTTATGTTTTCCTTTGTGTTTATTTGTGCACAAGAGTGATATATGGAAAAGTCAATGTCTAAGTCTGAAAGGGCTTTTTCAGTGAGTAGAAAATAAAACGTTAGCTGATAAGAAGGCACGTTACTCAAATGGAGAGTTTTTTCTTTCCTTGTGGTACATAAACTACAAAGTATTTTACAAGTAAGGGAGCCTCGGAGTTGGTGAGAAGGGACCATAGATGGAAAATGCTGGTGGTGAGGAGAGCGAGCTAGAAAGGCAGGGTGGGAGGGGACAGAGAGGAAGTGGCCTCTGGAAGCAAAGGTTCAACAAGTGGGTCAAAAGGAAAGCCCAAGGAAGTAAGAGCAGCCAGCCAGACCTCAAAGAACCCACCCTGTGCTGGGCCAAGCAGCTGTGAACTTCAGCTGCCACGCACATTCCCAGCGTGAGCCAGTCAGACCTAGAGAGTGCTTATTCACAGGCAGCCTCAAGTCCAAGTCTTTAATTTGCCTTGGGCTCCTCAAGCTCCCACCCTAAGTGATTTAGCTGAGAAAGACCTTTCATCCGGAGCCTGTCGATTTTCCAAAGCAAGGAATCGAAGGTCACACCTGGGCTGGCCTTCCAGGAAGATGTCAGAAGCCACTACAGCACTCCTGAGCCTGAAGGCCTCCCCGCTGCCTGTCACTCTAGCTGCTTCCTCCCACAAGAACCTGGAAGCCCCCATGTAAAGACTCCCAACCCCAAAGATGCCTGCCTGCCTGCCTGGGAACACAGCTCTCACTGGGGACTCCCCAGGGGCTGTGTTTTTCACCAGCTGATGTCCCTCAGCAACTGCAGGCAGTGAAGTCACAGCTTCATCCTTTCTACAAACACCACAGATCCCAGAGCCCTGACATGGCATGCGCGCGCTATCAAGTGCCACCTCTCCAAAGCAGGGGAACAGCAGGTCCTGACTTCTGCCCTCTTGTACTGTGCGTGATGGACAGCCCCACCTGGACCTCCAGCTGCTCCTGGGAATGGAGCAATAACGGAGACCCTGACCACAGCAGGGGCTCAAGAGCCCTGGATGACTCCCTGAGCTCTGACATGTGGGGACAATACATGATGTCCTTTCATAGAACCTAAACCATGAACTGCCACCCTGCCTGCCCTCCTGTACCTCACAGACTAGCTCAGGAATCCAGAGGCTCCCACAACACAGCCCAGCAAGTCTTTCACACAATGAACTGTCAGAGTCTTTGGGAGCTGAGGGCCACAGGAGGGTAAGGGATCGGGAGTGGCAGGTGACTTGACATTCTAACCAGATGCATGCGGTAAGTAAGTGAACAAGGACAGAAGTACCAAGCATCCCTGTGGTAGAAGAGCCACACTGCTGGCAAAGAGAAAGCAATGACCCCTGGAAACACTGCTTCATTCTGTTCAGTGAGAAGAGGAAGACAGACAGAGGGGCTGGACACTGAGGGCCAAGGGAGCAAAGGAAGCCAGTGGCCCCGGGCTGCACAGCTGGGCTGGACTCACTCTTTCCGCTACCTGCTTGTCCTCTGCCCTCTACATGCTGTTTCTCAGCCCCGTGCCCTTTATGTGCTGCTGCCTGCTGTCTTCCCCACCACAGTGAATGAGTATCAGCCTGCTGGGCTTCCAGAGGATTCCAGACACAGCTATGCGAGGCACACTCAAGAGACACTTGGTAAGAGAATGAGAGGGACAGACCCTGGTATCAATGTCCCAGTGAGTGCAGCATAAAGGACAGCTGCTTCAGGCCAGGCCAAAGCCTGAGGGTAAGAGGGTAAATCTAATGCCAGACAGGGAGAAAGCTAAGAAAAGGCCAGCAGTCTGCAGTTGCCACTGGAGCACTCCTGAGCATAGGGGCTACAGGGTGCCTCCCCAAAGTCACCACCTCAGTAAGGGAAAGGACACTGCCAGTCAAGGAAGGGGTTTAGGAAGCCCGGGGAGTCCTACCCACACCCTAACAACTAGAAGACCTTAGAAGGCAGGTGCCACCACAGCCCAAGAGATTCTCAACCCACAAGCCAGGAGAGAGAGCCTCTTGCCCTCTCCACATTCAGTGTCTTCAGTGGTGTGATACATGCTTTAAGGACATACGTGGCATGTAGTAGGTGCTAAGCAAGTGTCTATTAGATTTTAAAACTAGTACTCACATGAGTACCCCAAAGGAGGCCCACCACAGACCTCACAGAGTACTGTTTCCTTCTCAGAACGCCAAGCCACGAAGGTGCAGCAAGAGATGCAATTCTGCCCCACACCGTGGCAGCATCTGATATAAGAGGTTCTGGCACCCGGTGTGTAGAAGTTGGCAAGGCTGTGAACCTCCCACAGTGGAAAGAAACCTCCCATGAAGATGAAGCCTCCAACTGCTGCCCCTTGCTAAGACAGACAATCCAGTGGCCCTGCCCCACCCATTTCTGGACACTCCTCCTACTCCTTGGGAAAGACCACGTGGCCAGCAAGGTGGCCTGAAGGAGACTGCTTACTCCACTGGCTTCTAGGAGGAAGGAACCACATGAAAGGGGCCATTCACCAGGATGATAGCCTGTAAGGATGGGCTGGGCCCTGGGGGACAGGTACAGCTTGGCCCCAGACAGCCACCCTCCACTGCAGTTTTGTCAGAGCCAGCCTCAGGATGACATAAGGCCTATAGGAAAATTCAAAAGACAGCCCCACAAATGAGAGTAAGAGGCCTGTTTCTCCTCATACTCAGCCCACATGAATCATGGCTGTCTACATGTCAGCATGCTAAGAAACTCAATCTGTTCAACATGACACACACTTCTTAGGCCCATGCTACTGGACAGCACTAAGTATAGACATGCCAGTTTTACAGTGCAAACATGTCAGGGGAGGGCTGGGCAGATCAGACCCACTCCAGGCATGGGAACCTAAGAAAGCAAAGGGTCCCAGCAGCTGAGCTGATTGGTGTTGAAGCCGGATCCCCCAAGCCTCTCCTCTACTCCATCCCCAGAAATGAGCCCATGCTCTCTGGGGAGTGAGGGAGGGAGGCCTTCTACACTAAGGTATACACTCCCGGGATAACTTCTGAGTGTGGGTTAGTCCTGAGTATAATGTTCAGGGCCAAAGGTCAGGGAGACTTCCCACCCAGAGAGAACAAGGTCAAGTTCTTCCTGGGTCAGGCAGGCTGTGTAACAGTGAACATCCAGCTTGGAGAGTTGCCTGCCTGGCCCAGCTGTCCTGGAGGCTCTCTGGGCAGCTTCTGTGGGAAGCATGACTGGGTTCTTGCATCAAAAGAGACCTCACCAGGAAGGAGCTGAGACCATGTGGGTGGAACAAGTGCTTCTGCTCAAATGGAGGCCAGGCCTCAAGTCCCTGACAAGTCCCTGAAAGTTCCAACATTCAGTACCTGTAACACCTGTTTTGACATGGCAGGGAAGTGGGCACAGGAACCCTACTGGGTGACAGGGTTCACCCTTAGCTGCTGAATGTGGAGAGAGTGGCCAAGAGGGAAACTGACTTTCTCAAAAATACAGGGGGCAGTGGGCAGGGAGAGAAAGCGTTACAGCCTAGGGGGCTCTAGCTGCTTGCAACAGTGGCTACCAGACTGTCTGGCCTGGCTACATACATGTCTCCCCTCTGCCTAGCCAGCAAATCTCATTGACATCGTCAAGCTGAGCTCTCAAACAGGCTGCCCAGGGAGAAGACCTCAGGGAAGTGGGCTTGACTCTCCCGTGTATTCATCTGAGCCTGCAGGAGACAGTCCAAGAGCTCCCCAGAAACACCTGCAGCCTTCCTAGCCTCTGCCTGCAACTCCACTCGGTGCCCAGGCAGCTATCTCTGAATATGACTTTGGGCAGGGGCATCACGGCAGCCTTGGGCTAACATCATGTTCCTCGGAAACCTGGGACTAGCAGCGGAAGCTACGGGCATCCCTGTCTTCCCAATAGCTCCTCCTACTACCTCTCAAATACCCTCCCTCAGGTACAATGGGCAGCAAACAACCCCCATTCCTTACCTCCCTCCCCCAACTCCCATCACTCCCTTTCTTCTGGCAGGCTAAAAGCCTCAGGATAACACTCCCTGCACCCAGGGCCTTGCCACCCCCACCCCACAGCAGCCAGCCCAGCAAGCTGAGCAGACATACGGCCCTAAGCCACTGGTGAACAGGCCCATTTTCACTTTTGCTGGAGGGCCCAGGGCATAACTCCTCTTCTTCATAGTGTTTGTGGGTCACAATCTGTTTCTATTGTACTTGAACTCCCCAAGGCAGCCACAACAGAATTCTGGAGAAGGGGGCTTTATTCTCCTTAAGGAGGTTTATCTTACAGTGTAGATGAGGCTACCCGGCTAAGGCTTTCCTTGGCAGCCCTCCCACCTCCACCACAATCTTCACTGTTGTTTTGAAGCAGGATCTCAAACAGCCCAGGCTGGGCTAGACTTGAAGGTGATAATGTAAGAAAAGGTGACCTTCAACTCCTGATCCTCCTGCTTCCACCTCCCAAGTATTAGGATGACAGGCCTGTGTCATACTTAGTGTAAATGGCCTTTCTTAAATTGCACACTTATCACTGGTAACCTGCTGTGTGCGGCAGCCTCTTGTCAGCCTTCAATAATCCCAGCTACTCTTCCTGACCAGGGATCAGGGAAGAGTGGGGAGCTTGGAGCTTATCCTGCCAAAACTCAGGCACACCCCCAGCCCTCCCCCCCACCATGAACTTTACCCTCAAGTCAAGCTACACACCACACCCAGTTTGGCTTCCAGGAACCCCAATGTGACACCACAGCTGGCTACAGAGCTGGTATGGGTGTCCCCAGGATGTTCCTATAAATGGCTCATTAACAGAACCCAAGGTTCCATTGCAAACCCAGGAGGAACCTTATGTTGCAAAGACATCAGGATGTATGCAAAGACATCAGGGCACACAGTTTGCCAGAAACAAAGGCCTCACTCCATTTTCAGTAGTTAAGGGACTTTTTTCTGCTGCTTTCTTTCTTCCCTTCTTTCTGTATCAGTTATTCAGTACTTACTAATAGCATATAATCAAAAAAAAAAAAAGCCATGGTATAAGGATGCTAATCCCCCAGTGTAATGATGAGAGAACTGAGAGGCACATGAGCAGCAAAGGGGGGCACTAAGGAAAAACAGCCACCGTGCCACCATCTTCCACTTGCTTATCTAACTGCCTACTCAAGATGGTGGCGGTTCCCTCCAAACCAGCCAACTGAACTAGTGAGCCAGCTTGCCAAGGGAAGCCCTTTACAAGACAGCAAAGCCCCAAGGCCCTTCTCTACTTTTATAACCTTCTGTTCTCCCAATGACTGCCCACCAGAGGTCCCTCCCCAATGTTTCCTGCAAGAGCCCCAAAGCCAAACACCTGCTCCTAGGGAGACTGGCACCTCAAGCACTTGGGCAGTCCATGAAGGGGCCCTACAGTCTCTCAGCTGAGCTCACAGCTCTCCTACTGGGAACCCTTCCTGGTGCTAAGCTTCAGCCAGGGGCAGCTTCCTTTCAACAGAAATCCCTTTCTCTCCTCTACAGCTCCATCCACTGACAGCATCCACCAGGGCCCCAGGGAAATTTAACATGATTAAAATTTTAAAGCATTTAAGATGCTCAAAGGAAAAGCATCCTTGAAGTGCAAATCATCAGTTTAGGGGGGAAGAGTAAATATGGCAGTGGAGATACCTATACAAATGAAATGCAATTTTAAACATTCTGCATAAATTGCTTTAACGTGGCACTACGGAATCCCAGCATTGAGTTCCGGGTTTCCAGCAAATGCTGACAGCTGGTTTTCAACTCCTCAGTTCATTCAGTCTGTAGTCTGAGGTGAGCTGACTTTCTGGGTTTGGCTAAATGGAGAACAACAGTTCTGACTGGAATTGTTTAGCAGGCAGGACACACAGTGCACAGCTTAGTCTGGCTGCTGAAGCAGCAGAAATCAGACAATCCCCAAAGCACAATCCTGAAGCCTGCAGCCCCACGGGGGAAAAAAGACACCAGAGCAAGAAGGAACTAACTGAAGACGAACAAGAGCCCCACTGTGAGCAGCAGCCAACACAAGGAGAAACGCTGTCTATTTATGTCCAATAACCCCACTCTTCCTATTTTCACATTCATGTTGTACAAGCTAAACAAACCACTCATTTTCTCTCATAGTGAGAATAAACTAGCTAAATGTGGGGAGCCCTTCTAGTGTTTAACCCCACTAAGGGATCCGGGACAGCACTCCATGGTCTGGGCGCATCCTCTGCTTCTCTCTGGATCCACCTTGCTACATTAATGAAAGCAGTATTGGAATTTCAAAATCTACTGCGTTTGCACACCTCTCCCTCGCCCTGCTGATCACTAAACCATGATACTCCGAGCCAGGATTACATTTTATGGCTCACTGACAACAGGAATCCCGTTCCTCACCAAGTATAACCCTTCATTTTCCCCACTTTTTTCTGCAAGGTCTCCATCAGAAAACAGAGAGGTCTTGGGCTTTCTTCAAACCTAAAGAGATATCCAGGGGACTTTAATGGGGAGACCAGAGAACTACCTGCCAACAGACAGCACCAGAGGTAGGGTGACATCGGGGAAGCTGATGCCACAGGTTAAGCCTTTTACATAGATGTGCTGATCCAAGGCTTTGTCAGTTTGCTTTTCTGTGTGGATGGGAAAAAGCATCGTCACAGCCAGGCTAGTTCTGAAGCCAGGGAAGTCTACTGAGGAAGCTAAGTTGGTGCAGACCACACCTGCTCAGGTGCACTGTGGCTCTCCAAAAAAGGGCCACTACCACCAGCCTACTTAAAAACTAGCAGGGACTCCCAACACACCGACCATTCAGAAAGCAAAGCTGAGAGTCTGTCAATAACCCCACACAAGCCAAGAACAGGGAAACATTGTTTCCACTTTAGCTACTACAAATAAAAACGAATCAAGAAATCCTCCAAGAACCAAAAAGACACTTCCGCTTCCTTCCCACCCTCCCTCCAAAAGTGCAGCTAGGAGTAACTTGAAGATGCCAGAAGGAAAAAAGGGAGTCAGCCAAGTGCCTTTGACATTTAGGGTCTGACTAGGGGTAAAGTCGGGTTCGTTGACAATCCTACCTACTCAACACCCTATCCCCTAGCTCCCTCTCCCCAATCGTAGTCTACTTTCATTCTATCTTTTCTAGTCGTGTAGTGTCACTCAGTATCAAGCAAGGAGGGTAACAGATCTTTGGGAAAGATATCTATGTTTTGAAGTGCATTAGCTAGTAAAACATCCCAAACCCCTCCGGAGAGGATATAGCACGCAGAGCAGAAAGCACCAACCATCAGCAAGGACCTCACGCTCCGTGTCCACGCGGCACCCAAGCCAAGACGACTGGAATCAGGACCTGTAAGCTCTAAGCGACCCGTGGTTCCCACACCTCATCACTCGGTCCCCAGCGCCGAACTCATCAGAAACACACATCGAGAAGGGAGGACTTGGGGCTAAGAAATGCAAGCGCAAAAGGCTAGGCAGTTCCCGTCGCCGTGCGGAGCCAAAGGCTGAAGTGGGCAGCATAGCAAGCAGGAGGGAAGGTCTGGCAGAACCATGGTCGGTCCTCACTGCCTGGGTGCAGGGTGAAGGGCATCGAGTGAGTGAATCACGCCTCTGATCGCTGGAGCATCGGGATTCTAGCCGGAACAAGATACCCAAGATCCCGGCGCAAGACACGACGGTCGGGGATTCCAGTTGGGCGGAGTGTGGCTCAGGGAGTACCGGATCTCGGGTGACAACGATCCCCAAGATCCCGGTACAGGGAGTGGGGGCCCGGGCGAGCAAGGCGGAGTGTGGCGTAGGGGGGCAGGGAGTCCGGAGAGATGGCAGTCCCTACAGGGAGTGGAGCGCAGTGTCTCCAACGAGACAACAGTCCCCAAGATCCTTGCGCAAGGCGGTATGTGGCTCCGGGTGCCCGCGTACGAGAGGCAAATCGCTGCACCCAGAGCCCCTGGTAACCGGGGCAGGGCCGGGGCTCGCGCCGCTGGCCCGAGGGCCCGGAGAAAACTTGACTCGCGCACTCGGGCCAGGGTCCTCGCGGCTGCTGCCCCGGGCCGGGGAGCACTGTCAGAGCACGGCGCCTCCCCACCACAGGCCCGGGTCGGCGCACAGGCCTCGAGGCACTCACCTTCCTGCCGGCGCCGCCCCCGCCCGCGGCCAGCGCGGAGCCGCCCCCCGAGTACATGTAGTAAGCGATGCCCAGCACCCAGAGCAGCGCGAAGCACAGCAGCATCCGCGAGCGCCGCCGCATCCTCGCTCTGGGCGGCCGCCGGGCAGCCTGGCGGCGCGGCGGGCGGAGCGCGGGGCGGCGGCACGGGAAGACGCGGCAGCGGGCGGCGCTCGGCGCTCGGCGCCCGGCAGGAAGCGACGGCCCGGCGGAGGGGTCAGGGAGCAAAGGGCGACCAATCGACGACGAGGGGCGGGCGCGGAGGCGGGGCAGCGTCTCCATGGCATCGGCGCCCCTCCCACTGCGCGCCCCCGGGAGTGGCAGGTGGCAGCCGCGGGGGCGTGCACGCGGTTCCCCAGAGACCTGGAGTGGCAGTCTGCAGAGGTCGCCCCGGCCTGTCCGTCTCAGTTACTATTTGGGTAGTAGTGGGTTCTTGGATTTTTATTTTTTATTTTTGCTTCTTTTTTTTAATACAAGGTCTCATTCTATAACCCAGACTGGCCTCGAACTCACTATCCAGCTGGCCTCAAACTCACAGCACTCCTCCTGCATCAGACTCCTGAGTATTGGGGTGACAAGCATGTACCACCCTGCAGTCTGAACAAGACTGAGACTGGGAGGGTAGATTTCAAGGAACTTGCCTGTAAGGATGACCCTGCCTACTCTTAAGAGCAAAATGGTGAATGCTTTACATAAACGTCAAAAAAGAGGGACGAAAGATGGTAATTCATACTTTTAAATCTTTTCTTTTTCATTGGTTGTTTTCTTGAAGGAATGAAGTGAACAGAGTAGCCTACTTAGTAGCGTAGGCAGCCAGTTCTCTCACAGCAGCTCTCTGGTAACTGAGACCTTGTCTATGCCCTTGTGACTCTCTAAGTCCCTGTGTCTGAAAAAGATTTTCCAGTACTTGAGAGACTGCAAATATTTCTGAGACCTGCACAGACTGCAGGAGGAAGAGCCTGCCTGAGTGGTAGTCTACCCAACCCCAGACAACACAAAGGCACAGACAGCAAGCCTTTGCCTACTGAACTTCAGACTTTTCAGAAGTGAGGAGGAAGAGCCACTCACTTTCAACAGACACCCCATTCCAGTAGACGCCCTTCACTGCTATGGAGATCTTAAGGAAAACAGGCTTGTACACTGTTCCAAGAACGAGAATCTGAGCACTGTACTGACCAGGGAAGAGACTTGTAGATCAGTGAACAGGCTTGAAAAGCCCAGAGTCTTGGTGAAAATCATGTAAATGGGAACAATTGATGCCTTTCTGGGTGGGGCCTGGTGGCAAGGAGAATGAAGGAAGTGAGGAGGAACCATGACAAACTCAGGGATGAAGGAGAAGACTAGCACCCTCTCCACCAGCACTGGCATCATCTTCTTAAAACTGCACCTCAGCAGAGGGCAGGAGAGGAAGCACTCCACCTGGAGCTCCCAAATGCTTCCTAACTGAAAAGTCAAAAGAAAGTAAAATTGCTACTGCAAGAAGACAGAAAATTGATCATAGTGCTGATTGTGGAAAAGGAATCCTAACATTTCATCTGATAACACACACACATTGACTGGTGGTGGTTGTGTTTGCCTGTAGTCTCAGCACTCAGGAGGTTGAGTCAGGAGGATTTCTGTAAACCTGAGGGGGAAAGGATCTGAAGAGATGGCTCCACAGTTAAAGCACTTGCTGAAGACTAGGAGTCTGGATCCTAGGAACCCACCTAAAAGCTGGGTATGCTTGGTGGCCTATCTGTCATACAGTGCATGGGAGGTAGAGACAGGTACTGTCTCTGAGGCAAGCTGGCTAGACATGCTGAGAATCAGCAAGCTTTATGTGTAAGAGAGAAACCTTTTCTCAATATGTATGATGGAGAGCTATCAAAGAACACACCATAGGTTAACCTCTGCCCTTCACACACGTATGCATGTCTGACATGTACCCACCCAACAGGAACATATAAGTTCTGGCTGTCACACACATGTATACATATATGCACACACACACAAACATGTATATACACGTGCACACTATACTCACATTCACATGCAAAAAAGGAAGGATGGAGAGAAGAAAGGAAAGAAGAAAGAGAAGAGATTGGAAATGAAATAAATAAGTAAAAAAGTTCAGATAGAAGTTGTTGAGAGCCAGGAAAGAAGAGTAAAGTACATGAATTGGAATCCCTAATAAGGAAACTCCAAAAGTAAAACAAAGTTGATATTAAAATGTTAATCTCTGAGCCGGGCAGTGGTGGTGCATGCCTTTAATGTCAACAAACAGGAGGTAGAGGCAGGCAACTCTCTGAGTTAAAGGCCAGCCTGGTCTTTAGAGAGAGTTCCAGAACAACCTGGAACTTATACACAGAGAAACTGTGTCTCAACCCCTCTCCCCCCAAAAAAGGTTAATTTCTGCTGGGATATAACTAAGTTCTTACCTACCATGAGCTAGGCTCTGGATTTGAGGCCAGCATTATCACCACCCAAAAGTACTTTCCACTTAATAGATATTTTTCAGCATCTATCATCTGGGAAATAATCCAGGAATATTGGACCTGCAACACTATAAATACATCAAAGGTCGCTTCCACAGACCTTGGGAAAATGATGTGGAATGACCAAGACACACATTAGCACTTCTATTCAATAGCTCTTCCTTAAGCTAATAGAGGGGCTGGGTGCCTCGGTGGGTAGCGTGTTTGCTGCATAAGCATAAGGACTTGAGTTCGGATCCCCAGAACCCACGGAAGTCAGACATGGCAGTGCATGACTGTACTCATAACGGCACCTATGATGACGTGGGAGATGGAGACAGGAACACCCCCAGAAGCTTGCAGGCCAACTACCAACAACAACAAAAAACCCTGTCTCCAACAAGGTGGAAGGTGAGAGCCCACACAGCAAGTAGTCCTCTAACCTTCACATGCATGCCATGACACACACACTTTCACACACACACATATCACACCACACCCAAAGCACACACAACCTATTATAATTCAAAGGCAAGAAAGATATAAAGATGTAGGCAGGTATCAGACTCTCTATGAGAAATGCAAAAAGTAAAGCAACAAGAAAATGCATTTGTGTTGGGCTGGAGAGATGGCTCAGCGGTTAAGAGCACTGACTGCTCTTCCAGAGGTCCTGAGTTCAATTCCCAGCAACCACATGGTGGCTCACAACCATCCATAATGATGAAATTTGGTGCCCTCTTCTGCCTCTTCTGGCCTGCAGGCATACCTGCAGACAGAATACTGTATACATAATAAATAAATAAATCTTTAAAAAAAAATGCATTTGTGGGGCTGGAGAGATGGCTCAGTGGTTAAGAGCATTGGCTGCTTTTCCAAAGGACTCGGGTTCAAATCCCAGCACCCACATGGCACTTCACAGCTGCCTGTAATTGTCAGACGTGGTAGTACAAGCCTTTAATCCCAGCACTCGAGAGGCAGGGCAGAGGCAGGTGGATCTCTATGAGTTCAAGGCTGGTCTGGTCTACAGAGTGAGTTCCAGAATAACCAGGGAAACACAGAGAAACCCTGTATCAAAAAAAAAAAAAACAACAACAAAAAAAAAAAAAAGAAGAAAATCCATTTACACAGCACTCAAGGAAAGACTGCCAGCCAAGCACCCCACATCTGGCCTCCAGGCATACAGGCTACAGATGAACAGGTATGAACCAACTATAAAAATTCAGAAGCCTCACAGCTCAGGAATAACAGCTATTGCAACTCCCCCATCAGGAGACCACAAAGGAAAGTCACAAAGGGAGGGATGTACCACACTCTACATACTGAAAAAGTCAAAGACAGTTTCTCATAAAATTAAAACTAGAACTAAATATGATCCAGCAATTCCACTTCTGGATATATACCTAAAAGAATGAAAAAGTAGAGACTGATGTCCATAACAGCAGGATGGTAGGAGTGACCATTATCTGTGGGTGTCTGGACACACCCACAGACGACTGATGACATAGCCCCATAGTGGAGTGCTAGTCACCCTACAAAGGGAAGAGAGGCTTGCTATGTACTGCTGTGTGAATGACCCTGAAGATATTACATTAAGGTAGACACTAATCAAGAAAACTCTGACTTCATTGATACAGAGCTGATAGGGCAGTCAGAATCCTCAGAACAGAAAGCAGACTGGAGATTGTTAGGGGCTGGGGAGGAGAGTTGCTGCCTAATAGGAAAAGAATTTCAGTTTGAGAAGAGGACGCTCTGGGAATGTCTGGCAAGGACAGCTGCAGAGAATGTGAGTACTAGTGAGACTGCAGAACTGTCACTCAAGAATGACTTGGGGCTGGGCAGATGATTCAGTGGGTAAGAGTACTTGTACAAGCACTGGGACCTGAGTTCAAGTCCACAGCATCCTTGTTTTGGAAAAAATAAATAAATAGCCTAAGCTGGAGAGTTGGCTCAGTAGTTAAGAACCCATACTGCTCTTTGTGAGGGTTCTCAGCACCTGCATTAGGCAATTCACAACCACCTATAACTCCAGCTCAAGGGAATCCAATGCCTCTGGCCTCTGTGGACACATGCACACTCATGAATACACACACACACACACACACACACACACACACACACACACACACACTTAAAAATAAAATAAAACTTGAAAGAAAAAAGCCCAGTGTGGACATGTGAGATGGAACCCCAGTGTTCTGGGGGCTACACACTCAAACAAACAAAACAAAACAAGGCCAGGCAAGCACTCGCCATTGTTACAGTGCTTGCCTGGCATACACCTGCTCCATCTCTGTTTTGGGATATTTGATCACACTGTGAACCCCAAGATTGTGAACTGTAAAAGCCTGTTTCTGTGTGGTATGGCTCATCCTTTGGTCCTAGAGCTTTCTGTTTACTGTGAACAAGTACTTGTGGTGTGGCTCAGCCCTAGCACACGCCTTTGATCTAAGAGTTAAATAAGGTCAAGAAACAGTGCAAGCAACTAGCTGACAGGGAGTGAACACAAGTAAACAGAAACGAGGGGCATTGAGGAGGAGAGTTTTTAAGACAGCATGGAGAAGGAGAAAGGGCTTTTTCCTTCTGGAATGTCCATAGAGTAGGAAGATCAACTGGGTGCTTTCTCTGCTTCTCTGAACTAGCAGGTTTTCACCCCTGGATCTAGCTCCTGAGTCTTCATTGGAAAAATCGAACATTTGGGAACTCTTTAGTTTTTAAAAACAACTCATCTCAGCACAGTATAAGCCAGGTGTGGTGGCACGTATCTATAACCCCTAGTACCATGGGGACAGGAGGGTCGCTGCGACTTGTTGGCTGCCAGCCTAGCTCCAGGCTCAGTGAGAGACCCTGCCTCCAGGGAACACTGTGGAGAGTGAGAGAGCAGGACACTAGCCGCCCTCCTCTGGGCTCTGCATGCATGTGTGCGCAAATACACTTGCATGCATGTGTGTGCAAATACCACACACACACATTTTTAAAAAAGTGATTGAAATGGTTTGGCTATGTGTGCCTTAACAAAAATAAAGACACGCACACATGGCAAGTTGAAGGAAATTATGTCCATACACATAGGTAAAGGAAAGATATTCCTGATATGTAAAAAACTTAATCACTAAAGGGGGGGGCTCCCTAAGAAATGGACAAAACCATAAACAACTCTCAGCAATGCTTTTGAAAGAGCCCATAAGTGTGTGCAAAGATGTTAAGTTTCACTCCTTTTCAAATTAAAACTGCAGAGATACTATTTATCCCCCTACAAACTGGCAAAACCTCAAAAGCTTGACAAAACACTGTCAGCAAGGCTATAAAAAAGAATAAGGCAGACTTCTGTGAGCAGATACACAGTGATTTCCAGGACACACTATGACACAAAAAAGCAAGTGTCACAGAGCACTGTCATATGCTGTTTTTATATAAAAACGAAGGAAAATAAGAAAACGTAAATATATCTGCTTGTTTGGGCAAAACATGCACACTAATGATAAATCAGAAAACATTAAGATTGCCGAGCCAAAAGCTGGGTATAGTGTTCCACGCCTGTGAATTGCAGCACTTGAGAGAGCTAAGGCAGGAGGACTGAGGCCAGGCTGGGCTACATAGTGAATGCCAGGCCAGCATGAGCTACAGTGTGAGACCCCTGTGTCATTCAAAAAGAAAAAAAAAAAGATTTGTGAGCCACAAGGACCCCTATGGAAAGACACAGGAGATGGGAGGAAGCTTCTAAGTTTGATAATGGTCTCCTTATTACAAATAAGAAAAGGCTGGGGTTATAGTTCAGTTGAATGCAAGCGCTGAGCTCCATCCTGGCTCCGTGTCAACCAGACTTGGCATCGTAAGCCTGCAACCCCAACACTCAAGAGACAGAGGCAAGAGAAGCGGAGGTTCAAAGCCATCCTCTGCTGCACAGCAAGTCTGAGGCCACCCTGGGCTGCATGAAATCCCACCTCAAAAAGAACTATGAAAAGACAAAAATCAGGCAATGAAGACAGAGAGGAAAATAAAAATTAAATCCAAGCCACATATCTGAACTCAACTATGTTGCCAGTGAAGAACATAAAGAGACCAAAGAATAAATGTTTGCCATCATTTATTTTTGCTGTGTAGCTGAGGATGACCAGACCTCCTAATCTTTCTGCCTCAGGCTTCTTAAATTCTAGGATTGTTGGTATGCCCCACCATGCTCAGCCTTTTCCGTAGTGTTTAAACAAAGTGCTTGGACTTTACACCTCAGGCTAGAGAACAAAAGAGCTGCAAAGAATTTTGACCCTTCCTTATATTTGTCATTTTTCTCTAGTGTAGTGAGTGCAGAAATTAAACTACTTTATTCATCATTTCCAGCAAAACATAAACCTGTTGTTTGGGGAACTAGGAATTTCATTATTTCTTTAAGAAGAGAACTAGAAATTTCATTGTTTAAGAAGAGAGGTACAACATGGAATAGAAAAAGCCAAAAATTGTTCCTACCAACTAAAATCAAAGCTAAGGATGGTGGCATGAACTCACTTCACATACATCCACCCCTGTGTTCAATATGCAAGCAACATAAATATATGTGTGTGTATGCATGTATACACATATATGTATGTATGTTTACATATATATGAGTGTGTACGTGTGTGTATGTATGTATATGTGGTCTTTGGTCAGTTGCAGTCAGCAGCAATGAGCACACCTTCCCCCCCTCCATGATGGCTGACGTTGTCAACTTGACAGACTCTAGAATCTCCCTTAGAGATCAACCTCTGGGTGTACTGTGAGGTATTATCTTGATTACATTAATTGTTGCGCTAAGACCTACCTTAATTGCAGGCCTAATGTTCCCTGGGCAGGGGATCTTGGACTGCGTATAGAATGGGGAATGTAGGCTAAGTACTAGAATGCATTCCTGCCTCTCTGCTTCTCTACTCCTCAAGTATCTGTTACTGTGGCTTCCCTGCCATGATGGACTATCACCTGGACTGTGAGCCAAACAAGCCCATCCTCCTTAAGTTGCCTTAGTCAGAGTATTTCATCACAACAACAGGAAAGAAATCACATCGTGCCCAGAGCTCCATCCCCAACACCACACTGTGCTTCACTCTGAGCTGCGTTTCTTTGGAGAATAGAGTGACTGTACACCTGGAGGGTACCAGATGAGCCTGGGACATCTCTCTATCATAGACAGTCCAGAAAGGCAGGAAAGAAAGAGGAAAGGAGCTAGCATGGGAACATCAGAACATCATGGGAGACAGTTTCAGTACCTATCACGCCCACTAAACCTTTGGGATGGATACTCCCCTCAAAACAAATATTGAAGAAAATCTAAACCTGTGAGTCCATACTGGTAATGATGGGTAAATATACAGGGGAGAGGGAACTCTCTTGATGACTGCACACTGACTCTTGGGAAGGAGCGGAATGTCACACTGCAGCAGACACACTGAAGGGGCTGTGGAGATGACTCAGTGGATAAGGGGCTGGCTTCACTTGCACAAGGACCTCCTTTTGGATCCACAGCATCCACACATGACAGCACATGTCTATAATGCCAGCACAGGGAAGACAGGAATAGGAAAATTCTGGAGCTTGCTGGCTAGCCCATCTCCAGGTTCAGTGAAAAACCCTGCCTCAAAAATTATGGTGGAGAGGGCTGGAGAATTAGCTCGGTGGTTAAGATCGCTTGTTGCAGAGGACCCAGTTGGATTCCCAGCATCTACATTAAGATTCAGAACCATCTGTAACTCCAGCCTCTGGGGAGCTGGGTAAAATGTGTTGGGTTTTCCACACTATTGTTATAGCTTTCCTGTAATTTTTAAGGCATTCACTTTAAAAGTATTTTTCCTTGCTGGATTCTAACAGTTAGCTTCATTTCAAACATGCAGAAAATGGAAACTACCCTGTTAAGGATGCACAACCTGGGCCTCTAGATGTTGCACGCACTCACATCCTGTCACGTGTGGTTTCCGTGGTTTTTGTGGGTCCAGCTATGAGCACGGTCGCTTTGTCCTTATCCTTTAGTGCTCTATAGCTGACATTTCTTGCCAGAGCCCAAAGGGCTTTGCTCCTGGACCGTATAGTAGTTGGGTAGAAACAGCTGCATGTTTTTAGTAACACAAGAACGTGGCTCCAGTGTTGCTGCCGCTGCTCGCTCACTGACCACTGACGTCTAAGCCTCAGGGTCTTAAAACTGTGGATCAAGGATGAATGTGGAAGCCCAGCAGGGACACACACCTTTAATCCCAGCACTCAGGAGGTAGATGCACATGGATCTCTGTGAGTTTGAGGCCAACCTGATCTACAAAGTGAGTTTCAGAACACCCAGGGCTTGTTACACAGAGAAACCCTGTCTCCAAAAACTGAAAGAAAAAAAAAAGAATGAATGTGAAGATCACCAAAAGGCTACAATGAAAGTTTTCAACATGTACAATTACCAAAATTTCAGAATCAAATGTGTAATGAATGTGAGGTGTTTCTGGCACTGCTAGCCTATGCTACATCATGTGACCTCACCGCCGCCTTGGTTCTGGACACAAAGCACACATATGCACTTGGACTGTACTTGATATCATGGCATGTGAGAGCAGCCCAACACTGGAACACCTCGGCTCATATTCAGGACTTTTGTGTGCTATGAGCTGAAGTACAGTTTCTGTACAAACAGTTTTCTGACTCGGTGAAAACATGATGGATTAATTACAGGGTATTTTTCTACAGTCTTTCCCAGCATGTGTCAAGGTGGTGTGATCTCTGGGCTGCATTACACTGTTGATTTTTAAAATTGGTGTTCAAGATGTTGACTTGAGTTTCATTTAAAAATTCGTTAAGGGAATTTTAGCTTGGGGTTAGAACTGAATTTCAAACCATTTCTGAAATGTCTCTAAACATACTTTCTTCCATTTTTACTATGTATTTATGTGAAGCAGAGTTCTTAGCATTGACTATTATAAAATCAAAATATTGATCAACTGACTCTGAAAAACTCTGATGATGCTCAGTGTCCTGGAGCATCAAATATTCTGCCAAAATTCAGTCCTTATGTCAAAATAAACTAACACATTAATCTCATTAGTATGAAATTTTTCTCGTCTTTAATAAATGGTAAAATTATAGATGACAGAGAATAGTTTTCAAGTAAATTTTTTATGAGTTATTATTAGAAAATATTTGAGTTGTATACTATTTTATATACCTATATATCTAGGTTTGCAAAGAAACTTCTCAGACAAAAAGGGGCCAGTCACAAATGGAAAAAGCTGATCTGAACCATGAGATACCCAGAATAAATGACCACTATACAGCAGACCCATTTCATAAAGGTTGTCCGATTTTTTTCCCCCTGAAATACTGCCATGGAGGAAGTAGATAAAATTATGATTGCGTAAATAAAAACAAAATATTTTGTGGGTGTAAGAGTGTGTGGATGCACACATCCATGTTGAGGTCAGAGGTCAGCCTCGAGGATGTGCTCAGGCCCCATCTACCTTTTTTTTTTTTTTGAGATAAGGTGTCTTACTGGGGCCTGGAACTCACCAAGTAGGGTAGTCTGGCTGGACAGTAAGTACAAAGGTTTCACTTGCCTTCACTGTCCCAGTGCTAGGATTTCAGATATACCACCACACCTGGCTTTGTACCTGGCTCCTGGGGACAGAGTTCTAGTCCTCACACTTCCCTGACTGAGCCATCTCCCAAGGCTCTAGGACCAGAATATTAAGCACTGATATTGGATAATCAGAATTCTTCTCTCACAGAATCTAAACCATGTGTACACAGAGGCTTTTGTCAAGATATTAAAATGTCTTTCCCAGGTTCTACCACACTCCCAAGAACGGGTGCAGCTGGAGTTCATAAAGAGGATACTTTAATGTCTAGCTGTTAGAAGCTCTTGGTGACACCAGGCATGGTGGTGACCACCCTCTGTACCTGCCCAGAAATTTCCTGACTAGTGCTGTGAATGAGAAATACTTCATACCAAGATTTGGGCTAAAGAATTCCATCGCCCTGAGCCTATGGACATGAGTGACGGGCTCACCGTATATTGGCACTGTTGGCAGCATAATGCAGCTGCTATTTTAGTTTGATGGTGCAGTGCGGTGCTAAGCCACCTCCGGAAATCAGCTCTAAGGGTGAAAGAGCCAGAGAGTGTAGGTTGGAAGTGAGCTCTTGACCACCCTGTACTGCTTGCTCATCTGCACCGCTAGGCATGCTGACCAGAGAGACCTGGAGCTGAAGCATGGATGAGCCCAGGAGGCCCAGGGGGCTGCACAAGGAGGCTCTACGCACTTTCCACAGACGAAGTATCTTCAGCAAAAATAAGGGGTGCCGAATCTTGCTCCTTCCACCCCAACTCTCTGTGAAGAGCTTTGAGAAAAGTTACTCCGTGTGCTAGATACTGCACTTAGCCAAAGACCGGGAAGTGATTTGTGTTAGAGTCTGAAATCACACAGGCAGGTGGCCTGTCACTGATTCCCGTTCTTGGAACCTTGTGATTAAAACCATCTGTCAGGGACAACTCTGACCAGCAGGATCTGCAATGTCCTGGGAGCATGGAAGCAACACTGCTTCTTATGTGAGGGCTGTCAGACCACTAAGGGTGTCAGGTACGCCCCAGGAGGGGACTGTTCACACACTGGAGAGCTGCTTTGCCTCCTGAACTTCCTGGTGGCCTTCCTGGGGCCTCTCTAGGTCCAGGGCTGTGGGGAAGATGTGGCTGGAAGCGGGGTGGCTAGTTCCATGGTCCCTGTAAATCTGAATGCTCTTCTCTCATGGAGTCATCCAAGCCACAGGTCATATGGGCAAAGGATGAGCACCCATGCACAGCAGCCCAGTGCTCTGCTAACAGAGGGCAGGTGAGCAAGAGCAGGAAGGAGCAGTTTCACTTTATCAGAACTTTCTGGGTCCTGGGAGGCTGCAAAGTAAGCACTCTCAGACCCGATTTCTTTGTTCTTGTTGTTTTGAGATAGGATCTCAAGTGTCTCAGGCTGGCCTCAAACTCCCTTTTACGCAGAGAATGACCCTTGAACCCCTGACCTTCCTTCCTCCATCTCCTGGATGCTAGGGTTATACCACTGCACCCAGTTTATGTAGCTCTGGGAATGGAACCCAGTGCTTCTTCACGTGTGACAGTCAAGTACTCTACTCATTGAGCTATGTGTCCAGCCTGATAATATCCTGTTTATCCTAGATCCAACAAGAATGTACAGCTCATAGAAACATATCATATGGGAAGAAGACTTACGTGCCAGGCTGAAGGCCCAGTGAGGTCTGTATGCTAGATTCTGTCTTAGCCTCTCTAGGCTGTGTTCCTTCCTCCTGAACATGTGGCAGGACTCCTGCTGGAGAAAGGTCTTGTCATCTACAACTAGACAAGGTAGACCCTCAGAGGATTCACTAGCTCCTACACGGAAAGGAACTGGAGGTCACAGGCTTTGGAGAGAGGGGTTCTGGCCTCAGGAGCTGGAATTCTGCTTTCTCTGTCTGCTTGGAAGGAGGGGGCTGGGGGAACACAGGGGGATGGAGACCTAGCTTCTGAGCCTCCTTCCTTCAGATCAACACACCATACTTTGTGGTATCATAGTATCAGACCCCCTAACCTGGATGTTGATGTGACCTACAGACCCCTCCACATCCTCACTAGTCATTCTTGATCCCTTAGGGCCACATTTGCTGTGCACTGAGGGGTAGTTTTCCTGCCCACTCTTTTCTCAAGACTCCTCCCTGCTATGTTCAAAGCACTTTTACCTCCGTGGTGCCCTAAGTTCTGAGCTACTGTGCACTGGACTAGGAGTCAAGGTGTCAAAGATGCAACAAACACCCTGCAGGTATCCACATTCAAGGATGCTTTGTCTGTACATTGTCTTCCTTTTCTGTATCCTGAAGCAGAGGCAGAGCCCTGCTGGCCATGGGCTGACATTCCATCAACAACAGGAGACTTTCTATTCCCCCTCCTGCTGTAGTGTCACCCCCTGAAGGATGTCCCCAGTTTATGCAGTGGCCTGCTTCTGCAGATTCAACACCCCATCTCTGAGTGAATTTAGGTTCCACATGATTCACGAAGGTTTGCTTGGACCCCACTTTGTGTTTTATGTAGTGCTTTTCCGATGTGCAGAGCCTTCCTGGAGGGTGAGGGGATGAGACTCCACGGACGCTTTGAGCTGCCATTAGGAAACTCCCTACAGGAGCCTGAGCAAGTCTTCACCAGCCAAGAATCAGAGAATGTGGCTAGCCTGTGTGAACTGTGAGTCTGAGATGTGCTCCAACACACTAATGGACTTGTAGGAACCAGAACTGGAACTCAACATAAGATTGCCATTGTCTGACCCAAAACAAACTTATCCAACTGGAGAATAAGCAGAGGGCTATTGGGTTATGTTTTGAGATGATTATTAATTCCTTGGCTGGGTCCTACTCACCAATTATTAATTCCTTGGATGTTGCTGTCGTTATGCAGAAACTGTCCTCATTCTCAGGAGCTGTGTGTTGATGTATTCATGAGAGAGATGTCTTAATGTCTGCATCTTACTTTCAAATGACCCAGCAAAAAAAGTATTCATGTTTATAGAGAACGTTGTGAATACTGCGCAGAGACAGAGAAAGAAAGAGGGAAAAAACGCATGTGGAAAACATTTATTGTTGAGTCAGGTAGAGAGCAGAAGAGAGTCATCTCTACTCTACTTTTTCAGCCTTTTATCTATGTCTTAAGCATTTCAAAATGAAAAGTTAGAAGAAGAAAGGAAAGGACAAATGCGAGGAATCTGGTGAATAGTTCCAATGAAAATAATTACAATTCTTACTGAAAATGAGAAATTCCAGACATGGTGGCCAGACAGAAACATCTGGCAGGCCCAGCTGGTTGTCAATCAATCAATTATTTTAACAGGTGTTTATTACTGGTCTGTGCTGGGCCTAGAATGTCTGCAAATAATGAAAGGGAAGCAAAAGTACACACTATGGTGTGCTTGGTGTTGAAATGCTAATGATCAAATCCAGCTCCTCCTCAAAACGCTTTATTCTGTTTGATGCATCCTTGAGGGGTGGAGAGGACCCACCAGCATTGCACCTTTGTTAGCAAAGGAGATCTTCCCAGAAGGTGCTTAATCAGAAAAAGAAATGATCCAGTTGCTTCAGGATGCCAGATAAGATTGATTTTATGAGGAAGAGGCCTTCGGTCAGATCCTCAAGAGGATCAGCACTAACAGAGGTCTGAGGCTGAGGAAGAACAGCAACACTCAGGGTTACAGGCAAATGAAGAAAGCATTTGCCTCTGTAAGGTGATGATAATGGAGGCCCTGGAAAGAGGGGCCGGTGAGGGGCTCCGTGAAAACGGTCCGCACCACAGCTGGTTTCAACCAAGGACTGGGCATTGAGCCCAGAGCCCCTCAGAAGCTTTGGTGAGCAGACTCACCCAGAGCCATGTCAAAGCAATTACATGATCAGTTTAATGGGGTGATTACTAGGCACGTTTATTTAAAGTGGTACGGAGAGCTGACAGTTCCATACCAGAGCTGCATCTGCTAAGAAGCCCTGATTTCTCACTTGGGCCACATTTACTGACAAGATAAGTAAAACAGGGTGAAGCCTGGCCCCTCTGCGTCCACGTTATGGGCACCTCCCACACTTTGGGCCACTTACTTAACTCTGTATAGGCATGTTAGTCACTCAAGGGATGTCTGTCTACCCACCTCACCTCGCTTTAAGGTTGACATGAGCCATTGTCCCAAACCTGCAGTCACCCATTCTAGGAACAGCAAAACTTCCCAGGATAGATAACCCCGCTATAGGACAATTATCTATGAGGGTGAGGCTTCACCAGGAGCAGAAATAATCATTTCCTGAGAACCATTGTCCCTTCAAGCAACAAGGACTCCCTTAGATGGCCTTGAAGAGCAAAGCTGAAGTAATGATGGGTGGACCTACACCTTGACCAGGGCTGCTTAATCATACAAACCTCTTGCCCTGCCTCAGCTCTTTCTCAATTTAAACCTAAAGCTCACATCAGTGTCTCCAAAGACAAGCTTGGAGGTCACCAGACCTTTGTTTCTTTGCTCCTCTCCCACACATGGATTAAATCTCCCCGCGCTCCCTTCCACACTTCAGCTTGTCTCTCTCACTGGTGTAAAGGACGGACGGGTGACTGAGTGTTGCCAGGGGCAGCTACTGGAGTCTGGACTCTGGACTCTTGCCCAGACTCTTGAGGGCTTACAGTTCCTGAACATCTCACTGAGTAGTTAAGGGTAAAAGACTCAAAGTATCATCTCCATTGAGATTACACCCAGATAAGTGCAGGAGCAGTTACTGAGTAACTGTCAAGTACTAGCCTGTTTTGTTTGCTTTGGATTTTTTTTTTTAAGATAGGTTTTTCACTCTGAAACCTGGGCTGGCCTGCAACTAGCTAAGTAAACTAGGCTGGGCTCCAATTTTGGATGAACCTCCTGCCCGGACCTCCTGCCCGGACCTCCTGCCTGGACCTCCCAAGTGCTCCGGTCACAGGTACCGCTACTATGTCAGCCTCAAATTTCACTCTTCATGACAACAATGTATCAGTGAAGAATGCAGAAAATAGACTCTGTCCTCCAGCTGTGTGCACATAAGGCAAGGTAGGGGCCAGCTTTGTACAGAGCAGGCAGGATAGGATCCAGCTGTGTACACAGCAGGCAGGTTAGAATCCACCTGTGCACACAGCAGGCTGGGTGGGATGGTGGCTTTGGAGGAGGGTCTGCTCTAATTCTTCAATGAAGACTGAGGACAACCCCCCAGATTCATTCACCCTGTGCCAGGTGCCTGGGAAGCAGAGATACACATCTTGAGATGCTGCACTATTGTGTTACCCAGGACAAAGGTGAAGAATTTGGAGACTGAAGTCCCCAGGGTGAACAACTAGGCTATAGACTGTAACAGTCCTATGGACAGAATCACCAGAGGCAGACAGACACTGTGCACTGGAAATACTGACTTGCGATTTATGAGCAAGCAGCGTGCTTACTTAGAACAATTGAAGCTGATGCACCCACCCCCATCTCCCGTTTTTGTTGTTGTTGTTTGTTTTGTTTTTGTTTTTAACAGCATAGTTAATGAGTCTTATTCCTGAGAAATTTCCAAGGTGCCACTTGACAAACCAGCTCTCCTCCTCTAAGGGCTCATCTCCTGGTGCCACAGCTAGAAGCTGTACAGAAACAGAGACTACGGTATTGCATAAGTGTCAGTGCTGGACAGGTACAATGAGGAGGTCAACAGAGAATGGAAGGTGTCTTTGGGGGCCAGGAATGTGGCTCGGCTAGTTAAGCACTTGTCTAGCATGTTCTAAGCCCCAGGTCCCATCCCCAGCATTGTTTGAGCCCAGGATTCCAGCTCCCTGAAGATGGAGGTAGAAAGGTCGGCAGTTCAAGGTCATACCTGGCTACAAAACTAGCTAGAGGCCAGTCTAGACTGTCTCAAAACAAAAACCAGGGTTGGTGAGGTGGCTCAGAGTGCAAAGGAAACCTGAATCAGTTTGGTTTCCAGGACCCGCATAGTAAAAAGAGAGAATTGACTCTCACAAGCTGACTTCTGACCTACACACACATGCTGTGGTGTGGGTATCTCCACAACCACCACCACATAGATAATTGAATCCCATCTGCCTCTCTGCGTGATTTCCCATTCAAACAGGTTTCCCTGCCCTTCACGCCTGCTGCACTGGGCTAGATTTAAGTCCGAAGTTGGACGGCCATGGCAGGTGTTGTCCAGGTGGAGCTGAGGGGGGCCCTGGGATCTAATCCAGAGGCCCATGCCATGGCAGGCAGTCCATCTCCTGCACGACTTAACTTCTTGCTCAGGTGCCCTCTGCTTGTGGCATTGCCTACTCTCACCAAGTTTGAAAAAGTAAACCTGCTCTTTCATTTTGATAATAAAGTGGGTTTTATTCCCCTTTCTATGTATTCAATTAAAGTCATGCATCACTAAAAGACAGGTGCTTCAGGGGGCACAGTGCTAAGCAATTTCGATTTCATGCTGGGTAAGCACCATCAACCAGGGCTTACATGCACATGAAGCCAGCTCTGGCATCATCAAACCATATAATTTCACAGGGACCACCATCCTGCGTGCATCCCACTATTGGACTATATGATGGAGATCAGATATGGCAGATCTGTAACCCTGAGGAGATGCGCCCACCCAGGATACATGTTGTGACCAACACCATATACACACCCCAGCTCTGGTCTGGGATTTTGCATGGGTCTCCTCCTGGCCTCTCTGTTGCTGGAAGGGGAGGGCTGCCCTCCTGCCAGGCAGGTGCTCTACCAATGAGAGACATCTCAAACCCTTTTCTTTAGTCTTTTAAAAATTACATGTTTGTTTATTTATTTTGTGTGAGTGTATGTATGTGAGGGCACATATCCCACAGGTGCATTTGGAGGTCAGATTCTGTCATTTTCTTCCACCATTGTGCGTCTTGGAGGTTCACCTCAGGTCTTGGTGTCAAGATCCTTCAACCTTCTGAGCCATCTCTTTTTTTTTTTTTTAAGATGGGGTTTTGCTATGCGTTCCTGGCTGGCCTGAAACTCACTGTGTAGTTCAGGCTAGCCTTGAATTTTAACAGTACTCCTGCTTCAGGCTTCTAAGCACTGACATTAAATATGAGTACCTTTCACCTGTCTTCTTCACTTGTGAAGTGATCTCATGTGTGTAGGTGTATGTACATGTGTGTGCAGGTACATAGGCACCTGTGTATGTCTAGAGGCTACAGGTCAGCCTTGGGTGTTGCTCCTGAGTCCCTGTCCACCTTGTTTTTAAGACAGAGTCTCTCACTAGCCTAGAGCTCTGATTAGGTTAGGGTAGCTGGCCAGTAAAAGCCAGAGATCATCTGTCTGTTTCTGCCTCTTGTGCTGGGATTATAAGCACAGCCCATCACCCCACTACTGGCTTAAAAAAGATTTTGGGAATCGTACTCAGGTTACGCTTGCATAGCAAGTACTTCACCATATGAGCCTCTGAGCTATCGCCCAGCTGTTTGCCCCTTACTTTTAGAGAGCAACAGAGTGAAATACCCAAGGATAGCTGCATAGCCAGACCTGGAATGGCTCTGACACTGGACTGTTCACAGATGATACCCTCTGGGTGTCAGTCTCACTCCGATATCAGCTCAGAAATACGACATAGACAGTGCTTAGGTATTGAATAAATGGTGTTCTGGACAAGTGCGTCACTTCAGACTGCGCTGCTCTTTCATCTGAGTCTTGCGTCTGGTTGGCATCTTGACAAGTCTATGGCTGGCAGTTTGAGCCTCTGGTCCCCTTCCTCTGTGGTCAGGTCTTTGCAAACTCCTGCCTCCCCCAGTGGCCTTTCATCTTCCACAGTGTTCTCAAGCAGCACAACCTCCCACATCACAGAGAGAATAAATGTCACCAGGAGGTGCTCATAAAGCTTTCTGTCAGATCCCCAGATTGGTGCTATGAGTTCTTCTGTCTGTGGCCTATCCTCTCTTTCGCAGAAGTCTGAACAGTTTTTGCTTGTCTGTTTGTCTCATGCAGGTCAGGTTGGTTTCAAGCTCCCAGATAGCCAAGGATGACCTTGAACATCCAATGCTCCTGCCTCTATCTCCCAAGTGCTAGGATTGCAGACAAGGGACAGAACTCAGGGTTTTGTGCATGCTAGGCAAGCACTCTATCACGGGCCCCACATACTCAGCTCTTCAATAGTTCTTTTTTTTTTTCAATACAGGGTCTCCCTATGTAGCTCCAAGCTGCACTTGAACTCAGTTCTCCTTCCCCTTCATTCTCACCTCTCCAGTATTGGGATTACAGCACGTACCAACACACCCAGCTTTATGTCTGCAAGAGATGAATATTTTTCCACCATGAATAACGGAATTCCTAATTCTGTCTAACCTTCAAGGTGCTTCTCTCTCTCCCAAGAAGCTTTGTCAGTGTACTGTAGACTTCACCTGTACCCATGATGAACTAACTACAGGGGTTAGATCTCCCCACTACATAGTTGAAGAACTGGAAAAGGCACAATAAGCAAAGTTTTTATGGACAGTAGAAAGCAAACAGTAAAGAGACTCTGCTCGGACTGGAGCCGACTGTGCAACGGCCCGGCATGGCGCCTGGGGCTCGGACTGGAGCCGACTCTGGA
>CAJQZJ010032507.1:6120297-6131755 GCA_907164525.1 Lophiomys imhausi | reverse complement strand
TCTCTCTCTCTCTCTCTCTCTCTCTCTCTCTCTCTCTCTCTCTCTCTCATTTTTCGAGGCAGGGTTTCTCTGTGTATATCTGGCTGTCCTGGCTGTACTTTGTAGACCAGACTGGCCACAAACTCACAGAGCCACCTGTCTTTGCCTCTCAACTTTAAGACTTACTATATAAAGTTATAGTAATGAAGTAATCAAGTACAGCATATGGATATAAAGATGAATGGAGTAAAACCAATGAACCAAAAATAACCTTGACTATCCCAATTCTGACAAGGTTGTTGAGAACCTTCAATGGGAAAAGAATGGTCTTTATAAAATTGATACAGACAAACTGCATGTCAATGGTCAGGGAAACAGATCAATGCCTTGCTCAAAAATAATCAGAGAAGCTTCCTCCAGAAGAAGATGCTAACAAATACAGAGACTCACAGCCAGACAATGTTCAGACTGAGAAACTTTGGAACACTCAACCCTAAATGGGATGTCTCCATCAAATTGTTCTCCTCGGGGCTCAGGGAACCCTGAGGAAGAGAAGATGGAAAATACCAAGGAAACAAGGCTTTCTAAACCCAGCAGAACTGATGGATGCTCATATGAAGCCAGGGCCTGTGGCAGCATGTACAGGGCATGCTTGGGTCTGTACCAGATGGGGTCCCAGCACTAAACGGAAGTGAACACATGCCCCCATCTGTAATCCAGAATCTAGCCTACCTCCAATTAATAACCACTTGCAAGTGAAATACTAGTTTTCTCCAAGTAAGTCTCACTAGGAAAACAAACCACTTTTAAGGGCAGGCCCCATGCCCAGCAGTAGATGGCAAACACAAAACAAACTCAATGACATCTTTAGAGGCTCTTTGTTACATAATGCTAAATAAGGGATTTTTTTTCTTTAGCCGTACAGTTCTTCTGAATCTATATCATAGATGGTTTCTGTTGTGATTTCACGGGATTTCTGTGTGTGTGACTGTGTGTGTCTCTATGTGTATCGTGGTTCTTTGGCTCTTTTTCTTCTGTTTGTTTTATGTCACATTTGACTTTATTATCACTCCTCAGAAGCTTCTCTGTTTTCTGAGGAGGGACAGAAAGTGTATGGACTGAATAGGAGGGGAGGTGAGGAGGAACTGAGAGGAGATGGAGGAGGGGAAACCATAATCAGAATATATTATATGAAAAAAAACCTTTTTAATAAAATAAAAGTGATTTTAAAAACTTATTGATTTATTCATTCTGTTTATGTGTATCCATATGTGTACACCAAGGCACATTTGCAAATGCTAGAGTGCAGCTGGTGGGGGGATGAGTTCTCTCTATCCACAAACTGAGTCCCAGTTACTGAATTCAGCTCATCAGACCTAAAATACTTGCTGAGCCATCTCCCTAGCCTAGAAGAATAAATAAGATGTAACTGACACCAAGTCAAACAAATCAAAGATAGAATAAATATAAGGGTTAGAAAGTGATAACAACTGTGTGTGGTGGCACATGTCTTTAATCCCAGCACTCAAGGCCGGGGCAGGTGGATCTCTGTGAGTTCAAGGCTAGCCCGGCCTACAAAGCAAGTCTAGGACAGCCAGGACTCTGTTACACAGAGAAACCCTGTCTCGAAAAACAAAGACACAAATCAAAACAAAACAAAAAGAATGTGGTAACCTTTAAGAAGTTAGACACAGATATAAATCTTTGTAGAATTGTATTAGAAAATAGCTTCATAGCTATGATCCTCAAAGTATAAACAATCAAATCAAGACCAGACTGGACTTTATTTGCACAAAATAGATGGACAAATGGTCGGTAAGCACAGGAAAACATACGTAACATCATTAGTCATCAGAGAAATGGAAAACAAATCCACAAGTGAGACCCACTCCACACTCACCAGGACTGCTACTTTTAAAATACAGACAACAGTAAGCAGTAGCAAGGAGGAACTAGAACCACCCTGCATTGTAACATGTGCAAACACAATGAGAAGCAGTTTGTCAGCTCCTCAATCTATCACACATCAAGTTGCATCTGATTCCAAGTCTACTAGAGATATATCAAGAGAAAGGAAAACCAAGTACACATGAACTTATATATGAAAGTGCAAACAACCTAATGTCTAGGTTAAATAAATAGGATAAATAAAGTGCTGTGCATTCACACAATGGATTATTCAAACAAAACCAGAAACAACTGCTGATATATTCTTTAACACATATAGGTCACAACAACATGTTAAGTGAAAGAAGCTAAACACAGAAGGCCAGCCACCACACAATTGTATTTATGAATGCCCACATGGATTATATGAACACTATTCCAAATAAGACTTTTTTTTTCTACATAGCCCTAATTGTCACGGAACTCATTATGTAAACCAAGCAGGCCTTGAACTCACAAAGATCCACTTGAATCTTCCTCCAAATATTGGGATTAAAGATGTGCACAACCATATCCAGTTCAAAAAACAAAATTTTAAGAAAAAGTACCAAAACAGATGACTAGTTGCTAATAGCTGAACAGCTAATGGCTATTGTTTTAGTGTGACAAAAAAGTTCAAGGGTTAGGGTGGTGATTTTAGCACTGTGAGATGAAAATACTGACAATTACTGAGTTGTACACTTTAAAATGGTGAATTTCCTGTTCATAAATCAAGTATCAATAATCTCCTCAAGCTAATTTGCAGGTACTGCTAAGTCAAAACAAAAAATAAGCTCAAATAAACATTTCAAAATCAAATTTTTTATACTGGTAACGTTAATAGAAAACCTGAATATCTAATTTGGGCAATAACACAGGGAATTTAACTGTCATTTCAATTAAGGAAAGCCATGTGTAGTGATCTTCTAACAACAGATACTATTTGCTGTTAATTAGCACTTACTTACCATTTTGGAAAGTCCTCTAAAACCTGACTAATACTTATTACAGATCTAAAGTGTGAGCCAAATAGCTGTATAAGAGTCTGAAACAAAGCATTAAGGAATACTCATAACAATGTAGTGATTTAAGTGAGAATGTTACAACATAAAAGTATTATTAGTCTAAGTTACAGAAAAGCATTCATACAATAAGATACACATAGTATTTCAAGAAATGCTTATGGGATCCTGAAAGCTCATAGAAATCATTTTCCAACTTTCTCAGCAGAAGTTTACCATTAAGCTAACCATTAAGCAGACGAATACACTTTCAAAGAAAAAAATTATAATGTAAGTTCTTAAATGTTACATATAAACACCATATGCCCTCAGGAGAACCTTAACCAGAACACTTAATGTAGCAGAAGAGTGCTAACAATGGAACACTCAAGAGCAGACAGTATTCCTAAAGGCTCACAGACCACTCCATGCAGATGTCTCAGCATTTCTTTCTACATCACATCAATTTCCAGTTTAATCACAACCATCTATGGCAAACTGCTAAAAAGAACACAATACTTTCACCATTTTTCTATATACATATAATAGTTCTTTGAGATAAAAGTCAGAGAAGGCCAGAAAAGAAATCCAGCACTGCTTTTAAAAAGCAAGCTAACTTTTAGATGATTACTTTCTAAGAAATTGGAAACCTTGCTCTGTTCTTCTCTCCACTCACTGTACCTAACACACCTTTCCCTTTGGAGTCAACTTGTCAGTCCCAAGCCACTACATTTTAAGAATTATATTTATTTACTCATTCATTCACTGGGAGGAGGGGCATGCTCTAGTGCTCCTGTGGAGGTCAGAGGACAAACTGCAGGAGTAGGTTCTCTCCTTCCATCATGGGTCCAGGGAATTAAAACTCAGGTCATCAGGGTTGACTGCAGGCTCAGTTACCTATTAAGCCATCTCCATGGCTTAAAAAAGTGGGGACTAGAAAGCTCAACAGTTTAGAACACTGGCTGCTCTTCCAGAGGACCCGGGTTCAAATTATAGCACCCCCATGCAACTCACAACTGTCTGAACTCCAAGATCTGACACCCTCACACAGACATACATGCAGGAAAAATAACAATGCACATAAAAAAGTAAACAAAAAATTTTAATTAATAAAGAATATCCATTTTTACTACCAATTCTACTTCTCAAAAATGAAAGAATAAAAATTAATACTATGGGTAAACATTTAATTACAAAAAGGATCACACATTATACTAGAAACTAAACATACTCAATAACAGAGATAGGTAAATTATGCAATGAAATGTACAAAGTAGCATTTAATGACTCAGGAAATGTGTAGATTAGATCATTAAATTAAAAAGTAGGTTACCAAAACAACACAACAAAGTTTATTTTTTTAAGACACGACAAGCTGAGAGTGATTATATATATATATATGTATATATATATATATATATATAAAATCACATATATATACATATATGTATGCCTATAGCACTCAGCAGGTAAAGGCAGGAAGACTAGAAGCTTAAATAAGGCTACCACATTTACACAGCAAGTTCAAGGGCAGCTTGGGCTACCTGAGACCCTATCTCAAAACAAAACAAAACAAAACCAAGTAAACAAAAAACAACTAACAGAATAAGGTCAACTCTTAATTTCCCATAATAAAACTTTCTTTAGATAAAAGTAAAAATTTTAGCTTTAAACATTAAAATGAAATAGAAAAAGGAAGCTACAAAAGAAAAAGCAATCTAAAGACTTAAAAGGTATATGGCAAGAAAAGGAACATGCTGTGGGAAGAATAAGAATGAATGTCCTGCTGGAAATAAAACAAGATTACTACATCCACTAACAAGAAAAAGGCTTTGGAGTCTATAGTGATGGCCATAGAAAAACACAGGATCACAGAAGGAAGACAATCTCTATTTCTTATCACAGGAGCATGCTGCCTTTAAAAATTCCCTTTGTGACTAGATTTAATGGCTAGATTTATTAAGTTATTTTTTATATTCCTTATTTTTATAGTCCCAAGAAAAGGAATTTCACAACATGATCTAGGTCATTCAATCCCTGAGAAATTTATCAAGAATTTGAGACTCTACATTTTGGCAAGGTTTAATATTTATCATACATCCATGTACCTTACCAAAATGTCTACAGGAGCTGTTACTTCTTGCTTAACAGATACATTAACATGGTATCCATATGTTGGAATGTGTGTTCAGATCACCCTACACATAAGACTTCAGGTAACCTTGAAAGGAGGTGAGACTTATGAAGGCATAATGCTGATATGGCTGCAGAAGCAAATTGTTCTGATAGACTTTACTTAGAGATAGGGAAGAAAAGGGACCCTATTGGGGGAAGGTCTAATAAAGGCTGATTTCAATGCCGAGATCTGGTTCCTGCCCCTTCTGAGGCATTCTCTGATTGGTTGAATAAATGCTGAGCCCTGAGATTAGGCAAAGACAGAGGTAGGTGGGACTAAGGTGCTTGGGCTTCTGAAGCAGAAAGGTTGATGGGTAAAAGAAACCTCCAAGAGAAGAAACAAAGAGCAGGAAGGAAGACACATGCCATGAGTTAGAGAAAAGAACCTCATTCCATGTGACCTGGAACATCAGCATAGTGAGGAGAAAAACAGCCCAGGGGACATATGTATATGAATATTATACAAGGCTTTATTCAGAAACAGAATTAAGAGCTAGCTTAGATGGGCCAAGATTGCTCAACTCAGGCCAAGGCTTGTTAAAATCCATCAGGTGTCTCTGTGTGCTCATTTATAATGGCAGGTTAAGGATTAACACTGCCCGCCAACCAATTAACAATAATATAAATACTGGTTAAACAACTTAATTAGCCATTTTTTCTACAGACCTGCTAGATCAGTACCTGCATATTAAAAGCTAGGGGCTGGCCCGGTGTGGTGGTGCAGGCCTTTATCCCAGCACTTGGGAGGCGGAGGCTGGAGGATCTCTGTGAGTTCAAGGCTAGCCTGGTCTACAAAGTGAGCCCAGGACAGACAAGGATACACAGAGAAACCCTGTCTCGAAAAAACCAGAAACAAAAAAAAGGCTAGGGGCTGTATTCATTTTCTTCTCCAATAAAATCACATGAGGGACAACTGTAATTCAAAAGACTTTAGGATTAAAGGTGTTACAATCCACTGTGACTCTCAACGATCCCTCTTCAAAGTCAAGTGGTAAGTGGAACAGAAAAACATTAGGAATCATGACTATATTTTTTAGGTCCCTGATAATGGCTCTACAATGTCTTGAGGAAGACAGTTTAGCCTATTAGTAGGTAGTTAATGCTAGTGACTTCCACTTGCTTATCTTCACTTCCACTGGCCAGAGAACCAATATGAAAATTTACAAATTGTTAAACTTATCCATTAAATCTGTGCATTCCTGAAATGTGGAAATACGCAATGGATCAAAACCAGTGGGAGATGATTGAATTAGTCGCAAGCCTATCTCTTGGTAGGAAAAGCCCCTTTCTCCAACTGTAGACAGAATGCTGTCCAAAAAGAATAAAACCTGGAAGCAGGTAAGTCGACAGCCTAGCTCTGCCAAGACAGGGTAGGCAAGTCCTTCATAACCCCTGCTCTACAATCAATGTCTGTCAGAGAAACGGGGCCAAATGACTGAAGATCGATGCTGTAATGTATGGAGAGAAAATGGGAACTGTCCAGGCAGCCACAGGTATCTCATTTCTTAGTTTGGGAAGCTGCAGGCCCTGTACTTCCTATAAAATCAGATATATTTATCCCTCTCAGGTCTCTGAGGTGGTTGGAGAACAGATAGCTAGAGTCTCATAATTTAATTTTGAGTTGTTTAGGAGTCAAGAGAGTGTTATACATCTAAGAAGATACTTTTAAAATTGTGTTGCTAGTATGAATGTTGAGTCAGATATAGACCTTTAAACTCATGGAGATGTTTACATAATAGAATGTTAAAGTCAGGTACCAAATACATATGGACTGGTCATTGGGAATGTACGTTAAGCCATATAACCCTCATAACTGTGGCCTAATTACCTCTGTTGTACTGTATTGTATTTGTTATTATAAGAGAAAGAGCCATTTGTTGGACTGAAAGGGGAAACTGTAGGGGGAAATAAGATATACCTTAAACTTAAAAGAAAAAAAAAGGGAAGAGGATGGGGGTTGAGGGTGGGAGGGTGGGACTGGAGGGGGAATAGGGAGGGGACTGCGATTGAGATGTAACTTGAGGAAATAAAAAATAAAGGAAAAAAAAAAACCCTAAACCCCACTGACACTGGTGAAACACAACAGTCTTCTAGATTTCATGTAAGGTTCAGAACCAATGAATGCCTAAAAAGTCCAATTATTTCCTTCTCTGAAGCACAATCACACTTCCAAATGGTTTCAGGTCCTAAGGAAAGTCTAACGGATGAAAATTTAAATTTCTAGCTATGTGGCACAATCTGTTCTTAACTGGTTTTCCCTTCATTCAGAGGTATTCAGGTCTGTGAACTGGCTTATATGCCTGCAGGTTGATTGAGGGCTGATGATTTTACAAAATTAATCTAAGTCATACTTCCGGTCACCAGACCTAGAAGACTCTTGATTATAAAAGTCAAGGAAGACTTAACAGTCTGCTTATAAATGTCATACCTATGAATTCTCAGAATCTCTGGGATTACTGCAATGGCTTTGCTGGCCATTAAAGTCACTGTACTCATCTGTCTTTAACAATTTAAAACCATTACTGGCTTCTGTCATCTGGAATCCCATTATTACCAATAAGTTCAAGGAACATAGTCCGACAATGCAAACTCCTGTCATTATAAACATAAAGCAAAGAACCAGCAGAGTTTTTCAAGGATGTTGTTGAGTGTTCCACCAAGTACACAGGCTCATAGTTATGAGTGTAAAAAAGAGCTTCCTCAAGAGAACCAACTTCTACAAGTTGTCGTCAGACCTCCACAGGCATGACACAGCATGCACATGGGCACATACACATAAAGAAATAAGGTTTTTAAAGAGTATATATATATATAAGACAGGAGCATATCTACCCAGAAGACAAGTGGTTGGGTCCAACAAGCTACATTCCCTCCAGCACCTTAATCTCTCCAGCCTCTGTACTTGCAATATATAATATAAGGTTCTAGTGCCTACTGTTTTGCTTGGTATAGACCACCTACACAGCTAGCTTTAGGTCAACCACAAAGACACCTGCTCAAGGTGTTCTGAGCAGGTGTTTCCATGGTTAAATTGAAAGCCAGATGTGTAGTCCTACTCTAAATCAGAAATCTTTGCTTAGTAAGCTTCCATCAATGAATTTGTCCCCATCCAATCAACACTCTTTCTATTCTGACCCCATCATTTCAAGTCCACTCTCACACTACCTCTTGGGCAACCACAGGCAGAAAAGAAGCAGTCCATTTACTGTGTCTCATATCTTCTCATGGGTCACATCTCACACCTCACTTTTTGGGGGCTATTAGAACCTGAGTACACAGAAAAGCAGTTAACAGGTGGCAATCAGGTTAGCTAAGGACAATCAGCTAACCTTTACAAGACAATCACCCATAACAGATTCCTTGGGAGACTTAACCTTCACACAGGGCCAGGATTGGTTTAAATGCAATGAAGCACTGAGGAGTTCTAGGTATCCAGTTCATAGGAATCTACTTATATTCCCATCCCGATGCTTAGTTTTCCATCCTTTCCCCAAAAGCTGGAAATAAAATTTGAGTTGTAACTCAAATCCCTGCAGACTTTGAATTTGGTTTTAAGAAATCTGTGCCTCTGGCTAAAAGGAATAAAAGTTTTCTTTTAGGGCAACCAGGGGCTTCAACTTTCTTCTGCTGATTCTGAGCTTAGAATGTAAAGCCTCTTTCTTCTGTAAGTTCTTCAGTATACTTTGAAGGGAGCAATCTATCCCATTATTTTTGTTTTTTGTCAAGGCAGAATTGCTGTCCCCACACCTTGCCCTCCTTATTTGCAGTGTGCATCTGTGTCTCTGCTGTCATTAAAAACAGAGTGAATGTTGTTTACTTAGACAAGAGAATCAATTTTACAAAACCCAGAACTACCTCAAGAACTTATCCTTAAGGTTCTATTCCTTTACTGCTGTTGATGGCACATTTCAGACCAGTACTTCATAAAACAACATTAACTATAGAACGAATTAATTAAATTATTAAACCAGTATTTAGATTATTGTTAATTGGTTTGGTGGCTAATCCTTAACCATCCATTATAAATGAGCACACAGAGACCTCATGGATTTTACAAGCCTAAGCCTGGATGGAGCAATCTTGGCCCATCTAAGCTAGCTCTTAATTCTATTACCCAAATATGAATCCAGATATACATACGTCCCCTTGGACTGTCATTCTCCACGCTAGGCCGATGTTCCTGGCCATGTGGAATGAGGTTCTTTTCTCTAACCGTGTGTCTTCTTCTTCCTGTTCCTGGCTGGAATGCTTTAGTCCTCTGTTTAAAGAGCAGGCTTCCTGTTGTAATCTAAGGAAGTCGCACCTTTCTCTGTCTTTGCCCAATCTCAGGCCTTGGCATTTTATTTAACCAATCAGAGTCAATGTAAGTAACAGACAGCAAGCAAGGCCAATTAACATTTAGAATGCTTAACACTACCCCAACAATTCCCTCCTTTTGTCCAAAAAAAAAGCTAAATTTTTTAACTCATATAGTAAAAACAATAAGAACAAATATGAAACAATCAAGAAAACCATATATAAAAGTTACACACATAATGTTTAGCCTATTTGTATCAGGCAATTTTGAAGAAGAAAAAAATTATCTATCTTGGTGTGTCTAAAGTTCTGAACCTAAATAATTTCTATCATATCCTATATTTATAAACCTAAAGATTTTATTTAGACTTGAAAATATCCTTTTAAATCCTAAACAACTCAAGTTCAATTGAAATTTTATAACTATTATGCCTTCAACCCCATCAAAGACATAAGGGATAAAGTTATTATTTGAGTGAGCAGGAAGCACAGAAGAACAGCTTCCAAAAGGAAAAAATGACAGTTTGTGATAGTTACTGTCAAAGGACTAGAACTTCATATTGCAAATTTAAGAATTACATAGGTACAATACCTAGTCAAAATATAGCCTTAATTTTATATCAATATACAAAGATCTATAGGAGTAGATTCAATAATCTACCCTTTTATCTTATCAATTCTATACTATATATCCATATCCCCTCTCCTTTTTATTTTCAAGTCTTCTCCCCCTATATAAGAGAGAAAGAAGGATAAAGAAAGAGAAAGAAATCCCTGAGCCTAACCTCCTACACTCTGCTTAACAAGACATATAACGATTTGTAACCATTCCCCCTAAACGACATCTATAACCCATCAAATAACCAAAGAATCATCCACCCCACTTTTCGGGAATGGGATGTCGCTCTCCTAAAACTTCTTCCTGCTGAATTGGGACGCAGAAAACCTGTTTAGGGGCCCAAATAAAATGAACAAAAAATGGTTAAGCAAGTAAATTGTAACATTTGTTGTCCAGTCTCTATGTGCTCAGCTATTTGAATGTCCTGAGCAGTTTGTAGTCTGGACTTTGGGTAGGAAAGTTCAGGGTGTCACTGAAGTCCTGTCTGGAACAGTCTGTGAGGCTGGGCCATCTCAGCAAGCTGTTTGAAGTTGTTCTGGATGCAGATTTTGGAGGAAACAGCTATTGAGGCAGTCTATGAGGCTGGATCATTTGGGTTACTTGTCTTCTTTGGACTCAGGTCCCGTTGTTGTCCCCTTGGACTGCCATTCTCCAGGATATGCCGATGTTCCTGGCCATGTGGAATGAGGTTCTTTTCTCTAACCCATGGTGTGTGTCTTCTTCTTCCTGCTCCTGGCTAGAATGCTTTTTTCTTCTGTCTAAAGCACAGGCTTCCTGTTGTAATCTAAGGAAGTCCCACCTTTCTCTGTCTTTGCCCAATCTCAGGCCTTGGCATTTTATTTAACCAATCAGTCAATGAAAGTAACAGACAGCAAGCAGGGCCAATTAACATTTAGAATGCTTAACACTACCCCAACAATTAACTATGATACAGGTAGCACCTCATGGCCATGCTAACCAGGAGTATTAGAAAATTCTGGGAAGCACAGTACCAATTTAGCAATGCAGTATAATACAATACAACAGAACACAACACTATACATATGATACAATTTAATAATACATACAAGGTCAGCACACCATCTTGACCTTTTCTCTCTTAAATGTCTTTGGAGTGTCCTAACTCTTGTATTCAGTGTGTGCACTGTTTCTGGGCCTTGTCAGTTCTGGCCTCTCGCCTTGTTAAGGCAGGATCTCATTGATGCTGCAGCTGCTGCTGCACTAAACACTCCAGCTATATGTCTAACCCACAAACTTGCAGGGCATGCCTTTGTTTCCATCACAATGTAGGAATGCTAGGATTACAGATGTGTGCCACCACATCAGGATTCTTATGTGAGTCCTGAGAGATCAAACTCAGGTCATTAGGCTTTGAATACTGGTACTTTTACCAGCTGAAACTTTTCCTCCTCCTTATTGCTTATTTCTGTTACTACCTTCTTAAAAAGCAAAAACAAAAAAA
>CAJQZJ010032507.1:6092771-6110297 GCA_907164525.1 Lophiomys imhausi | reverse complement strand
GCATGGTACTGGTATAGAAACAGACCAGTTGACCAATGGAATCGAATTGAAGACCCAGAAATAAACCCACACATCTATGGTCACTTAATTTTTGATAAAGAAGCCAAAAACATACAATGGAAAAAGGAAAGCATCCTCAATAAATGGTGCTGGTCTAACTGGATGTCAACATGTAGAAGAATGCAAATAGATCCATACTTATCACCCTGTACAAAACTTAAGTCTAAGTGGATCAAGGACCTCAACATAAATCCAGACACACTAACATTAATAGAAGAGAAAGTGGGAAAAAGCCTTGAAATCATTGGCACTGGTAGCAACTTCCTGAATAGAACACCAATAGCTCAGGCACTAAAACAAACAATCAATAAATGGGACCTTATAAAATTGAAAAGCTTCTGTAAGGCAAAGGACACTGTCCTTAGAACAAAACAGCAGCCTACAGAGTGGGAAAGGATCTTCACCAACCCAACATCTGACAGAGGACTAATATCCAAAATATATAAAGAACTGAAGAAATTAAACACCAAAAAATCAAATAACCCCATCAATAAATGGGGTACAGAGCTAAACCGAGAATTCACAGAAGAGGAATCTCTAAAGGCTGAGAGGCATTTGAGGAAGTGTTCAACATCTTTGGTTATCAGGGAAATGCAACTTAAAACAACTCTGAGATTCCATCTCACACCTGTCAGAATGGCTAAGATCTAAAAACTCAAATGATAGCACATGCTGGCGAGGATGTGGAGAAAGGGGAACACTCCCCCATTGCTGGTGGGACTGCAAACTTGTGCAACCACTTTGGAAATCAATCTGGAGATATCTTAGAAAATTGGGAATAAATCTACCTCAAGACCCAGCCATACCCCTCTTGGGCATATATCCAAAAGATGTGAAAAGAAACCAAAAGGACACTGCCTCAACAATGTTCATAGCAGCTTTATTTGTAATAGCCAGAAACTGGAAACAACCCAGATGTCCATCAACTGAAGAATGGATAAAAAAACTGTGGTACATATACACAATGGAATACTACACAGCTATCAGAAATGAGAAAATCATGCACTTCAAAACCAAATGGATGGAACTAGAAAAGCTCATCCTAAGTGAGCTGACGCAGTCCCAGAAAGATAAACATGGTATGTATTCCCTTACAAATGGATATTAACCATACATCAGAGGATAACTATCCTACAACCCACACACCCAAATAGACAGGAACCTAGCATATCTATCCTAGGAAAAATTCTACCCACCAGTGAGTCATGGAATCTGCTGCAGGTTAGTGGAACCCCACACCCTAGATGGTGTGCCTTATCAAGCTCCAGTACAGAGTGTAAGCTCTTGGGCCTCACATGACGCAAGATCTGAGGGAGTATGATATGTGAGGACCCACCTCATCTGAGGAGAAGGAGAGTACCAAGTAGAGGAACAAGGAGGGAGGGAGGGAGGAAGGGAGGGAGGGAGGGAAGAGAGAGGGAGGGAAGGAGAGATGAAGGGAGGGGCCAAGAGGGGAGGAGGGAGGAAACTATGTTCTAGAAATAAATAATACTATTTTAAGAAAAGAATTAATAAGCTTAAAAATATAATAAAAATACAATATAAAATTTTCAAACTATAATTTACCTTACTGGCATGAAAAGAAAATGGCCTTAATTTCAGATTAGAATGTTAGACTGCAGGTGGCTACAGAGATTACACAAACTTGATAGCAGCTTAAAAGTTTTTTTTTTTGTTTTTTGGTTTTTTTTTGTAGAGGTATAGGCTATTTCCATGGTTTGGCATTAAAAAGCAGGTAACAGGTTTAAAACACTGTAAATAAATTAAAGGTGACAGCTGTTCAACCTGGTTTTACAAACCTCCAAGAGTTGAAAAAACTTAGAGCTAAGGTAAAATAATGCATGGTGTTAGCCCATGCCTTTACCTCCAGCAGAGACAGGAGGATCACTATAGAGTTAGTTGTCTTATAAATTCTAGAGTTACAGAAACAGGGTGGTGATGGTGCACACCCTTAGTCACATCATTGGGGAAGAATACACCCTTAATCCCAACACACTTGAGACAGAAACAGGCAGATCTCAGAGCTCAAGGCCACCTGATACAAAACAAACTCTAAACAGAGAAAAACTTTGATCCAGGGGTGGAGGAGCACATCTTTAATCCCATCAGTTGGAAACCACATGTCTTTGATCCCAAAATTTAGAATGCAGAGACAGGCACATAGGATTTGGAAAGATTTAAGTTTAAAAGCTACTTACAAAAGGCAGGCTGCAATTCAAACAAATTGTCCTTTGAGATCTCAAAATATATACACTAAAGGTTTGCTTAGCTCCAAAATATCAAAACAATTTCTTCTTTAATCCGGATTGAAAGGTAATACTTTATATATTATCAAAAAACCAAATTTGCTCCAGGAAAAATATTACCTGACCCCCCCAAAAAAAGGTAATTGTCCCAGAGTTAGGATTAGGGCAGGGCTCTGTTCTTATCTTTCCAGGAGATTTAAAGCATCCATTCAAGGAATCCAGGGACAACTGGGCAACGGAAACCTCAGCAGAAAACAGATCAGACACCAAAGAAGACGAGTGGCCCAGATGATCCAGCCTTGCAGACTTCTTCAATAGCAGTTTCCTCAAAAGTCTATAACCACAACAACTCAAAATCGCTAAGATCGTTCAGCTCCACAGACTACTCCAGCCAGATCTTCAGTAAAGTTCTGAAGATCAGCTTCTGTCTATGAACTTCGTAGGACATCTAAATAGCTGAGCACAAAGGGACTGAACATCAAATGATTCTATTAACATTTTTAACCATTTTTCCATTCTTATTTGGGCCCCAAACAGGTTTACTACGTCCCAAATCAGCAGGAAGTCATTTTAAGAGAACAACGTCCCATCCCCAGAAGGTGGGGAGGGTGTTCTTCCCCTTTGGTTATTTGATAGATAATAGAAAATTTTGTTATTTAGGGGAAAAGACTACAAGCTGTTAAATGGTCTTGTTAAATGGGTTTTGGAGGTTGGACCCAGGGACTTCTCTCTTTTGCTTTTCTGTATCCTCCTTTCTCTCCTATATAGGAGTGAACAGACTTGAGAAAAATGGGACATAGACATAGTATAGGAAAGAACAAGAAAAAAGGACAGATTATTGAATATAGCTTTATACCTTTGTATACTGATACAAAATTAATATTATATTTGGCTAAATTGGTATTGATCATTGTATATTAATGCAAATTTAAGATTGTATAGGGCTACATCGGTATTGATCTTTGTATATTGATACAAAATTAAGATTATATTTGGCCACAATGGTATTGACCCTAGTATATCAATGTAAAATTAAGATTGTATTGGGCTACATCGGTACTGATCTTTGTATATTGATACAAAATTAAGATTATATTTGGCCACATTGGTACTGATCTTTGTATATTGATACAAAATTAAGGGTAACACTTCTTAAAGGTATTGTTTGTAGTAATACTTAAAAATGAAATGTCAAGTTTTGACCTCTCGCTACCATCTGACATAAACTGTTTAGGATAATTAAGAAACGGAAACTAATAGTCATGAAAACGTGTCATTTTGTTAGTTACTATGACAGTCTATCACAGTTATTTTCTAAGCTACTCAGAAATCAAGTTGCTAAGAGACAAGCAATATTTGCTTATCTAAATATAAGAGATAGATAGGGCATCTTCAAAAACCTCAAGAGATCTGCAGAATATGGCATTCAAAGATGTTTTCTTAAGATTTTTTGATATCGAGACATGTCAGCTCCTGAAAGCACCCCCTATATTACTCCAAGTAGAAGATGAGCATCGAAGAATCTCCAGTGGGAGATGATTAAATTGGTGGTAAGCCATTCTCTTGGCAAGAAAAACCACTTGCTTCAACTGTAGACAGACTTCTGTCCAAAAAGGACAAAACTTGGAAGCAGGTAAGTCGACAGCCTAGCTCTGCCAAGACAGGGTAGGTAAGTCCTTCATAATTCCTGCTCTACAACCAATGTCTGTCAGAGAAATGGGGCCAAATGGCTGAAGATTGATGCTGTAACGTATGGAGAGAAAATGGGAACTGTCCAGGCAGCCACTGGTATGTCATTTTTTAGTTTTGGAAGCTGCAGGCCCTGCACTTCCTATATAATCAGATATATTTATCCCTCTCAGGTCTCTGAGGTGGTTGAAGAATAGATACCTAGAGTCTCATAGTTAAATTTTGAGTTGTTTAGGAATCAAGAAGGTGTTCTGGATCTAAGAAGATATTTTTAAAATTATGAGGCAAGTTAGTATGAAAGCTGAGTTAGATATAGAACTTTAAACTCATGGAGATGGTTAGATAGTAGAATGTTAAAGTCAGGTGCCAAATACCTATGGACTGGACATTGGGAATGTATGCTAAGCCATATAACTCTTATAATTGTGGCCTATTTATTTCTGTTGTTTTGTATTGTATTTATAGTTATAAGAAAAAGAACCATTATTTGGACTGAAAGGGAGAGCTGTTGGGGGGAAAAATAAATACCTTAAACTAAAAAAAAAAAAAAAAAAGAGGGGAAGGGGAGGGGGGGGCTGAGGGGGAGGATGGAAGGGTGGGACTGGAGGGGGGAGTAGGGAGGGGATTGTGATTGAGATGTAACTTGAAGAAATAAAAAATAAATTATTAAAAAAAAAAAGAAAAGAAAACCTTGTCTCCAAAATCAAAACAAAACAAAAAATTAAAAAAAAAAGAGGGGGGTGGGGAGAGCACCAAAGTCTCGTGTAAGGCTGCTGGGCAGGGATGTGGAGCTGTTGGTGGAGGGGAATGGTCAGAGGGCCATGTGCCTAGGACTATGCACCTGGGAGCAGACCAAAAACAAAACAAAACAAAAGACTGAATTTGTGGGGCAAGATAGCAACACTTAATATTTTCACATTATACTCTATGAATTAGAATTCAGTTGCAGAATTACTATATACTTTTTTGAAACCAGACTCACATAATTCTGATTATTAAAAACAATTTTCAATTTATTCATAAGCAAAATTCAAAACTTTTTTTTTCCCTTTTCCCTGAGAACTAGAATTACAGAAAACCCCAATTTCCAAGAGTAAATGAACATTTTATAAACTTAATTCAGTTCCCAACTTTTTTCCCAGTAAAAAAGTCTGTTTCTACAGAACAGAATATTAAAAATTATTTCATATATCACTATTATCTTATTTGTCAGAGAACAAATGTATTTAGCAATTATGACTGATACTACTCAAGTTATTGCAGTGGCAAATAAGTCAGTATACATAGTACCAAAAGAACATGAAATAGAGTTCTTTCCTGTTTTCTACTTTTAAAAGAAAAATACCTTTAAAATTACATTACTGTGATGTTAGTTTAAATGAGAAGAGCCTCAGTATGCTTATATATTAGAATGTTGGTTCCAAAGTTGGTGGAACTGTTTGGGAAGAATTAGGAGGTGTGGCCTTGTTGGAGGAGGTGTGTCACTGGGGAGTGGGATTTGAGGTTTTAGAAAAGCCTCACCATTCACAAAAATGAGCTCCTCTCTTTTCCTCTCCTTCCCCATTAATATGCACACAGCTGATGTCTGAAGATGTAAACTCTCAGCCACAGCTCTAGTGCTGCCTATCATGGTGGTCACAGATCCACTCTCTGAAACTGTAAGCAAGACTCCAATTAAATGCCTTCTTCTAAAAGTTGCCTTGGGCCTATCTCTTCATAATAATAGCAAAGTAATTAAGACAATTACCATAAGCAAAAACTAACAAAAAAATAGTCTTGAATTTTAGAATAAAAATATTAAAATACCACCAGCTATTTGAAGAAATTGATGTTTTACATTCAGTATAATATTACTTAAAAGTTTGACAACTGTCTAAGCTTAAAAAGTCCAAGAAACAACAAGAGAAACCAGTGTCTTAGTTCTTAAAATTAAATATGCACCATAGGAACAGAAAATTCAATGTTTTTACCCAAGGTAAAGAATATCTTTCTGAAAGTAAATATTAGTATTTTTGCATTTTAATACTGATGAGAGTTGGTACAGTGGTTTTTTTTACCTCTGTATGACATGTTACCATCTTGAACTTTGTTCCATTGCTATAGCAAGTAAAACAGAATAACAGAGTGATAGCTAGGAGAGAGAGAAAAGGAGGGTCATGCATCCCTCACCTGAAATTTCAGCTATGACTGTCTCCCACAGGTGCAGGAGATCATAAGAGATAGAGTGCAAGGCCAGCAGAAAGCACGGCTTTATGATGCAGCTTCCTGGACTCCTGTAAATAACTCCTCACTGGTACTGTGTAAGCAAACCCAACAAGCTCACTGGTCTCAACAAACTCAACTTTGGTCCGTCACTGGTATCCAACTGGGGTGGACAGATATTTGTCTCCCCAGAAAAAAAAATCACATAAAATGACTTTCCCGTTGGAATATCAGATATTATGCATATCAGATATTTACATTATGATGTATAGCAGTAGCAAAATTACAGTAATAAAGTAGCAATGAAATAATTTTATGGTTGGGGTCACCAAAACACAAGGAACTGTATTAAAGGGTTGTAGCATTAGGAAAGTTGAGAAGAAACGTGGGCCTAAAGAGTTTAATGGTCGCCGGGCGGTGGTGGCGCACGCCTTTAATCCCAGCACTTGGGAGGCAGAGGCAGGCGGATCTTTGTGAGTTCGAGGCCAGCCTGGTCTACAAAGCGAGTCCAGGACAGCCAGAGCTGTTAAACAGAGAAACCCTGTCTCGAAAAAAACCAAAAAAAAAAAAAAAAAAAAAAAGAGTTTAATGGTCATCATTTCAAATTCACTCTGGGTAATTAGAGCTGAAAAAATAGTGTTTCTATTACGATGACAAAGATAAACTGCTAAGCACTTCTTGATAGTAGAGTTTAAATAACATCAATCCATAAAGCACTACAAGGCAAGAGTTATTATACCTTTTCAACGTACTAGGACAGTTGAGGAATGAGGGTTAAAGGACTTGTCCACATCTGAAAGCTCAGACTTGTTCATGTACTTAGTTATTACCCCATGTGCTGCAATGGGTTCTCACTAGGAAAACGTTTAACAGACTCTGTTATATAATGTCATTAGAATAGAAAAGTAAGCCAGGAACTTATAAACCATTCTTAAATGAGTTACAATATTAAACAGTTACTAAGTGGTAAAAAATTTTATAACATTCTTGACACAAAAGGAAAAGTATGCAAAAGAAGGTCTGTTCTTAGTCATATACTTGATGAAATAACATGCTCCATTCTGATATTTATCCAGATTTACATACACATGAACAAAAAACAAGGGGTAATGGGTTGTTCAGTGCTAGAAATGTAGAAAATAATTTCTCTGAATATATTATGATTTGAAACATTGAAAACATTATGCTAAGTCAAATAAGCCAGTAATGAAAGGAAAAATACCATCTAATTTCATTTCTGTGTGATATCTGAGCAAATTTATAGAAGCAGAGTGGAATGATGCTTTTAAGGGGTTTAGGGAATGGAGAGGTGGAGAATTGTTTAATCAGTATAGTATTTTAGTCTTATAAGATGTAAAAGTATATAAGATCTTTCAATAATGTGAATATGTTCAATACACATTACCTATACACTTAAAATGGCTCAGACGGATTTTAAAAAAGGTTTGGTGCTAAGATATTAACAGATATACAGGGGCCAGGGTATACATCACTGACAGACTATAGGAGGCCCTCAGTTTAATCCCTAGAACTACCAATAATAGATAGATAGATAGATAGATAGATAGATAGATAGATAGATAGATAGATGATGGATGGATGGACGGACGGATGGACGGATGGCCGGCCGGCCGGCCGGACGGGTAAACAGAAAGACAGATAAATAGGTAGGTAAATGAGTGGGTAAATAAATGAATGAATGAATGAATGAATGAATGAATGAATAAATAATGTATATGCCAGGAGAACAGTCTTTTTATACTGCCCAGTAATATAGCCAGTATCCACAAATGAATATTAAAATATATGTTCATTTAAAAGATGAGAATTTCCTCGTTTATGTTATCTAGCCTTATTTTAAGAGCTCATCAATCAAATGCAGGAGACCTAAAATATTTTCACTCTGATAAGAAATTTTATTAGGACAGGTTCACAGTGTGCATAAATGACACTAATATCAATGCATTCTATTCAAAATGTGATAAAGGTGGCATTTCAAAACCATAAGTTGAGAATTACTGAATAAATGGTGTTGACTGGTTATTATGACCAAGAAAATAAAACTAAATACATATTAACAACTTTCCCCACCTCTCTGAGACAATGTCTCACTATACAGCCAAAGCAGGCTTAACCTTGCTATATAATCAAGGCTGGCTGTGAACTCTAGGCTTCAATGAGATTAAAGGTATGTACCATTACCATGGCTAATATACATTTCAACTCTTATTTGGAGATTTAGGAATAAACCTAAACCACATTTATCTGTTTGGTTTTGTTTTGGTTTGGTTTTTCGAGACAGGGTTTCTCTGTGTATCCTTGACTGTCCTGGATTCACTTTGTAGAGCAGGCTAGCCTTGAACTCACAGAGATCTGCCTGCCTCTGCCTCGAGTGCTGGGATTAAAGGCACGCGCCACCATGCCTGGCAATTACAGACAGCAGTGAAGGGCCATATGGTGCTGATATTTGAACCGTGTCCTTTGGAAAAGCAGTCAGTGCTCTTAATCGCTGAGCCATCTCTCCAGCCCCATTTATCTGTTTTAAAAAAAAGAGAGGAAAGATCCACACAATCTCAGTTTCAGAAAGGTCAACTCAACAGAACAGGGAAAAACAGTGGAGCAGAGAAGCTCACGTCACCTAGCCAGAAACAAATGCTAGAAAAATGCACAAGGCCATAGGTTCAATACCCAGCATTATGAAAACAAAAATAGACCTAAAAAGTGAAATGTAATTCTAATTAAGAAAGGGCTTTTATTGCCAGAGTGGCTATAATTTCTAAATTTAGGAAGCTGTGGAAGAAGAATCCAAGTCTAGGCTAGCTTAGGCTATGCAGTGAGAACCTGTTTCAAAATAAAACAAAAGGAACAACACAGAGATAGGAATTTCTAAAGAGAATATTAACGCCAAAAGACAATAATGGAAGACTGATTTAAAAAAATAATTAAAGAAAAAAAAATAATTAAAGCTTTTACATACAAAGCAAACAAAGAAGCATATTTTATGTGAATAATGATCAGAATATGATAGGGAAGGTTTCTATTTCTTTAATTAATTGTAAAGCATAATTCAGTGGAAAAAAAAAGAAAAACTGAAAGTGACGAAAACTGCTGTCTCTAACTTTGTGTATATCTCAGTTTTTCTAGTAAATTTTTCAGATGTGGATATTCTTTAAACCAAATATTTTCCAGAATTTCATTTACACAACAATTAAAATAAAAGGAAATTCTAAGAGGCAATGAAAGCAAAGACCTGAAAAGGACCCAAGCATTTATTGGAGAAGCAGTTGAATAAATTATGATTCATCTAAATACAGTACTGTCATATATCCAGGTTAAAAATTTTTTCTTTTCAGGATATGGTGGTGCATACTTGTAATTCCAGCATTCAGAAGGGGAGATGAAAGGTGGAGGAGGGAGTGTCACCTGGAAGTCTGCAGGCCAGATAACCTGCAGTGAGCAAAACAGCAACCCAAAGAGAAAGACCCTGCCTTGAGAAAGTGCAATGTCATACCAAACCCTGCCAGTTGTTCTCTCACATCCATATGTGCATTTTTGGCAAGAGTGTGCATATCCCACTCACATACACAAATATGCACAAAATAATTAAAAAATTTTAAACAGTATTTAGGAAAGAATAAAAGAATAATTAAACAATATAAACACATTTTATAGCCAGAAATAAGAGGGAAGATACAGTCTTAGTAGATAAGACAGACTTAGATAAACAAGAGAAATTACATAAACATGGTAGAAAGAGGCCTAGGGCAATGGATCAGCCCTTTCAGCATATACTGTTCTTGCAGAAGAACTAAATTCACTTTCTGGCACCCATGTCACATGGCTGAAAACTACCTGTAACTCAAGCTCCAGGGAATCTGCCACCCTCTCTTCACTACAGTCATCTGTATTCACGTGTATAAACCTACATACAACCCCTGCTATACATACACACACAAATACACACACACACTAGTGCACACCAAAAATTAATATTTACAAATGTTAGAATAAACAGGGATTTTAAAAAATGGTATACCTGAAAAGAGGGACTAATAAAAAGGATGACATAATAATTAAGAATAACAGTGAAAAAGAAACACATTTATAAAAACTGGCAAAATAGCCGGGCGTGATGGTGCACGCCTTTAATCCCGGCACTTGGGAGGCAGAGGCAGGCGGATTATTGTGAGTTCGAGGCCAGCCTGGTCTACAAAGTGAGTCCAGGACAGCTAGAGCTGTTACACAGAGAAACCCTGTCTCGAAAAAAAAAAAAAATAAGAATAAAAACTGGCAAAATAGATTTTTTTCAAAATTTATTTAGAGACAGGGTCTTGCTCATTTGTATACACACTGGAGTGTTTTGCCTACATGTATGTCTATATGAGGGTGTTGGATGCTCTGGAACAGGAGTTACAGACAGTTGTGAACTGCCATATGGGTGCTGAGAATTGAACCCGGGTCCTCTGGAAGAGCAGTCAGTGCTCTTAACTACTAAGTCACCTCTCTAGCCCTCTGAAAAGTTTTTCTTATGCATGCACATGTGTGCGTGTATGTGTGCGTGCGTGTGTGTATGTGTGTGTGTGTGTGTTTCGAGATAGGGTTTCTTCTGTGTAGTCCTGGCTATCTTAGAACTCTCTGTATAGACCAGGTTGGTCTCAAACTCAAGAGATCCACCTGCCTCTGCCTCCCGAGTGCTGAGATTAAAGGCGTGCACCACCACACCTGGCTCAAAACAGGTTTTATAAAAGTGGCAAAGCAGAACTTAAAGAAAAGTTTGGTAGCAGGTAGTGCAGAACAGACTACTTCCATGCCTCTCATTTTTGTTTTCTTTTTGGCTTATATTCTTGATATAAAAACAACAACAACAAACACTATTAGCAGTACCTCATTTCCTGATTCTAGTGGTCTCTTCTTCCGTGGTCCAATAGCTGCAAGAGCTGTGAGATTAGCATCTCTGTATTGAATCTGGGCGAGCTCCAACTGCTGCAACTAGAAGATGGGGTGGAATGTCAGTGTTTACACAGATGCTCAGAGAGAAAATAATCACAAAACCAGTTTCTGTATTTATAGCCAAATAACATTATAGAATAAATTAAATAGTGACTCTCTTGAAGCCAAGGGCATAATATTCCTGATGTCTCAACTCCACTAACTCCTAGTCTGTAATCTTACACAGAAGAGACAGAGCTCAGGAAGAGGGAGTGCAGTCAGAAGAAGAAAAATAAAAGGCAGCTAATGCAAAAGTTTCTCCCACTTTAAATGGTAAGACATCCTGCTGAATGTGTTGAACAGCAAGTTGGAAAGAGACTGGCCAAGCTAAAGTCATCCTTTTTCAATTAAAAGGAGTATGAAAGTTGAGTCAGATATAGACCTTTAAACTCATGGAGATGGTTAGATAGTAGAATGCTAAAGTCAGGGGCCAAATATGTATGAACTGGACATTGGGAAGGTATACTGGGCCATTTAACTCTCATAAATGTGGCATATTTATATCTGTTGTTTTGTATAATACTTACTGTAATAAGAGAAGGAACCATCTGTTGGACTGAAAGGGGAAACTGCTGGGGGGAAGAGGGTGGAAGGGTGGGATAGGAGGGGGGAATAGGGAGGGGTTTGTGACTGAGATGTAACTTGAAGAAAAAAAATAAAGTATTTAAAAAAAAAAGGAAATCAGCACAGTTTTTATACATTACAGAGCACAGGTCTAACATGCTGTGCAACTTACAAATTACTTTTACCTCTCACAACCACACAGAATGGTATTCACTGATTGCTCCAACAGAAAAAAAAGTCAAAGTGAGGGTCTAAGAGAGGGGGGCAACTTCATAGAAGTCACCCAAAGAAGTGGCACCAGTTATCAGAGACCAATGTTCTCACTACAAAAATTTGAGAATAAGACTCATGTATTTATCTTTATAGCAAAAAATTTGAGTGATGTAACTTAGTCTTGAATGGCCAAAAGTACAAGGTGTAATTTTTCAGTCTTTAGGCAACAATACAGAAGGAATCCATAAATGATGTCTTATAGAAAAAGGATTTCATTAAAGTGATTATGGGTGAAAGTAGTTATGTATTTTTATAAAGACAAAGTAAAAATAAAATACCACTACATAAGCCTTTCAGGTTTTCTAGAAGAGGAAAAATATTCAATTCTAATGAATATCTTACTTCTGTGTAAGGCAAAAAAAATGTTGAGGCTGAATGATAGTCACATTCCAATAAGATCAAGTCCACTAAGAAAAACTTACACTGGGAATATTCTTTGGAAAAGAAAACAGTAATCAAAGTTCAAGCATACTATAAAGAATAAGGATGAGAGCATGGCACAGGGACCATCCTTGAGGAATGGGTCCTCATCACATATATCAGCTCTCAACTTCATCTTAGACTTCCTAGCTTCCAGAGCTGGGAAAAATGAAATCCTGTGGAATATAAGCCATTCACTAAGGGGTTTCTGAAACAGCAGCATAAATATATTTAGATAACCATTTAGATAGTCAAAGTAAGTAAACTAAGAATTATATTTTATTTGCTCCAAAAGGATAGAAATCCTTTTAAGCAGTAATAAATAAATTGTTAGATAAGGATTTTCAGAAGTTATAAAATCTTTTGTTGCTGCTGGCTTTTTAATAAAAAGCTAGTCAAGAGTCTGATGCTGCCTCAATCCAGAACTTCTATGTAACAAAAAACTGGTTTTAGTTAATCTACCCTACAGCACAAATCAAATAAAAATATATTTAAAAGGATTTCCCTATAGATATATGGTATCTTCAAGATAGTCATACCAAATAAGGGGCCCCTCCCATGCCCTGCAAGAAAGGTTTTTAAACTGACTGTGTAAATAACTCTTCCTTTACATGTTTTAGAAAAATTTCCAAAACAAAACAAAACAAATAAAAACATATGGAAACTGACAATTGTTTTAGTTGGTATTATAGTTACAACACGTTCTCAAAAATAATACAATTTAACCAGTAAAAAGCAAAGAAACCAGACACAACTGGAACAAGAGGAAGCTCTGGGTATCAATATAGATTTGCTATAACTGTAGTTGAAGATGATGCCAATGTGAAGCTTAGGAAAAAAAATTCAAGTGGACTACATGGTTATCTAGGCAGAAAAGCTAAATTATCTATGAAAAACATCAACAACAACAACAACAACCCCCTCTGAGTTCTAGATCAGCCTGGTCTACAGAGTGAGTTCCAGGACAATCAAGGCTATACAGAGAAACTCTGTCTCAAGAAACAAGAAAAAAAGAATGAAAGAGAGAGTGAGTGAGTGAGAGAAAGAGAGAGAGAGAGAAAGGAAGGAAGAGAGGAAGAAAAAAGGGAGGGAGGGTGGGAGGGAGAAGTAAGTAGACATCTATGTATGAAATAAGCTTTACAATCTGGACCTAAACTTCAAATGTTACACAAAAATTAACCCAAGATGTAGAAGCATTAAAATAAAATCTTCTATAAAAAGCATAGAGAAAATCTTCATGAGTTGAGAGTCTAGCAAAGTTTTATTAGATATGGCATATCTATTCATAAAAGCATTGACAAACTGGTCTTTATCAAATTAAAATCTTCTGATCTGTGACAGAGATATTTAAGAAAATGAAAGTCCAGTTTCACTTCAACTTGACACAAGCTAGAGTCATTTTAGAATAAAACATCTCAGCTGAGAACATGCTCCCACCAGACTGACCTGTGGTGCATTTCTTTAACTGATGATTGATGTGGAAGGTCCAACTCACTATGCATGGTGACCAGGGTGCTATAATAAAGCATGCTGAACAAGCCATGAAGAGGAAGTCAGTATGTAGTGATCCTCCACAGCCTCTGCTTTAGTTCCTACATCTAGTTTCCTGCTTTGAGTTCTTATTTCAAATTGCCTCAATGATGGATTGTGGTTGGGATGTATAAGCTTAAATAAGCCCTTTCTTACCCAAGCTGCTGTTTACAATCATGGTCTTAATTACAGTAATTGATAGCCCTAACTAAGAGAGAATCTGGTACCAGATCATGAGGTATTGCTGTGACAGATCTGGCCATGTGTTTTGGGGAAGATTGTGGAAGAACTTCAGAATTTCAAGCTGGAAAAGCCAGTGAAAACTCAGAGCTTCATGGGCTATTGTGGGAGCTTTGAAGATAAGAATACAGAGAACAATGCAGATGATGGAGGCCTGGCCTGTGAAGTTTCAGAGGGAAGCAAAGACTGTCTAATCTGTAGTTCTTGCCAGCTGGGGCTGAAGAACCAGCCATGATTAACAAGACATCAGCACAACTGGAGTGAAACCTTCGCTTTACTGGGACAACTGACATTTGTTAACTATTAGTGATTAAGAAGAGGCTAGCACCACTGAAAATTGCAAATATAGGAGTATTTACTTGGGGTCAGCACAGGGAGGCTATGGTCCATTGGAGGCTGAGGCTGTATCTCATGGTGGCAGCTAAACTTGGTAATGTGTAAGAATTGCTCATATGGGCTGGGCATAGTGGCACACACCTTTAACCCCAACACTCATCAGGCAGAGGCAGGTGGAGCTCTGTTAAGTCAAAGCCAATCTCAAACAAGTCTACACAGAAAGTTCCAGGGCTATATAAGGAGATCCTACCTCAAACAAACAAACAAAAGAATGTACTCCCAAGGTGTAGTCATGCACACCTTTAATTCCATAATTTGGGAGGCAGAGTCAGGAGGATCTCTATGAATTCCAAGCCAACGTAGTCTATACAGAGTGCCAAGGCAGCCAGGGCTAAACAGTAAGACACTGCCTCAAAAAACCAACAGTAACAACAACAAAAGACCAAACTAAAAAATTCTGCACTGCTGTTTTCAAAATATACTTTCTATTTAGAAATGAGGTTTTGTATGAAGTACTCTACTAATTACAAAATAGTGGTCTATGAAGAGTTGTGCCCTGAGTTTTCCGTTTCATAATCTATTTAGGGGGAAAAAAACTCCTATTTCAGGGTGTATGTTTCTAATCCGTTATGCATTTTGATCTCTTCCCCCACAGGTAGCTATGCAATCAGTGCCAGGACATACACTATTGTGGTCCTTTTCTTCCCCTTTATTGTCTGACATAAAATGAAAGTAAGAATGCCTTGAAGTGTTAAAAAGAAAATGCACGAATTCTTTAATTCATTCTGCATAGATCCACTGAACTCATTATTTCTCAAGGGAGAAAACAGAAATCTCAATGGATAAGGGTCATAAAACAGATTTTAGAAACTCTTTAAGAAATCAGGGCTGGGTGTGCATGCCTTTAATCTCAGCACTCAGGAGGTAGAGGCAGGCAGATCTCTGAGTTTGAGGGCAGCCTGCTCTACAAAGTGAGTCCTGGACAGCCAGGACTACACAAAGAAAAAAAAAGAAACCCTGTCTTGAAAAACCAAAAAAAAAAAAAGGAAAAGAAAAAAAATCAGGATGCTTGAATTTGAATTTCAAGGTCAAATGGCTTGCTCTGCAGAATCTGGGGTGATATACTAAGGGAAAACACTAAGGGAAAGAGGTTAATCTACAACATACAACACACATTTCAGACAAGTCTGCAGCTGTACTAAACCTGTTCTTTGGAATTGGAATCTGACAACTAGTTATGTACTTTACAAATAGCTTCACAAACAGAGGATAAAATGGAAGAATGTCACTATTTACATTTTAGAAAGCCTGTTATCCCCTAAATTCCAGCTGTGAAAATTGTTTTTAGAGAGAGAAACAACAAAAATACCTAAAGCAAAGCAAAATAAACAAAAAACATCACACACTGAAAATGGAAAAAGATATCCTGCGAGTTTAAGATAAAATGTATGAACTCCAGGATGGCCCCAGACATTTTGCCAGGCAGCAGTAAGGTTTTCAAATGGATAACCTGTGAGGTCCAAGGCCACAGTATGCAGCAGGAGCCACTGCAATGGACTGAGACTAGGCTGGAAGGCAAACCCAAAAGCAGCAAGATGAGAATGGCAACATTGGAAGAAGTCAATACAAGAATAAAAACCTTCATTAAAAAAAAAACCTGCCAAGGAGATCCAAGATGGCGCCGACCATAGAGCAGTGCATCTGAGTAGTAGGTGAATGAGATTAGTCACTGTGGAGTGAATGTGAGGTCCCCTAGCTGACTGTGAAACACAGACAGTGTCTGAATTCTCGCGGCGAACACTGAGACTGGTCACCAGGTAAAACAGCCCATGCAGTTCCCGGAACACCACCCTGAGATCAGCCAGCTCCGTCATCAGTCTGGAGAGGAGCTCCGGCTAGAGGAGATCTAGCTCAGGAGTGGATCCAGCCCATGGCTCCAGCCACAGACCAGCCAGTGGCCCTGGCGGTCTGCCTCATATCCAGCCTGCACACGGACCTGTACACCCAAGAGGGAAAAACAGCCGCACCACAAGAGCAAAGGTAAGTGAGATTTTTTTTTTCCCCCCGGAGTTTCCAACATGGCAGAACAGTGTGCACTGTAGCGGAGAGGCAGAGACCTAACCCAGTCACAGCAAAGAAATTAGGAGCCAAGACTGACTGCAAACACAGCCCACGACTGTGTGTTCTCCACAAACACTGGGGCGGGTGGGTCACTCACCCTACACCCAAGCAACTCAGGCAGTCAGCAACAGGCACACCGAGGCCGGCACCCATTGTGGGTGGAGCTCCCTGCCTGCATAGTCAGCCTAGCTGGCTGGGGAGCCAGAACAACTGGGTCAGTGAGAGGAGAACACAGACCCAACCACAGCTCTACCTGCCTTTCTGAGGAGACCTGTCAGCTGCCAGGTCTTCACAGGCTAGCCCTCTCCCCACTTCAAACCCCTCTATATTGGTCCAATTGGGTCACAAGCAGTTGAGGAGAGCTGCAGCCACCCTCCTCTCCGAGAGCCAGTCAGTCTATTACAGGAACCTGCCCACCATCTGGAGGTAAACACCAGGATCTCAGGATCAGCCAACCCCCAGGGCAGGGAGTTTTCCTGAGCACCAAGGTCAGCTGACAAAAGAAACAAAAAGACAACACCAGGGTCAATGAGATGACAAAAGGTCAGTGCAAGAACATGGTAAAAAAAAACAAAACAAAACAATAGGATGTCTCCAGATCCTAGCAATAATGCTATAGACAACTCTGGACAGCCGAACACGATTGAAACAAAGGAAAATGACCTTAATCCTGCGCTTATATTAATAATAGAAGGCCTAAGGGAGGAAATAAAATAACTCAGAGAGCAACAACAAAGTACTGCAAAGGAGGTGATGGAAATGAATAAAGCACTTAAAGGAATGGAAGACCTGAAAAGGGAAGTTGAAGAAATGAAGAAAATCCAATCCAAGACATCCATAGAACTGGAAAACCTTA
>CAJQZJ010032507.1:6067248-6083054 GCA_907164525.1 Lophiomys imhausi | reverse complement strand
AAAAAAAAAAAAAAAAGAAATCAAAAAAAAAAAAAATAAATAAAAGCAGGACTGTCTGTCAATCAATGATGAAGCCAACTATGATCACGTTTGCCCGGCCACGTTCCTGAAAAACCATAGTACTTTACCTTAGCTGCCCTTAGTAACATCTCTCTTTCTTCTAAATCCTTCCTCTGTTTCTCCAATTGATCTAGCTTTTCAAGAAATTTAAGTTGTGATCTGGTATCAGTAGACAAGATGTAATTTTCACTTCCCTAAGGGAGAAAAAAAAGTCTTAAGATTCTGGACAATACATTTTACATTCAGCATTGTGATAATATGAAAGAGAACAAATGGAACACACAAGGAACTAGATTTTTCAAAAAAGTCTTTTTGATTCTGTTAAACAAATAAGCAAACAAAATAAAAGCCATAAATTTTAATCAACATTAAAATTTGAGAGATGACTAAGCATTTACATTTCAGAAAGATTTCCTTACCAAGCCTATTCAGAGACAGGGAAGATAAGTCAGACAGACCCTAACAATAGGAAAAGGAATCCAGTAGAGTACACCATTACCTGTGATTCAATCTCTCTTAGTCAAATTATTTCCTATTTCAGTAGACATAAACATGAGTAATTAAATCTTGGAAGAAAAGCAAGAAACAATCACTTGACTGAAAACGACAGCTAGAAACACAGCTGCCATGGTCAGATTGGCTCACTCTTAGCAAACTAAACACTTCTATTCAAATAGAACATAAAATGGGAAACAGTAAAATCATGAAAACCTGGTTTGGACGTTCCCTCTGGAAATCTAAATTTAGACAGAATCTTTATCCACAATAATTTGTATATAATTTATTTATTTATCATTTATCTATTCATAAGCAGGTTTCACTGTACAGACCTGGATGCCCTGGAACTTGAGATCACCATGCCTTAGTCTACCAAGTAGTGAGAAAGCACATAATTTACAAATGAGCACTATTAAAAAAAACTATAATTTCTTAAATATTCCATAAAATGACAAAATTCAAACTCTCCCATTTATCCTGGTATGCTAGAGTACAAAACAATTGCTTTCAAATGTATTTTCTAGTTTTCTTCACCTATGCCAACCTAGCTCCCTCTATAATATAAATATCGGTATATGTGCTTTGTTATGGGCAACACAGAAAGGTTTTTTTCCCCATCAATACTTAACCTGCCATTTGCACATCTCAGCAGTAAACACCTGGAGTAGACTCTTACAGACAAAAAAATCTAAACACTGAGCTCAATAGTAAACGACTGGCTTGGACCCCAGCACAGCACTACTTCTATCTCCACTTTATCCCCATGCTATGGCTGCTTCAATTAACTTAGACTAAGAGATTTCATATGCTCAGGATTCTTTTTAAATTAAATTTTTATTGTTGGTATTTAAGTAGATCAAAAGAGTATTACATGGTTTAAGGAAGAAAGATATATTAGTGCTACTTATTTTACTTCAAGCTTAATGCAAGAACTCCCAAATGGTCTTTAAAGTTAAATAATACAAGATAAAATGTGGAATACATTATAGGCCAACCACAGAGGTTAAGCACAATAACAGTGGTTTCTGAAATACTTCATCTTTACCATTTCTGTGTGTTCAGAAACTCTGGAGACAGTTTACAGACAGAAATTTAATTTAAAAGGGACAATAAACACTAAATTAAAAAGAAGCACACAGGCATTCTAAATTTTAACCATATCACATTCTCATGCTATTTCCTTTACTAATTCCGATACAACTGTCTGTGGCATAGTTTCTCTTTTTTCTTTCAGCTACTGCAAATGTCTGCCTTTCCCTAACCTACTGAATCTCTACTAGCTTTGTTAAGTAACAGGTAACCCCAATATTACCATGCTCCTTCCTGTCTCTGTGAACCAACTAAAGTCTCCATGTACCAAAAGTGGGAGAGCCACTAAATGTCCCGACTTAAGCTGTATTAGCACCATCAGGTGAATCCCATTTAAGGATCCGTCACAGTACTTTTCAGCTAAAGAGTGAAACCTCTCCACCAACACAGCACAGACTGCAGCTTCAGTGGAAAAACACCACGCAGAGCCTGGTGTGGTGACACACTCCTTTAATCCCAGCACTCAGAGGTAGGCACATCTGTGAGTTTGAGGCCAGCCTGGTCTACAGAGCAAGTTCCAGGACAGCCAGGGCTGCACAGAGAAATTCTGTCTGGAAAAACAAAACAAAACAAAAAACAATAACAAAAACCCACAAAAAATTTACAAATACAAGGAAAAAACCACCAGCAGGATCAAAAGTGTCAAACTACAGATCACTTTCTACTTTTTTATTTAAATTTCAGCTTATGGCCTATGATTAATTAGAACATTATGCCTAACCAAGTAAAAGTTTTTCAAAAGTAGTGTCTAAAGTAGAAAAAATAGTGGTGGGGGGAGGAGCGCTGGAGAGATGGCTCAGCAGTTAAGAGCACTCACTAGCTGTTCTTCCAGAGGACCTGGGTTCAATTCCCAGCACCCACATGGCAGCTCACAACTGTCTGTAACTCCTGTTCCAGAGGATTCAACTCCCTCACATGTAGGCCAAATACCAAGTGTACATAAAAATAAATAATTTTTTTAAATGGTGGGAGTTTTATTCTTAATAATGATGGCTCATTTTTTAATAGTTTGTGGGGTGGGATTTCCTTTATTATATAGATAAAAATAAATCCCAAGAGATAGGACCATGCCAAATCTTTGCTACAATTACTATTACAATTAAAATATAAAACATTGGTAATTATGAAATACATTCAAATATAATTAAGTGGTTACTATTTCTGCTTAAAGATAAGTTTGTCTTTCTATATACTATTCAGATAGCAATACTAGCCATGCTTAAGAATGAATGTAAAGAAGGGTGCAGGATGAATCAACAGTAATAAGTGTATAACATAGTGGTTTTCAGACTGTGGGTCATGAATGACTCCTTTGAGGGGGAGTTGAACTACCCTTGCACAGGAGCCTCTTATCAGAGATCTACATATCAGATACATTATGATTCACAACAGTTGCAATTTATGGTTGGGGGGGTCACCACAACATGAGAAACTGTATTAAGGAACACAGCATTAAGATGGTTGAAAACCATTGGAATTTTTTAATAAGTTAGAAAGTTTTGTTTTGTTTTTTGTTTCTCTCTCTCTCTCTCTCTCTCTCTCAGTTTCAGGGTTCCTCTGTGTAGCCTGGCTGTCCTGGAACTCACTCTGTAGACCAGGCTGGCCTTGAACTCACAGAGATCTGCCTGCCTCTTCCTCCTCTGCTGGGATTAAAAGCGTGAGCCATCACACCCAGCCGAAGGTAGTTATCCTTAAGCTAAGTGATTAAGGTCTTCTAGGTAGAGTAAATACTACCCATTTTCTGAGGGCTAGCAAATCCTAGTAACACATGCTATTGATTCAACAGAAAGACTCTACCTAAAGGATATACTACAACAGAGCTTTGAATGGCACAGTGAAATGAAATCTTGTGGGACTATTTCCTTGGGGTTAGCACACAGAAGCTGTGGTTCAAAGCAAGCCAACGCTGTATCTCATGCCAAACATGGTAATGTGTAAGAGTGAGGAATGAAGAAGTCATGAAGTTATAAGTCTGGGCTCCCTAAAAAGAGGCCAGGAGAGGTTACTAGTAAAGATATAGTCTCTGTTGCAGTGGAAACCCCAGGATTGAAGAGACTATTGATATCATGAGGTAAGGTCAGAGTCCCTGAAGCAAGCCCATGAGGCCACTAGTGAAGGTGCTCCCCATGGAGACCTCAGCCTTGGGGAGACAAAGGGACCATGAACAACACAAAGGACAGCAGTAGCTGTGGAGCAGAACTGGCCTGAGTCTATGAGACGACCTGTGTGTAGTGTGAATGGGAGAGCTGGAGAAAAGAAACGCTCTGGAGCACAGATGTCAGGTATGAGCTATGTATACTTACGGGCTTCAGCTTTGCCCTGATTGTAGTAACTGTGCACTGCTTCCCTCTTAAAGTAAGAAAGTATATAACTTATTTTTATGTTATAGGAGCCTAAAGTTGAGACACTTGGACTTTTAAAGAAAAGTTAGACTTTTGAGTGATGGGCTCTTTTAAAGATTGTACAATTTTTAATATTTAGAATTTCTATGATTTCAGTTTAGGCCCACAGCATGAGATGAAACTCATACCTGACATTGCTTAGGTCACTGAGAACCAGAGACTACATGGCACAAAGACCTAGGGTAAAACCAGATACTACTGAGATATATACATAATACATAAACCAACTCTGATGTGATGGTTTATGTTTTATCTTATTATATTTTATATATCAGTGGTAAAATTACTTCTAATTATATTCTGCTGTACTCATAGAGCAGTGCCTTGTTCAGTCATCATAGAGAAGCTTCCTGAAGCAGATGGGAACAAACACAGAGATCCACAGCCAGACTCTTCAACTGGAAGTGTATAAGAAAGAGTCTAAGAGGGAATGGAGGACACCAAGAAAACTAGGCCCTCAAAAACTCAACATGATCAAAGCTCATATGAACTCACAGAGACTGAAGCAGCAAGTACAGGCCTGCATGGGTCCGTCCCAGGTCCTTTGTGCATATATTATGGCTTCCAGTTTAATGGGTTTGTGGATTCCTAAGTGTGCAAATGAATAGATCTCTGGTTCTGGTGCGTTCTCTTGAACTCTTTTCCTTCTGTTTGTCTTGTCCAAGTCTGATGTGATGGTTTATGTTTTACCTTATTATATCTTATTAACAAATCTTAGAAGCCAATTCTTTTTTTTTTCTTTGTTTTTCATGAAAGAGTTTCTCTGTGTAACAGCCCTCATGGACTCAATTTGTAGACTGGGCTGGTCTCGAACTCACAGAAATCCACCTGCCTCTGCCTCCCTGAGTTCTAGAATTAAAGGTATGCACTACTATGCTCAGCGAAAAGAATCTATTTCCAGGAAAAGGAAAAAATTGGAATGTTTTATGTTGACATATTAATATTTAAAAGGTATCTTAGGGACAACAACAAAAGAAAGATTATGGCTTAACAGTGATGTGTTCATGTGTCAAGCTGACAGGGAATCAAGTGTCCCGGATGTTTTTTTGTCAGCTTGACACAAGGTTATCTGAAAGAGGAACCACATGTGAGAAAATGCCTACACCAGACAGCCAAAGGCAAGAATATAGGACTTCATAAGTTATTTGCTAGATTAACAATTGGTGAGGGCGTACATCATTTGCAGCAGTACTACCTCTGGGCAGGTGGTACTGGATCATATACGAAAGCAAGCTGAGTCAGTCATGGAAAGCAAACCAGTAAGTCGAACTCCTTCATGGCTCTGCTTCAGTTCCTGGTTGAGTTCTCACTAAAGCTCCTGCCCTAACTTCCTTTGACGGTGGACTGTGATGTGACGTGTAAGCCAAAGAAACTATTTCCCAAGTTGCTTTTGGTCATAGTATTTAATCACAGCAACAGAAACTCTAAGTCACTCCCCAATCAGAAAGTAGTGATTAGGAGAATTATTCAACCATATACTGCTTCAAGAGACTCAATTTAAACAAAACTACATAAAAAAAAAAAGCTTGAAAGTGAAAGATTAAAAAAAGATATTATAAGAAAATAAAAACCTAAAAGGAAGCTTAGTTGTTATGACAAAACTAAACAAGATAGTCAAAATCCATGAGTATAAAAAGTTAGGTGTGAAGGCATGCACCTGTAACCCTAGGTACTGAGGAGACTGAGGCAAGAGATCTTTTCAACCTAGGAGATCAAGGACTACTTGAGTCACCTAGGGAGTTAAGTGTTCCTTAACTGGAGATAAAGAGGGAGAATGGGATGATATATATTAATAAAAAAGATTAAGAAGACTGAATTATTCAATGGCCCATGTGTTGCCTGCATGGTCACAAGTGAATGTGCTAAAGGAAGCAGGTAGAATAGATCCTAGGAAAATTAGGATATTAGCCTCCCCTCTTATTTTCTTTTGCTTCTGGCTGCCTTGAGTTCAACAGCTTTGCTTCACTAGAAATGCTACTGCCATGAAGCCTCATCATGGGTCCAACAGCAATAGGTCTAACCATCCATGGACTACAGTCTCCAAATCTAAGCCAAAATAAACCTTTATTTTAGGCTATCAGCATAGGCATTTGTTTTAGTAACAGAAGCATGTTAAAATTATATAAATTCAACAACAAAGGTCTCAAATATAAAGCAAACCTTGTTACAACTTTTTGTTTAGTATCAAAAGACTGAACCCAGAGCCTCATGTATACATCTTCTATTATTGAATTAAAAGTGTAAGATTTTAATACCATTTCAATATAAGATTGAATATGGACAGTCAATAAAAAAGATGGCAATATTGTAAACCATCTAGATAACAGTCATATCAATAACACCCAAGATCAAAAGAATACATATTCTATTCAAGTCCATGTGGAACATTCTTTAGGAGAGACTATATATTAGGTTACAAAAGAAACCTCAATGAATTTAAATAATTTTAATAATATGAACTTTCTTTTCTTATCACAAAGGATTGAAAACAAAAGACAGCATAAAAAAACTGAAAATTTCACAAAAGTGTGGAAATTTAATAACATACACTCAACTAGTGAGTAAAGGGAGTTAAAAAAGACAAAACAAAAGGCAACACCCCAAAATGTGTGAAATGCAGCAATGTCTCATATGCTGAGATCCATAGCAATAACTGACTACCTAGAAAAGATCTCAAACACTTTGACTTCACATCTTACAGAATTAAAAAGGGGACAAATTAAACCCTGAGCTAGTAGAACAAAGGAAACTATGAAGACCAAAATAGAGATAAATAAAATTGAGAACACACAAGCAAAGTCAATGAAATTAAAAAAAAAAAAATCCTGCTTCTTTAAAATTAAGGACCTTAACAGCTATAGGTCTTCTGAAGTCTACAGGAAGCAGAAAGTAAGTAACATGATTTCTAAAGTAAATCTACTAGGACGTGTGCAGCAGATACTCTGGATTTCTTTTACTCTGTGTGGCTATGCAGTTTTGGCAATGAATGATCCCTATTGCAAACTTAAAACTCATTAAGCTACCTATTTACTAACATGTTAGAAATCTAGTTCTTAACACTTTAATGAAGAAAAAGGTTATTCCTTTTCATCCCATTATCTTTCCTTAAAATCCAGATCATTATCCAGATCATATTACCACCAATATTCCATCCTAACACAACCCCCTTCCTAATCAAGCCTTGAGGAGGAGCCTCAGGCAAAACAGGTGCATAATCCAATCTACAACAACAAACTTACTTTAAACACTATTTCAAATCCTATTTTAGTTTGATTTACTATGTAAGCATTAAGGAAACTGCTTTCCTACCAACACGAAATATAAATTTCAACCACTCTAAAAATATATCCAGATATGGACTCTTGTCCGTGAAACTACCTTTAAGACTGCTCAGGAGATGACAGTCTCTACTTCCTTAACGATTTCCTTTACCTTGTAAATAGTCATTCGATGCTGAGCAATTGTAGTCAGTTTCTCTAGGAGGCTTCGTAATCGCTCCTGTGTTGCATGGGAGATCAAGTTCACAGCATCAGAGTTAAGTTCCGTAATGTCATGCTTTTTACCTGTAGAGGCAGAGAAAATCCATTACATGTTTTAGTAGTGGCTTATAATTGAAATAATTAGCACAGCAGGTATTCAGTTCCCCCTGGAAGTCATACCCATTATGAATAAAGGTTTGGAGATTATGATTTTCCTGGTAGAGTCACAACTTCAAAGATTTTAGACATTACATTAATAAACCTTAGCCTGGAGCCTCAGAAAATATAGACATTGTCTCCCTTAGCCTCTAGAATCACTCTCCTTGCAAGGTCATTTATAGGACAAAGTTAATAAGAACACAAATCAAGTTCAGTGTTCAGGGAGGAAAATGGTAACTGCAGACATTAGTGCTATATTCTGTTAATTTTAGTAATTAAAAAAAATGGAAAGTCACATTTTACCCTGTTTGACACTGTTAACAATTCATGACATTTATTTCAGTGAACTGAAATTATAAATCTGTTAATTCCTTGTCTATAAAACATACCTATATTTTTATCTGTTACCAATTTTTTTCCACTACTCATGTTTTCATTAAATTAACCTGTTAAATTACAAGCTGAAATATGCTCAAATCCTCATCATTTCACCATCAATTTCAATAATTTGTTTCTTTTATGAACAAATAGTTTTATCCCAGTTGCAGTAATGAGGAAGAAACTTTTAGGAAAAAAAAAATTAAATGACAAACACAAGAGCAGTAGCTCATTTACAAACAATCTTATCAGTATTCAAACCATTTCTTAGGGATAGGAGAACTGCCTGCCTCAATAGATATGCAAACCTAAGGAATCTAAGATAGATGGTTTTTTTGGTTGGTTGGTTGTTTTTTTTTTTTTTTGTTCTTTTCTGTGTAGCCCTGGCTGTCCTGGACTCACTTTGCAGACCAGGCTGGCCAGAGATCCACCTGACTCTGCCTCCCAAGTGCAGTGTTTGTCTGTCTGTCTGTTTCTCTCTCTCTTTATATATTTGTCTATGTGTGTGTTCTACATGTATGTGTATGTGTGTGTGTGTGTGTGTGTGTGTGTATTCATATGTGTAGAATACTGTGGATCTAGTTCTCCCAATTGCAGGGTGAATGTTTTAATCCACTGAGCCATTTCCCCAGGCTTCTGTGGTTGTTTTAAAACACATTTAAATTATCTTCACAGTAATTTAAAAATATTGCTTGATTTTTATATGCTAATTTATATAATACATACTCACATTCTCATCAAAGGCTGAACTACAGCAAAAAAACATAATTTAATTACAATTCAAATATACTTTGACATTACCATATAGTAAATTTTAATTTAAAATGTATTCTATAGTAAACTAAATAGGGAGAAGATTTAAAATTATCCAACTTCTTTTAAACTAAGCCTTCAAAATTTAATTCATTAGTTTGTGGCAAAACTGAACTCATTTCCAATTTCAGACTGAAGGGGGGGATAACAAGAAAGCCCACTAGAAGTTCATAACGTCTTTAAATGCGCAGCATGAACAATTAGTTGGGCCTTTTATACAGGGAACAGTAAATTTTTGAAACAATCCAATGGTTAAAATTATAACTGAACATGGGTTTGAGAGATGGCTTAGTAGTTAGTTAACAGCACACACTGCTTTTCCAGAGGAACTGAATTCAGTTTCTAGCACCCATGTTGGTGGCCCACAACCTGTAACTCCAGCTCCTGGGGACTGATGGCTCCCGCCTCCATCCATGTGCATCAGCACTCACATGCAAACACTCATAGACACACACAATTACAAATTTAAAAAACAAATATAAATTACAACTAGACACAGGATAGGCAAACTATTTCATTATTAAGTTAAAGAAAATTAGCATTTAAAATTAGTACTTGGGGGGCTGGAGGGTTAGGGTTAGGGGTAGAGCACTGGCTGCTCTTTCAGAGGACCAGGATTCAAATCTCAGCACCCACCTGGCAATTCAAAACTGTCTGTAATGGCCAGGAGTGGTGGCACATACCTTTAATTCCAGCATTTGGAGGCAGGGGCAGGTAGATATCTGTGAGTTCAAGGCCAGCCTGGTTTACATAGTGAGTTCCAGGACAGGATAGCCAGGGCTTCACAGAGAAACCCTATCTCGACAAACAAAACAAAAATTAGTACTTGGGGAACGAATTTAGGAAAATACTGACTATATATTTATATACAGAAATAATTATCTATTGAAAAACCCATAGTTAGCCGGGCGGTGGTGGCGTACGCCTTTAATCCCAGCACTTGGGAGGCAGAGGCAGGCGGATCTTTGCGAGTTCGAGGCCAGCCTGGTCTACAAAGCGAGTCCAGGACAGCCAGAGCTGTTAAACAGAGAAACCCTGTCTCGAAAAACCAAAAAAAAAGAAAAACCCATAGTTATAGAAGGCTCTTGACTCATATCACTAGTAATAACTGGTATTCTTTTTTAAAAATCTGTATATTTTTCAAGTATTAGAAATGAGCAAGTGTTAACTTCTGAGTGTATGCAACAGCCAATGCTCAAAGTTACTTTCACTAAGTTAGCAACAAATCTTAAAACAGAAGTTTATTTAATTCCTGCTTTTAATACTTTTTAATAAAGCCAACATAATTGGTTAAGGAGAGCTAGTTAGTATTTGCTTGCTTACTATTGACTTTATTGAATGTCTGAAATTTAATTTAGGTAGTGAGAGGAAAATGAAGATACTGACATTTAATCTAACCACACAGTAAAATATTATGTCTCCAAAAATCTTTTAGAAAATGTATAATTTCTATTTTTAACTTTTTATTGATTCTTTGTAAATTTCATATCATATACTCCAATTCCATTCATCTCCCCATCCCTTTCAATTCACCCTCTGCCCTTGCAACCTCCCCCTAAAAGATAAAAACAAAAATTAAAAAAATAAAACAAAACATAAAATAACAACTGTGTGGAAGCTGTCGTGTATCACTGTGTGTCACACAGTATACTCTTTTGTCCAGACATCTTTACTTGCAAATGTTCATTGCAATGAGCTAGTGGCCTGGCTCAAGGCCTCTGGCTTCCACTACACCATCCATACACGATCCTCAAGGAATCCTCTTGGATAGTCTCTTGTTACCCTGAGTTATGGAGATCCTACAGCTTGGGATACATAGGTCCAGTCCTTTCACATTGATTCAGCAGTTCATAGTTAAGGTAGATATTTAAGTGGACCAACTCAAAGCTCTGAATCTGAGTCTGGATGGTAGCTAAAGCTGGTCAGCCCACCAGCTCTTCTGTACTCATACCACCAGGGCAAGCTCTCCAGCACTGCTTTGGCTAACTTACTCAGTGCTGCAGGCTGCAAGGTCAGGGCCGGCTCTCCCACTCTCATGGCTTTGGGGCTGGCTCACCCACACCCAAGCCACCAGAGCCAGATCTATTGTACTGCTCAATGGAGGTGCAGGGTCCAGCTCTCCAGAATGCTACAGCCAGCAAAGGACTGGGTCACCTCTCCTATCACATACTCAGGGACCTGCTCACCAGCACCTTTGTCATCAGGAACAGCTGTACTGTACTGCCCAGGGAAGGTACAGGGCCTGCTTTCCCAAGTGCTGGAGCTGGCAAGGGGCCAGTTCTCCCGCTGCCACAGGTGGTGAGGGACAAGGGGTGGAGGGGTATCTCTCCCTAGCTCATACACCCTCTCAGCAGATGAATGTTGGAAGCAGCTCACTGGTGTCTTCACCATCAGGGCCTGCTCTCTGTACTGACAAGGTGAGGTACAGAACCACTCTCCTCACTGCTGCAACTGGAGCTGGGCAGTGCCAGCTCTCCATCTCTCATGACCTTGCAGGGGTGGGAAGATGCAGACAGGGGATGGGCAGCTCTCCTATCTGCTATAGGTGGGGAGGGTTGGGGTAGGGCATAATTTCTATTTTTAAGGAATGCCCTCAGTTGATTCTGTAAAGAAGTTATTTTATTATAAATAGAAAACATCTCTAGAAATAAATGAATATTCATTCTTTGGCTTTCTCCTTTAAGCTTAGATAATTCAGAGGATTTTTGCAGTTTACATTTTGTATTATATTGTTTGTGTTTCATTAAGAATTCAAAACGGAAATAGTTTCTCAAATTCTCCTAGAACAGAGTTTATCAAACTACAGCCAATAGGTCAAAACTAATCTCTCTTTCTAAGTACAAAATTTTATTACTATAAAACCACATGGAATTAAAGTTTATATCTCCCCAAAATGCATGAACTCTGTCCATGACTTGGTTAGGATAACTGGAGTGGAGACATTTGGGTATAATTTAGTCATACACATGATGGTACAACATAAAGAGAGCTATCCAAGGACACCAAGAAAGCTCTGGCCAAAAATCCTGATGAGAATCCAGATCTGACTTCCCTTCTCCAAAAGAGTAACAGTGAGTATGTTGTCATTGAAGCCTTCAAAGCTATGGTATTTTGTTAAGGCAGAGCCTAATAAGATATAGTCCTGCTCGCTTCTTCATATGTTGTTCATGTTTGCTTTTGGTCTAGACCAAGAGAGCTGAGCAGCTGTGTGACAAAGTGGTCCCACCACCTGGCCTATGTAGAAAAGTGGCTGATTACTACCTTAAGCTGTCTTGAAGGCTTAAGAAAATGATCACAGGGATGAAAAGATGGCTCAGTAGTTAGGAACACATGCTACTCCAACACTCACATTGTAAATCTCACAATCACCTGTAACACAAAAATCTCCAATCTGTCTCTTGTTACATGTAATGTGGGTTCTTATAGTCTTTCACATATTAAAATGTGGCTCCAAATAATGAGTATTCTCTTCTATTTTCTTTCATTTACTGAAGCCACCTAAAAACCACCCTGTACCTTGAGAAAAGTCTCACTATTCTAGCTCAGCTTTCTTCTATAATAATAGTGAAATTAAATTTTAGGGTTGATACAAGGAAAGAGATTGGTTCTCATTAGGTATACCTATAATTTACAAGCACAACATCTAACATAAACTTTCATTTATATGCACACATTCCTAAGGACAAACAAGGAATAAGATTTAAAAAAATTATGTACAGTAAATATTCATGTAAAATATGTATCTCTTTTATTCCATCATAAAAATGAATAATTATTAAGTTACCTACTCTTGAAAAAAAAGGTTGTAGTAATGATTTTTAAAATAAAATGCTTCATTCTCTAATACTCAGGAGATCTTAGAATATTTCTGGAGCTGTATCTAAGCTTTAGAGTTCTAGGCCATCCCTTTAAATAACATTTCCCCTCAACAAACATTCCTATCAAGTCAATAATCATGATTCTACACTTACCGATGTCTAAAATCCTCTTTTGTAGAGCTCCAATGAAAAGAAATGGTTCTTCTTTACATGACTGAATGAGTGTGCCAACAAATTCAGAATGTGTTGCTAAGATGCAGGCATTTTCTTCATCGAGGTTAACCTCTGCCATGCAAGTCACATCATTGATGTCATCTTCACCTCTAAAGGGAGAAAAAGTTAAGTTTTCAGTAGAGAGAGAGTGTGTGTATACTTTCCCTTGTGCGATGAGTTCAGAGTGCAAAGAAACATAGGTCTTAGCCAAGTATGGTGGGGGACACTGTAATCCCCCTATGTGGGAAGCAGAGACAAGAGAATCAGGAGTAAAAGTTCACCCAAGGCTACACAGCCAGTTCAATGTTAACCTGCTGAATGGAAAATAAATAACGCAGAACTTTCTTATAAATAATAATATTATTACTGAGTTTACCCAATGAAGTGAACTGAAGAATGTCTATCTTTCTCCTTAAGCATGTTTCCTGAAAGAGAAATCAGAACCTGATGTGCTCCAGAGCTTATCTGTCCCAAGAGATGTGGATTACCCCAGTCATCCACACATCCTCTACAATGAAAGAAAAGGGAATGAGAATGGACTCTTTGCTTCCATCCAGGATTGTTAAAAGCCCCTCAGATATGCCCTGTATACTCCACTATTCTACTTAATAGCAGCAGAAACAATAGGTAACAAAAAGTCCTATCACAATAAAGTTTCTTGAGAAAATATTTATCTGCCTAGTTAGTCTGAAAGCAAAATTTTAAATTTTATTTTTATGATTCTGACTTTTTTATATGCTTCCTCTGTATCAGCTGAATACATTAAGTATAATCTCAAGCAATGGGTTACAAAAGGCCTATATTAAAAGTATAAACTGCACACATGTACATATATACACACACAAAAAGAAACAGGAAATACATTTAGGTTCCTTGCTTTACAGCAGTAAAATTAACCTCATAGGATTGCTATTTGACTATAGTACTAACATGAGGACATGTATTTAATAGAACCAAAGAAATATAATAAAATTCCCTCTGAGCATCCCTTTAACCATACGTAATAACAGTCTAGTTGCTGATTATGATTCGCATACTAACTATATAAAAGTTTAATATTTTATATTAAAAAATATTCCATAAAAAGATGGGCAAATGGCTCATCATGGACTCCGTGTCCCCTGGTGATGATGCTTTTGTGTAGAGAACAAATCATTATTATCAAACACTCAAGAAATGAAGGACCCCTGGTGTCCATCTTTAAAAAGCAGCACATTAAAGTTGAGGGAGAAAATGTGCCAAACATATAAAATTGAGCCAAATGAAAGAAAAGTGCCAGACACACAGTGTAAAGTAACAAAAAGAACACTGGCTTTGTCACCATGTAGTCAACTACTAGCTCAGCATTTACATGTGGGTATGTACTAGAAGAAGAAAAAGAGAATAACTGTATCTCAAACTACTAATGAATCAGTCATAACATTAACTATATCTCAAACTACTAATAAACCAGTCCTTAACAAAGGAAATGAATTCCATCTATTAAATGTACAAAGTTTTTTATGGCTCAAAACATCAACTTCTAGCTGATATAAATCAAGTGCTATGTCCAGATTTAAATAGTTAAACAAAAAGCATAAAAATTGTAGAAATAATTACATAAACAAGCCTTAAAGAATCTTTTAAAAAGGCCTATGTAAATATTTCAAATGGCCAGGCATTTCTGGGTACTAAATTAAGAGTAAGCAGGAGTAATGAGTTTTAATGCTCTACTGTACAGTAGAGTGACTACAAAAAACAATACTTAATTACATGCGGCAAAACTAAAACACAAGAAAAAATCTTGAATGTTTTCACCAAAAAGAGATGACAATTGTTTGAGACAGAATACATTACTCTGATGTATGTATGTATTAAAATGCAACAAAATATCCATAATGTGTAATATTATAGATTGATTCCCAGTCTCTGAGGAACTCCCACCAGCAATGGAATGGTCCCTTGCTCCACATCCTTGCCAGCAAGAGTTGTCACTTGTGTTTTTGATCTTAGTCATTCTGGCAGGTGTAAAATAGAATCAATCTACCTCAAGACTCAGCTATACCACTCCTGGGCACATACCCAAAGGATGCTCCATTCTACCACAAGGGCATTTGCTCAGCTATGCTCATAGCAGCTTTATTCATAGTGGTCTGAAACTGTAAACAATCTAGATGTCTCAGCCGGAGAATGGATAAAGAAATTTACACAATGGAGTGTTACTTGGCTGCTAAAAACAAAAACAAAAACATGACATCATGAAATTTGCAGGCAAGCAGAACTAGAAAAAAATCATTCTTAGTGAAGTAATCCAGACCGAGAAAGACAAACATGATATGTACTAACTTATAAGTAGATATTAGCTGTTAAGTAGAGGATAATCATGCTACAGTTCAGACCCACAAAGGCTAAATAACAAGAAAGGCTCAAGGGAGAATGCATGGATCTCCCTAGGAAGGGAAAATAGAACAGAATTCATAGGTGGACTGGGGGCCATAAGTCCTGAGATCATAATCCTTACAGCTAACTAAACAGACTGAACAGGTTGCATTTATATATTTAGGAATGTACATGTATATTTGAAATGGTACAAGGTGAATGGTACATGGGGAGGGCTGGAAGGAGGAAAATGATGTATTATAATTTCAAAATATAAAAATTATAAATAAATTAAAAGTTTATGCAGTTGAAATGATGGCTCTGGGGCTGGAGAGATAGCTCAGAGGTTAAGAGCAGCACTGCTTGCTCTCCCAGAGGTCGTGAGTTCAATTCACAGCAACCACATGGTGGCTCACAACCGTCTATACTGGAATCTGATGCCCTCTTCTGGCATATATATATATATATATATATATATATATATATATACATACACACACACACACACACACACACACACACACACACACACACACACA
>CAJQZJ010032507.1:6054863-6065415 GCA_907164525.1 Lophiomys imhausi | reverse complement strand
CTCTCTCTCTGTATATATACATATATGTATATAAATATATATATATATATATAATGAGAGGAAAAGGAAAGAGAAAAGAAGATTACAATGAGACACAGAAAGTGTTAATAGGCTCTGGGCTGGCACCCTGGACAGTGGAGACCAAAAGAATGAATGGGTTTTACTTTTCCTGCTATATACCCATTTCAGTTCTGTGCAAACTAGTACGTAAAATGCTTTATGTATGAGTCAAATAAGAATCTTTTAAAGCCTAACAACTTGCTCACTTCTCTACGTATATTTACGTTTAAGTTACTTTCTGCATGGAAAATACTCCTCAGCTTTCTATTACCAAAAATGTAGCATCACGTGGTGCAGTGTTTCTCGGAATTTAATGTTTTTAATGTATTTCTTCTATGTGTAAGAGCACTCTTGCTCTTACATGTACATGTATACCACCTCTACCACATGTATACTACATTTTTAGGATCAGCTAGGAAGTATATTTAAAATGAAGGTCTCACAATCAAAAACATACATCACTCATGGTTTCTATTCAGTACAATGAAAAGCAGAAATCTAAGGGCTTTTTAATTTTAAAATGCTGAGATTTTTAAGGAATAATTTCTAAAACTGTGTATGTGTATGTGAGTGTGTGATGGAGAGGCACACGTGGAGGTCAGAGAAGAGCTCTGCGGAGTCATTATGTCCTTCCTTCCACCTTCACTGGGGTTCCCGTGATCAAACTCAGGCTTGTGAGGCAAGCACTTTACCAAATGAACCACGTCATTATCAGCCCTGTTAAAAAGCACACCTGTGGAGGTTAGCCCCAAGGACTTCCTACTTTTCCTTTTCTGTATCCTTCTTCCTCTCCTATGTAGGAGTGCATAGGCTTGAGAAAAATGAGATATAGACATAGCACAGGAAGGTCCAAGAAGAAGGGGCAGATTATTGAATATGCCCTTATACCTTTGTATATTGATACAAAATTAGTAGTATATTCAGCTAAAGTGGTATTGACCATTGTTTATTGTGCAAAAATAAGATTGTATTGGATTACATCAGTATTGATCTTTGTATATTGATACAAAATTAAGAGTATATTTAGCCACATTTGAATAGATCTTTGTATATTGATACAAAATTAAAGGTAACGCTTCCTAATGGTATCATACCTAGAGATACTTAAAAATAAAATGTGAAGCTCTGGCCTCTTGATACCAACCATCTAAAACGGTCTAGGATAGTTAAGTAAAACAAACTCCTAGTCATGCAAACATGTCACTTTGTTAGCTACTATGACAGTCTATCACAGATATTCTCTAAACTACCCAGTAATCAAGTTGCTAAGAGACAAGCAACATTTGCTTATCTAAATACAAGAGATGGATAGGGCATCTTCAAAAACCCCAAGAGATCTGCAGAATATAGCATTCAAAGATGTTATCTTAAATCAAGATTTTCTTTTTTTTTTTGATATCGAGACATATCAGCGCCTGACAGCACCCCTATTCTACTCCAAGTAGAAGATAAGCATCGAAGAACCTCCACTGTAAGATGGTTGAAATAGTGGCAAGCCTATCTCTTGGCATGAAAAAACCCCTTGCACCAACTGCAGACAGACTGCTGTCTAAAAAGGACAAAACTTGGTAGCAGGGAAGTCGACAGCCTAACTCTGCCAAGACAGGGTAGGTAAGTCCTTCATAATCCCTGCTCTACAACAAATGTCTGTCATAGAAACAGGACCCAAAGGCTGAAGACTGATGCAGGAATGTATGGAGAGAAAATGGGAACTGTCCAGGCAGTCATTGGTATGTCCTTTCTTAGTTTTGGAAGCTGCAGGCCCTGCACTTCCTATATAAGCAAATATATTTATCCCTCTCAGGTCTCTGAGGTGGTTGAAGAATAGACAGCTAGAGTCTCATAGCTAAATTTTGAGTTGTTTAGGAATCAAGAGGGTGTTATAGATCTAAGAAGATACTCTTAAAAGTGTGTTGCAAGTTAGTATGAATGTTGAGTCAGATATAGACCTTTAAACACATGGAGATGGTTAGATAGTAGAATGTTAAAGTCAGGGGCCAAATATGTATAAACTGGACATTGGGAAGGTATACTGGGCCATTTAACTCTCATAAATGTGGCATATTTACATCGGTTGTTTTGTATAATACTTACTGTTATAAGAGAAGGAACCATCTGTTGGACTGAAAGGGGAAACTTCTGGGGGGAAGAGGGTGGAAGGGCGGGATAGGAAGGGGGAATTGGGAGGGGTTTGTGACTGAGATGTAACTTGAAGAAAAAAAAATAAAGTATAAAAAAAAAAAAAAGCACACCTGTGTCATATGAACCACACTTGGAAATGTAGAGATAGTGACACCAAGGTTTCAAACACTGCCACAACAGTTTATAAGACAACTGTCATACCTAGGACTCTTCCCATTTCTACTCATCAGTCATTCCATCTAAAAAATGAAAAGGAAACCATACCTATATCAAGTGTTCTTGAATGAAAGCCATATTAGAAGCTAAAACTATATTAGAAACTAAGCATGAACATTATTTTTTTAAAGGATGAAATAACAAGCCTATCATGTTAAATAACTTTAAATGTAAGCAATAAAAATTTTTAAATAATGAGTAAAAAAGAGTAGAACCATTGCCATCCTCTCTTCTCACAAACCTCCCTAAAATGCACTGAGTCTCTCACTCTCACATCACCAATACCTTGTAGCACCCTCAAAGAGAATGTTTCAAAATTCTATTCCTCAGACTACATTCTGAGAGCAGTAGGTACTTATTAAAATGTGGTGAATATCAGAAATACTTTAAAAGGCTTTAAAACAGATTCCAGTCATTTCTAGTCTCCAGGTATATCATTCTGGATGAGCCTGGAATCCAAATAGTTAGCAAGTTTATTGGATAACTATGAAATTGCTGATATATATATATATATATATTATACTAGCAAATGTTAAAGCAGTTTCAAAAGTATCCAGCCTTTCCCTATATTTGTATTTTCTCAATTAGATTAGTTCTACTAAGAAATCTGTAGCATGATCACAACAGTATTACCAACATCCTTAATCCGTCTCCAGGATAGGCATGACCAATAAACCTAATTCCAGCCCTCATGGCTTTAACCTTTGTTCATGGTGTGCTAACCTCAAAGGTTTTTCATATGGGTAAGCATAAAAATAATTTTTCCTGGACAGTATATATAGTGATAAACTATGTCTGCATTATAAATTATATTGGTAAATTGCTATGTACTGTCTACAAACTCTGAAAGCAAAACAGAACTCCTAATCTCAGACTCAAGCATGTTTATCACCAGTGTCCTCAAGACCTTTTGCTGGGGCAGGCTGACTCCCTCCATGTGTGACAGGAAGAAACACAACAACTACTAAGGCATTAAAAACACTGCACCCTTGAGAACAGCTGGAAGGTAAACTATTTCTGATGGAGGTTAACAACTAATTATTCTGTTATAAAAATCCCTGCAGTGGAATGAAAAACTGTAAGTTCATTTAAGGAAAAGTCTCTCTGCTCTGCCTAGAACTCACTCTCAGTAGAACTCCAGCATAGCTGTTTCGTCAGGGCCTCCCTGGTCATCTCTGCTAGGTTGTGAACACCTGATCTGATGATGGCATTTAACTGCTACTTACTATTTGTTCTTTCAATTGCCACATGCACAATAAATTCACTCCCTCAAAATCAAAAGTATGGCAGTTGTAAATAATTTTCTAGACAGAATAGTGTTTAACAGCTTTGAAAGACTTCATGGTCTTATCTCCAAGTCACTATGTGTAGTTCCCAGTGTGGCATGTCAGGCATCTAGCTTCCATGTTTTAGTTAGATTTTAAGATCATCCCTAATCTATTGTGGGCCTAGCCAACATGAATGTGTTTTCTCTGTCTCCCTACTAGCTCCAAGATGGGAGAGTTTGGTTTGGCCACCAGACATTTTTCTCTCTTTTAAAAAAAATTACTTATTCTAAAAACGATTAAATATAAACAATTAAACCATTAAACATCACCAGCACATAAACAATATATACTATTGATGGATTTGTATGCACAATACATAAAATAAGATGCATATGCTTAAAGGTCAGCACATTTAAAATATATTAGAAAACTTGATTTCCTTTGCAATATGAAAAAAATGACTATAAAATTTAGCAGTAATACAATATAAAATAGCATTATTACCTTGCTCTAGATGAAACCTGAACCTCTGGTGCCCTCTGGTGTTTGAAACACTATACAACTTCTAATATTCATCCCAGATACACTAGTAGATAAATACAAATTAGGATTTTCTAGTGAAAAAGTCACAAATTCACAACAAAAATTTAGGATAACCAGATGAAAATTAAATTAAATTAAAACTATATTGAGATTCCATCTCACCCCAGTCAAAATAAAAGTGAGGAAGAAAGCAAATAAAAAATGCTCACAAAGATTTTGCCAGTGAACTTTTATACACTGCTGGTTAGAATGCAGTCTAGTTCAGACATTATGAGAATCAATATGGAGGTTTCTAAAATGAGCAAAAATGGAGCTACAATATGACTTAGCTATCCTACCCCTGAATATTTTTTGTTTTGTTTTGTATTTTAATATTAAATGTTTTTAAAATATTTATTTATTAGTTCAGGTTACATCTCCATCACAGTGTCCTCTTTCCACCCCTCCCAGTCCCACCCTCTACCCCCATCCCTTCCATCCCACTCCTCTGGAGTGGAGTGTCCCTACATAACAGTCTCCCACCCCAGTTCAGCAGTCATTGAGGGCCAAGAACCTATCCCTGAGTATTTAACAAAGGACTCTAAAGTCAACACACCACAGAGATACCTGCACATTAATGTTTATTGCAGCACAATGCACAATAGCTATATTGTGGAACCATTCCAGGTACTCAACAACTGAAGAGTTAATTATAAAAAAATGTAATTGTTTGATTCAGACATAAAGAATGAAGTTAGAAATAAAAAGTCATAACATGATTTTAAAATTCAAAGACATTAGAAACAAAGTTAAAGTTAAAAGATTTGGGAGACAGAGATGTACAACATAAATAATAAAGCATAGCCGGGCGGTGGTGGCGCATGCCTTTAATCCCAGCACTTGGGAGGCAGAGACAGGCAGATCTTTGCGAGTTCGAGGCCAGCCTGGTCTACAAAGCGAGTCCAGGACAGCCAGAGCTGTTAAACAGAGAAACCCTGTCTCGAAAAACCAAAAAAAAAAAATAATAATAATAAAGCATTACAGTTCATTGGCTATACATAAATGTGGAAATAAGCAATCAAAAGAAAACTGAGCAAAAGCCACTAGCTAGAAAATTGTTCTTATACTTCTGCGTGCAAGTGCACTAGATGTACTGAACAACAATTATACAAAAACATTTTGTAAAACCACCATAAAAACCAGCAATGAGCACATTCTAAAGCAAGAACAGTCTTATAAGCAATTTCCTGTAGCTAACATAAGTCTTTGGCACAGTGAGAAGAAATATCTTGAACTGTATGGGTAAGAACTGGGATAAAGTGGTCCCCAGTCAAATGTCATCTCTAGTTCTTTCCACAATTATAAATCTTCTATGGAATTAAGAAAACTAAACTTAGATCCTCAAGTCAATCTTGATTTTCCCATACACTAAAGTTAAAATTTCAACTATAACTTTTATTTCTAAAGGTCCGACTTTACTCTTTTTCCAATCTTTATATTCATTTTAATAGATAATTATTGCTTTAATACATACTCAGATTTAAATATTGATGTTCAACATTTGATCATGTAATGACTGAAGTCAATGAAATTCCAATCATGTTACTGTTTCCCTGTAATATGACTCAGGGTGACTTTGCTGTGCATACTCATTTCCAAATGAGAACACATACATGAATACCATGAAGCAATGGAGTAACATCTTTAAAGTACTAAAACTCCTACAAATGTCATCCGTAATTAAAATCTCACTCCTGACACCAGTCTACATAACCTAAAATAATCTTAAAATATAATAAATGATAAGAAAGGCAAAATATTAAGAACCTTGCCGTTTCTTTATGTTAGTAACAGAAAAAGGCAATTATCAAAAATATTACTTAGAAAAACAAAAGGTACCTAGAAATACATATCTATTGGATATATACAGCAAAACCATATATAATCTATAAACAAACTACAATACTTTATTAAACATATTAAAAAAGATAGAGACATAAATTCTGTTCAGACAGCAGCTCATAATTTCAAGATGGTCACCCAGAGGACAGAGGGCCTACGGACTCAAGGTCAGGCCAAGTGAAAACCTACAAGGATTTGGGGGAACTCAACGAGCTGATTATACAGGGAATGGCAAAAATGTAACTACAACCAAAGAACCAAGAGGGGAAATGAAAGGAAGCGTGGAAATAAATAAAGAACAGAGAGCAGAGGCAGCAGGGATGGTATCACATGCCTGATCCCAGGATAAGAAGGCCAAAGAAGAGAAACTGCAAATTGTTTTTGTATTTCTGACACTTGTAGAGTGCCTAAAACTCACTATGCTCCACGTAGCACTTTTATTCTCTAGCCTGCACTACAGAGTGAAATACTGTTGAATAGGGCATGATGACAAAGATGATAAAGGAGTTATTTGCTAACTGTATATTTAAGCCCTTAAAAGCCCCCTTTACATACAGATAAGAGATGTTGTGGGTCACTGATTCTCACATAAAGCTCTGGAACTAAGACCCCTAATCCTCACCAGAAGAAAACAAAACAAACCATGAGAACACAAATATTTAGGTAGAAGTAAAATTTGGAAAAAGCAACAGTAAAGACTATACTAGTGCTCTATTTGGAGAATCTCTTATACAATGTCTAAATAGGACTTTAAAAAGTTAGCAAATTCAATTATGTTAAAATTAAAATTTTCAAACTATACCATATAGAATATGAACTGCAAAACACTAACTCTATATTTGAACAAGAACTATGAAGTAATAATGAGGTTTATACACATCTATATAGGTTTAAACACAACCTACTGTTTGTAGATCAATATCCTATATCAGGATGTGTGTACACATATATACATTCATATGCATAGACATCTATACATATGAAAAATAGAACCAAAACAACTGTTTTTAAAAGTTTATGTGAAGAAGGCATTAGAAAGCAGTTTGGTATTTGCCAATAAAGGATTCACAGCAAGCCAAGCCCCTGCAATAAATAAGATTTATAAATAAATAAATAAATCCTATGCAAAGCATAGTGAATTTTAAGCACTTCACAAGTACCAGGGCAATAAAACTTGGGGTCGACAGTCCAGCAAGGAAAGAAAGGCTATATAATGAATACATTTTGGTGTCTTCCATGAGGAGCCTTTAATGCCTTAGTGAAGCATGTTTGAGCATTTGAGCTAATTTAAAAAAAAAAAAAACCTTGTTGAAGTATTCCTTGTTGGGCATGTGAACTTTGGATTTCTCAGTTACCAAAAGCAACAGGAGCTTGGGAGTTCCAGTTCTTCTGCCTAAAATCACCAATGAAATCTTGAGAGACTACCTCATGGGGGACAACAAAGTTAAACAGTCTTAGGAAGTTAATAACTAACTTCGAAGGAGCTGAGTCACAGCTTGGATTGAGGTGATTTCTACTGATTTCCTTCAGGCCTCTGGATTAAGTCTTTCTGAAAGGAAAACACAAAAACCCTCCTATGGTAGTTTGAATGAGAATGGGCCCATGGGCTCCTATGTTTGAATACTTGGTCCCAACTGTTCAGGAAGGATTAGGCAGAGTGACTTTGTCAAAGAAATTGTATCACTAAGGGTGGGCTTTCAGGTTTTGAAGGCCCATGTCTCATGCTCTCTCTCTCTCTCTCTCTCTCTCTCTCTCTCTCTCTCCCTCCTCCTTTGGATCAGATGCAGGCTCTCCACTACTCCTCCAGCACCAAGTCAGCCAGCCTACCTGCCATCAAGCTCTCTACGACAATGGTCATGCATGGGCTCACTCTAAAACTGTAAGCAAACCCCCAATTAAATGTTTTCTTTTATAAGCTGCCTTGGTCATGGCATCTTTTCACAGCAATAGAACAATAAATAAGAAAACTTCCAAGTAACATTGGTATTTGAAAAATGAGGCACTGGCTATACAGTAACTTATTAATTATTAATTATTCCCACTGAGAGAAAGATAACTATACTGCAGAACAATACTCTTTTGAAAAAAAGAAATGGGGTTACCATTTTTGGCAGTTACAAAATGTTTGATTAGTAACAATTATAAAACATCTTTTACAAAATCGAAAACCAAACAAATGAAAGCAAAAATTGGAGGGAGGTCAACTCCTGAGTGATGGAAATACAATGAGTAGAACAGGAACATTCCTGTCTTAGGATCTGAGCACTCCCTTTATATATGTAGCCATATTTCTAGTGCTTTGAGGGATCCCAAGAACAAATGTATAAATATATAATATAAAAGAGTGACAGAAAATAAGCAAACGTACAATCAGAGGTTATTTTATTACTCATTCTGAGTAAGTTATAGAAAAAGCTACAGGAGCCTTTATAAATGTTAGTACCACTGGCCCACTTTAACAAATTAACATTTAGAACAACTTTTACCCAGTCCAAATGCTCATGAGATGGTCATCAAGCATCAACATAATGATGTCTCCTAGAAAATTTAAGAAGGCTAAAAATGTTTTGATCATGTTCTGACACAGATACTTGGGAAGAAAAAACAAAACATGGAGAGAAGTCTCAGATAATCGCACTACTAAACAGGAAACAAAATACTGACATGAACAAAAATAAAGCAAAAATTTGGAATTTTAAATGTTTAGATCACGAAAAACTGAAGTTTAATGAACTTAATTCCCAACTTTAGAGGCTAGGAAAAGGAGGAGCACCTTGACCCCAAATCTAACTTTCAATGTTAAGAATCAGATCAGGCCGGGCGGTGGTGGCGCACGCCTTTAATCCCAGCACTTGGGAGGCAGAGGCAGGCGGATCTTTGCAAGTTCAAGGCCAGCCTGGTCTACAAAGCGAGTCCAGGACAGCCAGAGCTGTTAAACAGAGAAACCCTGTCTCGAAAAACCAAAAAAAAAAAAAAAAGAATCAGATCAGTAGGCCTAGGGTGGAATGTGAGGACTGGTTGCCAAGGAGCACGAAAAAAGAAAACTTTTGGGATGTTGAAAATATTCTTTTTTGGTAGGGTGGTGGTTCATGACAAGAGTTCTCTGTATAGCCCTGACTGTCCTGGACTCACTTTGTAGACCAGGCTGGCCTCAAACTCAGAGATACACCTGCCTCTGCCTCTCGAGTGATGGGGTTAAAGGCGTGGTGGCGCACGCCTGGCAATTACAGACAGCTTTGAACTGCCATATGGGTGCTGGGATTTGAACCCAGGTCCCGTGGAAAAACAGTCAGTGCTCTCAACTGCTGAGTTATCTCTCCAGCCCCTGAAAATATAATTTTTATCTTGATTATAGTACTTGATGCATGAGTTTAGACTTTTATCAAAACTCACTGAACTGGGATACTGACCACATAAATACATCATTGTCTTCTGATTCTTCCTCCATAATTAATACAGAACAATAGCTACAGCCTCAGTATAGCCTAAAGACAAAGAATATCAAACTACAAATTACTTCTAAATGAAAAAGATAAGTAAATCTCAGGTAAAAACCACTCAGTCTATGATGCCTACTATTTGCCCACATGCCATGGGCATCTGCCACAAGCCTGTTGGTATACAGAAACAGAGTGCAAGGGGCCCAGGACAGAGAAGACAGAGGTGGTAATGGGCATATGGACAAAATACTCTATCAGAGAAAGGCTAGTACATTCTGGGTCACAGAATAATTGGAACGTGATTCTTGTCAGGAGCAAGGTAAAAGAAGGAAAGCACCTTTTTTGAAGGTGAAAGTTATAAAAATGGAAAACTCAGAGTGTCACAAAACAAGTGAGAAACAAAGAAAATAAAAAGAACTTACATCACAAAGCATTAATTCCCCAAAAGGTAAGCATCTAAAGAATTGGACAAGGAGTCTTAGAATGAAGCCCTATATATATGATTTTTTTCCTATGGATGTTACATAGACATCTACAATAAAGTTTAATCTGTAAATTAGGTACAGTAAGGCTAATTAGTAATAATTATAACCATATACTTTAATACGAGTTTAATGTGTTCTTTCTCAGGACTCAGCCTTTCTATGATGACATGAATAGACAATGCAATCCCAGGCTGGAGAGATGACTCAGCGGTTAAGAGCAGAGGACCTGGATTTAATTCCCAGCACCCACATGGCAGCTCACTACTGTTTGTAACTCTTGTTCCAGGGGATGTCAACCTCACCTAGACATACATGCAGTCTAAGCACCAATGTACATAAAATAAAAATAAATAAAATAAAAAAGGAAGATACAATGACTATGTAAAAGGATGAAGCCAAGTGAGGGACATAGGCACTATGACATATACTTAAACTACCTGAACACAAGCACTACAGCTCATTTGATAACTGGGGCGGCTACCAAATGAACAATTGATACGGGGCGGCTACCAAATGA
>CAJQZJ010032507.1:6026453-6054853 GCA_907164525.1 Lophiomys imhausi | reverse complement strand
GAACAATTGATACGGGGCGGCTACCAAATGAACAATTGATACGGGGCAGCTACCAAATGAACAATTGATACGGGGCGGCCTATCAATTCTGAATACACCGGACAAAGGAATGATTCACCCGCTGAACATGATGGCACTAGACTTCGTCGTACCATTCAAAGAAAAGATATTTAAAATACATAGATTGCCAGGCGGTGGTGGCGCACGCCTTTAATCCCAGCACTTGGGAGGTAGAGGCAGGCGGATCTTTGCGAGTTCGAGGCCAGCCTGGTCTACAAATTGAGTCCAGGACAGCCAGGGCTATACAGAGAAACCCTGTCTCGAAAAGCCAAAAAAAAAAAAAAATACATAGATTATTTCTACAATTTTACATTTAATATTTTCATAACACTCCTAACTGCCATTACTTGAAACTACAGAAGTAAAATTGGAAATATAAGAAGACAACAGTAATAATGTTCTATTTATATAAAGTTCAAGAATAGACACCAGTGACCTGTTATCTAGAGTGACTGGCAGAAGCAGGGGACAGAGGTAAACAATTTGAAGGGTACATGAAGGTGATAAGGGACATAGTTAGTACCTGAATCTAGACTATTAAACAGGTTTTTCAAAACCCATTGAAAAAAGCAAATATGATTTTTGTCTGCTGTTTATGGATTATATTTAGCAAAATACTGTTAGAAATTTTAACTTTTTAAATGTATATGGTTGTTTTGCCTACACTTATATCTGTGAACTGCATGTCTGGTACCCATGGGGGCCAGAAGAGGGCACTGGATCCATTGGAACTGGAACTTCAGGTTATGAATTGCCAGATGGGTGGTAGGAATCAAACAGAGTTACGTTTTTCAGATTTTTTTTTTTTTTTTTTTTTTGGTTTTTTGAGACAGGGTGTATCTCAGCTGTCCTGGATTCACTCTGTAGACCAGCTAGCCTTGAACTCACAGAGATCCACCTGCCAAGTGCTGGGATTAAAGGCATGAGCTACCATGCCCGGCCCTTTTAGAATGTTTTAAGGAAATTCCTATCTGTTTATTTAGACATTATTCTTCACCATTTTTTTCCCTAAAGCTTTTACTTCCATACAAAAGTTTAACTACTGATTTTCTTTACCTGAAGCATGTTGCTCCCTTCTCTTTTATTTTATTGTTCTGAATAGATGTTTGAGCTTGAAGAGACAGAATTTTATTCCCAGGCAGAGTAATTTGGTTTATGATGGAAGCTGTAAAAACAAAACAAGAAAGAAAAAACTAGATTACCAGAAAATAGGCAATCATGTCACAATCATAAAAATTCAATATAAAATAATCAAAAAATGTCTTAGGCTATCCAGAATTATGTTTATTTAAATTGGCAATGAATGTAACCCCTGTATAAAGACATCATCTTATAAAAAGCTCATGATTATATTTTTATGTAGTCTCCAATTGTCTTTAGAATTAGCATCATTATAAAATCGGTATGCTCAAAAGGTTATTGAAAATGTTGTGATATTTTATTTATATTGGTATATTTTTAACACATATTTACTGCCAGAATGATTTATGTAATAATAAAATAAGCAGTTGTTTATTTTGAAACAATATACACCACTAAAATGTATGTAATGTTTATATAAATGTAACAGTTATCTTTCATTCTTCTCTTAAGTTTCTCTTTATACAACAAGTGCAAGTCCTGCCATGTTCCAGATCCACTGTGATAAACCTGGAATGCCAGCATGTACATGGAGGAAAACTTACTAGCAGGCATTACAGTATTCACTGCCGTCTTCTGAGTGGTCAATGGTGAGGAATGGGAAATGGTGGTCACTTGATTTGCATTGCCTCCTGAAGGCTGCTGGACCACCTGAAACAATGAGAGCACATTATATTCATGCAAGAAAGCATGCTTTAGCAATGAACAAGAGCTTCTGTTTTTAACAGTTTGTTTTTATCTAGCCATATATACCTCTATCTAATACAAAAGATTTAATTTAAACCTTACTAAAAAAATTAAAGAATGCCTGCTTAAACTTTAAGTTTTTTTTTTTTTTTTTAATTGAGACAAGATCTCTAGGATGGCCTCTGAATCATGGGTATCCTCCTGTCTCAGCTTCTCAAATGTTAGGGTCTGGGCATATACTACCACAACTAGTTTAATTTGTAAGTACCAAAATTATGTTGTTCAAAAATAAAAAATATTATTGCATACATTAAATACTATTTTCTACAGAAGAATTCAAATTTAAGAAAGTAATCATCTACATCTTACTTTTATTTCTTAATTTGTCAGGGAAATTTTCAAACGTGTACAAAGGTATAGAGAACTAAATGAAATAATTTATACCACTACTCAGATTAAACAATGATTAATTCTTCCTAAATCATGTTTCACTTATATCTTTTACCTACTTCCCCAATTATTTTATAACAAATCTAAGAAACATCTTTTATCTACAAAAGATAAAGACTTTTATGTACTCTTTTTTTAAAAGTGTCATCCTAAACCTATCAGAAAGTGCTATTCTGTCAAATAATAGTTACAATAATATAGTAGTGGTTAGGGATACAGAAAGAGAAATTAAAGTTCAAACAAGATTATTACTTTTAGCTTCAAAGAAAAGACAAAACAGAGTGTCACATTTTCACTTCAAAGAAAAACAGTCATCATCTATTTGGGCCAGCTACTGATAGCAAGATAATTAAAAGTTCTTAAATTTCTCTTTGTTTATTATAAAGAGTGATGGTCTGCCCAAGAGACAAGCTTCTGAGTAAAAATTTACAAAAAAACAATTTATTCTACATTATAATTATCTATAATTAAAATGTACAAATCAAGTGTGTGCAACTAAAAAAAAATACAGCAAGAAAGGCAAGGTAGCACATATGTCTAATCTCAGCACTGGGGAGGCAGGAATATTTCTGTGAATTCCTAGTCTACACATCAAATTCCAGGCCAGCCAGGGATACATAGTAAGACCTGTCTCAAAAACAACAACAACAAACAAACCAGAAACACGAAGAATTCTAGTGCCTCCTTAGAGAATAAACATAGAATGAAGTAATTCAATTGCTATTACTCTTTGGTAATAGAGATTTTTTTAGCAACAGAATAGAAGTTGGAATAATTCAATTGTCATTCTTTGGTAAAAAGGTTGTATGTGTGTTTATATTTTGTTTGTGCAGTCTCAACTATGTGGTTTAGGTAGGTTTTAAACATGTGATCCTTCTGCCTCAGCCTCCTAAGTAACAAGGATCACAGACCTGAACCACAAAGTCAGGACAGAAAAGAACTCTTGAAAAAACAATATATTTCAAAGAAGTGAAAAGCATGCATATTCTGAAGTATTAAGGCTTGGGTTTAAAGTTCATGAAGTAGTACACCTTTATGCATTCAGATTGATAATCAAGAAAAGAATCTCCATAATTCTGACTTTTCTCCCTATAATTTTGTATTTCTATCTCCACAAAATACTCAGTTTACTCTCCAAAATTATCTGCCTTTCTTGGGGAGAAAAAAAGAAGCCAGGGAATTTTAATTAACTTTCTCATTCTTGAATTTTGTTTGCAGATGCTGTGGATTTGTGTAATTTTACTTTTAATTTCATCTGGTAAAATTAATTACAGAAATTTAAATTTTAAAAAATGAACTGTCTGAAATTACAATTTTTTGTTCTGAATTAAATCAGTTTTGCTAATTAAAACTGAAATTTAACTTTTGTTCAAATGAATAGGATAGTTTTTATACAAGTATCTAAAATTGAGGGACTAGGAGTTAGATCCCTGGTAGGTAGTCGTAAGGGAGAGAAGCCGTGGTAGGTAAGAAAAATGATGAACTTCTAAGGTGGCTTGCTTCTTCCTCTCCTGACCGGAGGTGGACAAAAGCCTGGTAGGTTGAAACCAAGGCCTTGTAGGCTTCCTCCTTCCCCAGAAGATCTCAGGGAGATGCACTGGCTCTCAACAAGGTCAAAGTCAAAGCAGGACATGTCACACAGCAGTTGTGTGACACACAGCAATCACCCAATCCTGTCTTCCCCAACCAACCCTATTATCACTAAGGAAGACCCTTTGGAGACTTAGAAGCCTCACCCCAAGAGAAGAGACTGGACTCCTGGCTTCCCCAACCAACCCTATTATCACTAAGGAAGACCCTTTGGAGACTTAGAAGCCTCACCCCAAGAGAAGAGACTGGACTCCTGGCTTCCCAGGTTCCCCTCTGTTTTGCAAAAGTGTCTTCTCGGTGTGGCTGTGGTGTGTGTGTGTTCACCCTCAATAAAGGCCTTTCTGCAATTGCTGAGTGTGGTGGTGCATGCCTTTACCCCCAGCACTCACAGGAGGCAGAGGCAGGTGGATCACTGTGAGTTCAAGGCCAGCCTGGTCTACAAAGTGAGTCGAGGACAACCAGTGATACACAGAGAAACCCTGTCTCAAAAAAAAAAAAAAAAAAAAAAAAAAAATCCCAGAACAACCAAGTAGGTTCACATTTCAAGTATTTAGTACAAAACAAAAAGCTCACACCTGAAAGAAACCAAACAATTTTAGTTCATAGAACCCCTTAATATAATATAGTCAACAAAGAAAAAAAGGTAGAATTTAAAGAAAAGGGAGCCTGCAGTAATAAATCTACTTTTTAAAGTGATGGTAGGTAAAATGCATAATTTCATAAAATAATATGAATTGAAGTCATGTAATGGTAGTTTGGAAGATTTCTTACAACTTGAAGTGCAGTTAGAGATCCTATTCAAAAGCCTAAAGATATAAAATGCTCCAGAATCATCCAAACTAAAAATAAACATTAAGAAAATCTTAAGCTCATGATCAATTATTAAAGGAACTATCATAGTATGAACATAGATGTGGTCATCGACTAGCTGACTGCAGAGTAAACAGTATTAAGATTTGGCTCTTTTGGCAAAGAGAAGCTGAAAGAGATGAAGCTTTTGGTTTGCAGTATGGTTGGATGTCCCACCAACAGCCACAAAAGAAATATCATCCCATGATGTAAAAGATGTTATTGAGGCTGAGCCTACTAAAGAAAAGTGGTGCTCAGGCATGGCTCATCTCTCTTCCTTAGAGCTGGACTGCAAAACAGAGCAGCAGGTCTGACTAGCTGGCCATGGCTGATCAATGGAGAAGGAAACCAGGGCTGTGCTGGAAAGAATTGGCAATAAAGTGTGTGCGGAAGAATGTCTGAAGAGAAAGGGCCTGAGTGAAGGTCCAGGGTCCAGAAAGTGTTCGGGGACTTTTGCAAATATAGCAGTGACCACAGGCCATCCAGAAGGTCAGAGAGCACAAGCCAAAACTAGAAACTGGAGGAGTTTCAGGAAAGCAAAACTATGGTCTTCTCCAGCCACTCTGCTTTTGAGTTTTTTGACTTGGTGTAGTTTGCAGACACATCATCTGATTAGTGAAAACCCTATTCTTTTTCAAAGCCAAGTCTTCTCAAATCATTGTTTCAGAACCCACAAGGTAATTATGCTCTATTTTCTTCTGGCTAATAGACTGATCTCGTCTTTCTCGGACTCCTAGTAAATGAAAGTAAGAAATTGTAAACAATCAACTTTGTATTACACTCTGTCAAACTGTGTCTATGAGGTTTTAATAATGCTGGGATTTTATTTAAGGCAGTGCCTGGCAAGATCTGACCTGAATTAAATAAAAAAGTTATCGTTCACCGAAAAGAAAAATTAAAGGAAGCTATAAAAACTCTACAAGTGACATTTACCAGCTGACTATTCCTCATAATATGTATCTTCTCCATGAGCAGCTTGACTGCAGATAGAATCTAATGTGGACATTTTTGCTTTTAAATGACCACATGTGTTACTTCTCGTAAGCTTGCTAGCCTGCTTCTTTTTAGCACTCCTAACCATTATTCTCCTCAACTAAACATAGAATTAAACTGAACTGTGGTTTATAATAGTCTCAATGATATTCTTTAATTACTTTTCTAAAGCTCAATGGTTAAGAGCACTTGTTGCTCTTACAGAGGACCCAGGTTTGATTTGCAGCACCCACATCCTTTACACTGGAGATAGACATTGTCACAGATGAGGGCACAATCATGTATTCCCAGGATTGCAAACTTAAAAAGGGCAATTTTTTAAATGTTTAAAAAAGGCCAAGGATAGATATAGTTCAGTGGTAGAATGTTCGCCTACAATGCTTAAGGCATTCTAGCACAATCTCTAGCACTGAAAAAGGAAGGGAAGGAGAAAAGAAAGGAGGAAAGGAAGAGGGCACAAAGAAAAGAGGCAGGGAGGTAAGGGGAGGGACAAATATACACATACAATTTTGAAGTACATAGTCACAATTTCCATAACAGTCAAATGTTCACTTTAAAAAATATGTGTAAGTCTGTCTATCCAACTATAAAGAGAGAAACTGAATAACTGAGTTTACAAGAATTCCAACTAGTCAAATTTGGGAAGTAAACAAAGTCTTGCCAGCTTTCTGAATGTCTACAAATTTTCTGAGTAACTGAGGAAGGCATGAGACAGTACTCACTAGTTGCTTGACTGTGACTGCTTGTGGAATGCCAGCTGACTGTGGAAGGAGGGGGTGTGGCTGTGCAAATTTGATCTGGACTGGAGTGCCAATGACGGGATTATCAGGCTTGGTCCCAGCAGAGGTAATGGCAGGCTTCACAGATGGAAGACAAAGAGGTGCAGCTGACGTTTCTCCAAAAGTTACTGATGGAAGGGCCAGTGTTACTGCTGCCACAGACACAGCTGGCTTCTCAGGCTGAAGGGAGACTGCTGTCACTGTATTTGGTACCGATGTTGGAAGTGGTTTTGAAGTCTGAAGAAAAACAGTTGTAGCTGTTGTATTTCCTGTTGCAGCAGCAGGGGCCATAGAATGCAGTGTCACAACTCCAGTGTTTGTTCCTCCTGGAGCAGCAAGTGGATTCAGAGTCTGTTGAACAGACAGAGTTCTGGGGACTGTTGCTCCAGAGACAAGGACTGGGGGAACTGTACTTGTCACCACAGAAGTTGTTGCTGTGGCACAGGAGGCAATGACCACCTCACCAGAAGTTTCCTGAACACAGTTCTCAATGAAGCTCTGGGAGTTAGGAAGAAGTTGTCTTAAGGCAGTCACACTCTTCTAGAAACAGTAGAGGAGAGGAAGACACAGGTAACTAAGTAAGTTAAAGTAAAGCACAATTTGTACTGAACAACATAAAGTTAAGTACATCAAGTGTTTTGGCTGAGAAAATTGGTATTATTGTTTTTTTCCTATCAGCATCCAAATACAATACATTTAAAGGCCAAAGTGCTTTCTCAATGAGAAATATTAATTTTTTTAAAGCCTTTCTTTTTTTTGTTTTTTTTTAAAGACTTGTTTATTTAATGTATATAAGTGGTCTATCTGCATGTACACCTGCAGCCAGAAGAGGGCATCAGATCACATTGTGGATGGTTGTGAGCCACCATGTGGTTGCTGGGAATTGAACTCAGGACCTTTGGAAGACCATTAGCCAGTGCTCTTAACCGCTGAGCCATCTCTCCAGCCTGAGAAATATTAATTTAAATGAAAAAAAAATTACATTTATTTTGGATATGTTAATAATGATCAACTTGATAACATAAAATACTGTACCATACTTCTCTCTACTAATCTAATTCTTTAAGTAGATTATTATTACCTTAGTTTGTATAAGATTTATAACACAGAAGCATCTAGTATTTGGTAAATAGCTTTCAAACACTGGATAAAAAGCCTTTACATCAAAATAAAACTACCACAAAAATAAAAATGATTTAATGTTTCACTGGAAATTTAGAGTGCTCAGGAAAACCTAATTGGAAACAAATGTTAAATTAGTGAGAGGTAAACAGACAATGTATATTTAATTATCTCTTAGTCATGACCAGGATTAAGCTGAAATGCCAAATCTACCATCTCTATGAAGCATTTAACACCCAACCTCTCTTGGTGATGCTAGGAGATACAAAGTTAAAAAGAAAGAAAGAAAGAAAGGATTCACAGGTCCTTAGAAAGCAGATCAGGCAGGCTGTGGTTGTGCACAGCTTTAATTCCAGCACTCAGGAGACAGAGGCAGGGGAATTGAGTCCAGTATGGTCTACAGAGCTACAGAGCAATTCCAACACAGCCAGGGCTAGACAGAGAGAGAGAGAGAGAGAGAGAGAGAGAGAGAGAGAGAGAGAGAGAAGAAAGAAAACAGATACAAAATACAAATTCTTCACAGTAATACCTGGTAACTTATACATACATACACATGTGTTCTAACAAATGTCAACCTAAATTCTAAACAAGTAAGTTTGATTAAAAAAAAAAGCATTGAATTTAAGCTGGGTATAGTGTTGCATATTTCTACCATGAGTTCAAGGTCATCTTCTGCTACATAGTTTGAAGCCATTCTGGAATACATAAAATTCTGTCTCAAAAAAAAAAAAAAAAAAAGTTAGTGCCTGGGCATGGTGGCATACGACTTTAATCCCAGCACTCCCGAGGCAGAGGCAGGTGCATCTCTGTGAGTTCAAGACCAGCCTGGTCTACAAAGTGAGTTCCAGGATAGCTAGTACTGTTACACAGTGAAACTCTGTCATGAAAAACAAAACAAACAAAAAAAGTTAGTGATTTTAGCTAGGGTACTATAGTTCAAAGCCTTAGGTTCAATCGCCAATATTACAAAAAAAAAAAAAACCCAAAATATACGGGGGAGCAGGACAAGTGGTACTAGTACTAATCAAGTACTAGAACACATGATACAAAAGAGGGTGATACTAAGGGGTAAAAGGCTTAAGTGAGGAGTGGAACAGAGATATAATCGAGGAGCAGGGGAGATAGTCAATGAGTCAACTAAAACTAATAACGTATGGGAAAAAATAAGCAAATTCATTGCTTGGTAAGCTACCAAAAAAAGTAAGAGTTAGAACAGGAGGTAGCTAGAGCTGTTCCCAGAAGCCAGAGGCCATTAAATGAACTTCTCTATGCTTTCAAGTTGTTGGTCACAGAGTCCCAAGAACCCAAAACAATATAGGCAATTGCTGGGCGTGGTGGCACACGCCTTTAGCCCCAGCACTCGGGAGGCAGAGGCAGGTGGATCTCTGTGAGTTCAAGGCCAGCCTGCTCTACAAAGTGAGTCCAGGACAGTCAAGGATACACAGAGAAACCCTGTCTCGAAAAAAATCTAAAAAAACAAAACAAAAAAACAATACAGGCAATTGCCACTGGTGTTTGTTGCTAACTAATAAGACTATATAGCTGAGGAGGCCATATGCTAGGGTCATAAAACTAAGAAAAACCAAGTTGAAATTGGACTAGAAGCTCCTCCCTGCTGGTAATCCTCACAGTCCTTAGATGCGCTATTTAGGGCACTATAGAGAAAAGTCAAGGGTTTTATTCATCTGTAGACTCTGTGTGTACCTAGAACAGCCAGTCAGGCAAGATAAGCCCACTAGTTCAACAATGGCAATTCTGCTATAGAAGTGAGCAACTGCTTTCTGACTGGATTTGAGATCCTGCTACTGTAAACCTGTTCAGAATCCCTGGGCTGAGGAAGTCAAAAGGCCCTACTACTAACGTTAGTGCTATTCTAGAGCATTATATACCCAGCAAACTACTTTCTAAATAACTATGTTTCTATCTCTAGAGTAGTGCTGCTCTTATCTTTGGGTCAGAGAAGCTTCTCTCTGCAATGATCAGTAGTAACTGTAGACTGATAATGGGTGAAAGTGCTAAGGATGAGAAGCCTTTGGAGGGACACTCATAACTGAGACATGTATACCAACCCCTTCAGGGCTCAGGGAATGTCACAGAAGGGGGAAAGGATGCTATAACACCAGAGGAAGGGGAGATGGGTGTGGAACATGGATTCCAGTTGTGATTACCTTCACAAGATCTGCATAAAAGAAGGGAAAGTGGGAAGAGGATTTAGTGGGGAAATGGGAGGGAAGAGTCAAGAGGAATAATAAATACTAATGATATTTTTAAAGGTATATGGACACCTACTGTCCTATAAATTTCACATGTACATGTATGAATATGTACAACAAACCGCTTATTTGGAACTACCCTACACAAAGAATGATGTGCTTCTAAGAAGCCATAAGGTGTCAAACAAAATGTCCAGTACAAAGTTTGGCATGATCCTTTCAACTTGTTAGCCAACAAGGGTGTGCGTCCCAGAGACCCCTGTAAGCAACACAAACTATTTCTATTTGGTAAGACCCTATTCTGGAGGACACCACACACGATGGCCACAGGAAACCAAGTTGCTATTGATCAGAAAGCTACCTCCCTATTGGCTAGCTTGCACAGTTCTGGAAGGTATTATGCAGGCTGCTGCATTAAGTCACTAATGGTCTTAGCTAGAGAACCCTGTAAATTACAGTAACAGACTTGCTTGGCAAAAATACACTCATGGGTTTAATACTAATAACAATAACACATGCCTGGTTCTGTAAACCTGTCCAGAGGCCAATGCTTGGGGGAGCTCATGTCCTAGTGGTGACTCTACTACTATTATTCTGCTAAATGCACACAGTATCAAACTGCTCTCTAAATTTTTATCTCTAAACCACAGATTAATACAGTTCTCAGATCTTATCAGAAAAGTATCTTTGAGCAGTGGGTGGCAGTTAACACAGAAACTCAAAACTGTTCAAATTGAAGAGAATAAATAACTGTACAGCTCAGCCACAAATGGGGCATCTTTCCTCTGGAGCCTCAGAAACCATCTCAGAAGAATGAGCAGAAAGAATTCAAGAACCAGGTCAGGAGAACTGCACTTAAATAGTCTTCTAGACATGACAGAATGACAGGACCACTTTATTCATGAGCTTAGAACAGCTGTGGCCACCTGAATAAAATCAAGGCCATCAACATCCCATCATGGTGTAGAGAAGAGCTCACAAGTGCCAGCACCTAACTGGGAACTATTGACATCTGATGGCTGCTGGGGGAGTATATTAAAAATGTGGTCCTGTACTTTATACATTGGCCCCACTCCCCAGGATGGGGATGCTATACCTATCATAGCATATGGGTGACACAAATTGAACTCACTTAATTTTTCTTTTTTTGGTTTTTCAAGACGGGGTTTCTCTGTGTAACAGCTCTGGCAGTCCTGGACTCAATTTGTAGACCAGGCTGGCCTTGAACTCACAGAGATCCGCCTGCCTCTGCCTCCCAAACACTGGGATTAAAGGTCTGTGACACCATGCCCGCCTGAATTTTTTCTTAAAAAAAAAGAACCCAAAACATTTTTAAAAAAGAACCAAAATGAAGCTGGGAGTGGGTGGACAGGGGAAGTCATGGGTTGCAGCTGAATATGATCAAAATATATAGTACGTATCTATGAAATTCTCAAAACAAAAAACATATTTTAAGAAAATGACCTGCACAAAATTTGTCCCTTCAACATTCTATAGTAGAGGGGGAAGGAAACATGGTCCCACTACTCGCAGGGAATGTGGCTATTTATTAATTGCCACTTTTTTTTTTTCCCTGTGAGAGACAGGGTCTCACTCTGTAGATCAGGCTGACCTCCAACTCAGAGATCCACCTGCCTCTGCCTCCTAAACTTGGGATTAAAGTTGTGTGGCACTTTCATTTAAATAAATCTTCCTTAACTCTTGTTAGGCCATCCTAACTCATTTGGTCATCAAAAACCAAACAAACCAAAATAACAAACAAAACCCATGACGTAGGAGACTTGGAGTAAAGGAGACAATCAGTAATGAATGAGAGGAGACAAGAGAGGATAATGGGGGCTAGATAGAACAAAAATACATATATATGAAGTAAAATATAATGAAACCTATTCCTACATATAACTAATATATGCTAATAAAAACATTTTTAAAAAAGAAAAAGCTAGCCGGGCAGTGGTGATACGCGCCTTTAATCCTAGCACTCGAGAGGCAGAGGCAGGTGAATCTCTAAGTTTAAGGCCAGCCTGGTCTACAGAGCAAGTTCCAGAACAACCAGGGCTACACAGAGAAACCCTGTCTCAAAACACAAAACAAAAACAAAAATAGAAAAAAAACTGCCCAAGAGATGACTCAGCAATTAAGAACTCTTGCTCCTTTTCCAGAGAACCTCACTTCAATTCTCAGCATCCCCTGGGCAACTCACAATTGCCAGTAACTCCAGCTTCAGGGTATGAGAAGCCCTCCTCTGGCCTCTCAGGGAACCACACCCATGGTATATACTAAATATACAGAAAATGAACCTTTCCAAAAAAGAGGAAGGGCTGCATCAATTGGTCAGGGGTTAAAAGCATTTATTTACAGCTCTTGTAGGTGACCCTTGCCATATTTGGTTGCCAGCACTCATATGGTGACTCACAACCACTCATAACTCCAGTTACAGGGGTTCAACACCTTGGGACACCAGACACACACACTGTGCATTTACATATATGCAAGCAAATCACTCATAAAGCAAAAACAAATCCTGAAGAAAAAAAAAGTTACTTAAATGTGTTTGTTCTCTCTAAAGTAGAAAATAAATACTACCTGGCATCTCTTTTCAAAAGGTCAAATGACAATCAAGTGGAAACAATGGGCATTATGTCATCTTCTGTGGTTTGGATAGACGCTCCATGTCTCTCAAAGGCCTGTGTGTTACAGGACTGGTCCCCAGCTTGGCACTAATACTACTAGGTACCAATGTGATCCCTCATCACAGAGGATGTCACTGGAGCATGACATTTACAGGATTATAGGGTCTGGTCTCTACCTCTTTCTCTTCTAGGCCATGAGATGAGCAGTTGATTTTATTACATGTTGCAGTCATAATGTGTTATCATACAGTTAATGCCATAGGCAAACCAATCACAAATTGGAAAATCTAAAATGTGAGTCAAAATATGCCTTTCTCTTAAAAAGTTTTATCACCTCAACATTTATTATTATAATGGAAAGCTGACATCTCTCACACAGCAGACAGTCATCAATTTTCCTCCTTCCCCTCATAGTTCATTCAACAGGGGAAAAGCATCAATGTACAAGGGAGAACATCACTGCTATGAACAGCTTCTACAACTAAAACACTTTAGCAATGAAGGCAACTGGAGGTAAGGCTTCTACTGCCTCGATAAGTAGTAGGCCAGGGCATCCAGAACACAGCTGCGTGTCATTTCACAAACAGACCCTCACATTCTACACAAACATCCCTAATCCTAGCTATGGCTCTAAACATGCCAAGTCCAAATCTCATTTTATTTATGCTTTTAAAATATGCCTATCTTTCATTAATTTCTTTGGTCCTTCATATCACAATTTGTACCTACCTAATCAATTCAGTCACTTACTCAGAAAGAGTTCCTATTGTTTAAATATCTTTATGAAAATGGGGCATCCCACCTCCTTCCCTCTATTTCACAAAGCAGAACAAGTCTTCCCTATAAACTATCTTTTATCTCTCCTGGATCTTTACCACAACATTCTTTTGTTTGTTTGACAAAAGTGATTAGGTTTCACTCATCATTAGTAATGTCACACTGATTTCATTCAAATATTCAGGTTTTAAATTAAAGTAAATTAACGCAAACAATTTCTCCAAAGAAATGCACCCCACCTTAAGAAAAGGGACGAGGTGAGGCTGAGGTGCAGACTTGAGTTCAATATATAGTTTCCTAGTAAATTCTTCCGCTTCAATTTCTGCATCCTAAGGAGTGGGAGAAAGAAGATAAATTTACATCTACAAATATTTTAATAAACAAAATTGGGTACAGTGGTGAATGCCTGCTCAAGATGTTGATTCAAGAGGATCACTCTGGCCTAGGAATTGAAGACCAACATAAACCACAGTGAGTCACCTTCTTTTGTTTTTTGTTTGTTTGTTTGTTTTTGTTTTTCAAGACAGGGCTTCTCTGTGTAACAGCCCTGGCTGATCTGGACTTAGGCTGTAGACCAGACTGGCTTTGAACTCATAGAGATCCACCTGCCTCTACCTGTGCTGGGATTAAAGGCGTGCTCTACCATGCCCGGCCGAGCTAGCTTCTTAAAAATTAAACAAACTTAAAAAATTAGAGGCAAAGTACTTAACTCATGATTGTAGACAGGCTTTTCATCAGTAATAAATTCAACCTTTATAAGGCCTTTTTATGTCATGTCAGAGAAGTAAATGAGCAACAAACCATAGACGCGACACGTCCGATCAGAGAATACAGTGCAGTATTCTCTTTATGAAGAGAAGGTTCCAACAGGCAAAGTAAAAGAACTGATTGTGAAACTGTTTTGTTTCTTCAGCTTTTAAACTGCCTTAGTGAACCTTTTTTAAAGTTTTTCGAGACAGAGTTTCTCTGTATCTTTGACTTTCCTGGACTGACTTCATACACCAGGCTGGCCTTGATCCGCCTGCCTCTGCCTCCCAAGTGCTGAAATTAAAGGTGTGCGCCATCACACCCGGCAAGATTGAACTTTTTTAATGTTATTGCAAATTCATAATACTTCCAAAGAAACAATGAATCCTTAATTATTATTTTCCACTGTACACATTTCAGGGGTCTTGTGGGGGGTGGGTCAATGTACTGAGATTTACACTAACAGTGTAAAGTCAAGAATACATAAAACCACTGCTAAGAAATAAATGAGTGACTGAGCCAGTCCTCGGTTTACTGATGTGCACTTGTATTAAAAAGAAAAGAGGCAGCCGGGCGGTGGTGGTGCACGCCTTTAATCCCAGCACTTGGGAGGCAGAGGCAGGCGGATCTTTGTGAGTTCAAGGCCAGCCTGGTCTACAAAGTGAGTCCAGGACAGCCAGGGCTACACAGAGAAACCCTGTCTCGAAAAAACCAAAAAAATAAAACATTAAAAAAAAAAAGAGGCTTGCTTTGTGATCTACACGCAGCTATAAACTGCCATGTGGGTGCTGGGATTTGAGCCTTGGTCCTTTGGAAGAACAGGCAGCGTTCTTAACCTCTGAGCCATCTCTTCAGCCCCAGCATTTTGTTTGAAATAACATATGCTATTACAAAAATTATACATCGGTAAAGAGATTCATTCACAGTGTAAAAATAAAGTAGTAGACTAAAGACTATTCACACCAACCTAGAGAAGGCTACTAATATGTTCACTATTCCAATTACCTCTCTGGAGAAGAACAGAAATCCTCTAACAACCCATCACAAAATAGAATAAGAGGAAAATATCCAGCCACTTTCTATCAAATGTATAAAATTCAAATCAATCATTTCCCACTCAGTTTCATTATTTTTGAAACTAGTTTTTATTTGAATATTCTAAATGTTAATATACAATGGCTTCATTATTCTTAGTTGAATAGTTTTTTAATACTTAGGATTTGTTTTGTTTTAGAGTTCTTTTGGGTTTTTTGTAGGCTTTTTTTTGGGGGGGTTGGTTTTTTGACACAGGGTTTCTCTGTGTAACAGCCTTGGCTGTCAAGGACTCACTTTGTACACCAGAATGACCTCAAATTCAAGAGATCCGCCTGCCTCTGCCTCCCAAGTGCTGGGATTAAAGGAGTGAGCCACCACACCTGGCTACCACAAAATTCTTAAAAGGCTACTCCTCATTCCATTACTTCAATACTTACAGAGCAAACTTTTAATTCTCTACAGTCCTAGGTCTTTAATGACTTTATAATTTCAATTTAATTCCTTTGTAACTTCTGAAAATCTAAATGGCTTTTTTAAACTCTGTCATAATAAGCTCTTGTTAACAAAGATATAGTTCTTCATCAAAAATTTACTTCAGTAACTCAGAAGAGGAAAGTCAACATTAAAAATTATTGAAATTTATGGGCTGGGTGTGGTGGCACGCCTTTAATTCCCGGCACTCGGGAGGCAGAGGCAGGTGGATCTCTGTGAGCTCAAGGCCAGCCTGGTCTTCAAAGTGAGTCCAGGACAGCCAGGGCTACACAGAGAAACCCTGTCTCAAAAAAAAAGATTATTGAAATTTATAATTCACACCTAGTTTGGCCCTAGAAAATTAGCTAAATTATAACCACATTAAATTTTGCACTAATAAACCATGTTCAGTTTATTTTAACATGGATCACCAAGACCTCATTCTCACTCATCCTTTCCTACCCATTCTCTCTGTGCCAGGCGCCAGTGGCTTACATCTCTAATCTCTGCTCTTAGGAGGTAAAGGCAGGTGGATCAGAATTTCAAGGTATTCCTCAGTTACGTGCTAAGCTTGAACTAGTCTGGTATACATGAAGCCCTGTCTCAAAAAATTAAGGAGAAGAGTAAGGAGATGACTCAGAATGTAAAAGCACTTAAGAATTTGAATTTGAGCAGCAGACCGAGAAACAGATGGTGGGGCTCACAGCTAAACAGTAGGTGGAGCTGGGAGAGGAAGAGCAGGAGGGAGAGGGAGAGCGGGAGAGGGAGAGGGAGAGTGGGAGGGAGAGCAGGAGGAAGAGTCCAGGGACCCAAAAGGGATAGGGGGGGGGGGCCTTCACAGAAGACCAATACAGTCAACTAGCCAGGCCCCTGGGGGCTCACAGAGACTGAAGCACCAACCAAAGAGCATGTATAGTCTGGACCTACGCCCTTACACACATGTAACTGATGGGCATCTCAGTCTTCATGATGTCCAGTTAGCAAGTGTCATGGACTCCATGGCTTGTTTGAGGATCATCTTACCCTAGATGGGCTGTCTTGTCTGGCCTCAGTGGAAGAGGCTGCTCTTAGTCCTGATACTACTTGAAGAGCTGGGGTGGGTTGCTGCAGGGGTCCCTTTTCTGAGGATAAGGGGAAGGGGGTAAGCGGGAGAGGGTAGGAACAGGTAGAGGGGAGGGAAGGGGATTCAATCAGAATGTAAAATGAATAAAAATTAAACAAAAAACAAAAACTGAAAAATCCCCAACTATGATGTAAACAATCTGTAATCCCATCACTTGGGACACAGAGACATGAATTCCTGAAGGAAGCAGGCTAGCTAACCTATCAGGAGCTGTGTTTTGAGACAGACCTATCTCAATACATAGAGTAGAGAGCAATTTATAGAGATGGGCAACCTCAGCCTCTGGCTTTAAAACACACATACATACACCTATCTCCTCTGGCTTCAACACACACACACACAAAATGTGTGTACCCACACACATGCAAACATGCCACCACACCCAAATAAATAAATGCTAATAAACTGTTGAAGAGTTATTGTTATGCCTGTTTTTCTAAAGTGTTCAAATCAATACTATGAATGTTGTCTTACCCAGCTAATACCTAGTTTTAATTTCAGGGACACAAAAATAAAACACTTTGAGGGGTTCTTATTTTTAAGAATATTAAGATATCCCCTGCCAAATTATTTGAGATCTGCTGTCTGTTGGTCTAAGATAAATACATCTTAAACTAAAATGGGTTATTTAATGAATTTATAACTATCTGTTATCTGTTGCTATCTGTCCACAAAATACACACAAAAAATATTCCCATAAAATAATAACTATTCAAAATATCATGCTTATCATAGATATATGCTAAAGTATTGAATATATTAAAGATTTACTTTCCTATATGTAATGATTACAAAGTTTTAATGAAACAAGTTTTAACAAATACACCTAAAGAAATCTCATTAAAACATCACCATTCCCCATTGGAAACATGTCCTCTGAACACTCATAAAGTTTGCAAAATTATATAATACTAACTTACCAAAAGTTGTTCCACCAGCTTCTTCACATTCTGTCCCATTTCTGGAGACTGTGATCCACTACATGCTAGTTTTATTAACATTGAAAGGAAGTTCTTACATTTTTTCACATTTTCTAGCATTGTCTGATATAGAAAAATAATCACAAATGTTAGTAAACAGGAATTAGAACATACCAAGGAATTATATACAAGATACAAGTGAAAGTTTACCGGAGGAAGACTAGTCTCAGCAGCTACTGAGGTCTCTGCTTTGAGATTGGAGTCATTTGAGGGAGCAGATAACACTCCCAAACTTGGTGGCTTCAGGGTAGATACAGTGTTCACAGGCTTGGCAGGAGTAACTGTGACAACATTGCTTGGTACAGCCACAGACTGAAATTAAATCAACATAAACTTAAACATGTATTGCTATGATACCTTAGTAGGTACTTCAGTTTGTATTGAAAAGACTACAAGTGAATTTTGACATCTCTGCTTTCAAGCCATGGTCTGACAATCTAAGGCAATGTATCAGAACTCTGGACTGGATAAGATCTGCATTCACGCTCAGCTACCATTCTACTCTTCACTGTCGTCTGCTACAGTACTCAGAGCAAAAATAGGAATGTAATTTACTATCTGTCCCTAGGGCATCTGTGAAAAGCAGTCACACAAAAGTCCTTAAAATATTAATAACAATATTTTATCAATGGAGCTGTGAAGATGGCTGAGTGCAAACATAAGGTATTAAGTTCTGATCATAGCACCCACATAAAAGCGGGGCATGGTGGTATACCCCAGTAATCTCAGTGTTTGTGAGGTGGATAGGAAAATCTCAGGGTGGAGGATTCCTTACTGGACAGCCACTCTAGGCCAAGGGCCAAGTTCTAGGTTCAGTGAGAAACCACATCTAAAATAAGGGAGAGAGCAATTGAGGACAAATCTATTTAACACACATGCATGCACAAGTGAGCACAAACGAGAAAACACACACATATTTGCACTTCTCTAAAAGTGTATTTGTAATAGCAAATCTTCATACTTTACACAAACTTTCCTGTTTTTCTTAAGTATAAAACAGCTATCAACTAATTTTCATATGCTCAGCTATACTAATCTTTTATGTGATCCATGAGAATAAGTATAATAGCATTGTAAGAAATTTCTAAAAGAAATTTCATTAATTTCTACATGTATCAGAATACATGTGACTCTAGCACCATCTGCAGGACAGAAAGCTTAACACAAACACTATAAGCTATGATAAGAAATTAGAAAACCACAGGGATAAAGCAATAAATATACTAAACATTACATACACTAAGGAAAGTGGGAGGAGTGAATAATATGTACATAAAAAACTAAATACTATAACATAACTTTGCCTAAGATGTTTGCCTTCTCCTCAAGAAAAGTTGTTTTTTTTTCTCTACAAGTCAAGACAGGTGAACGGACACCCAAGTTTTCCCTTCAAAGAAACTGGTACATATATCAGACAGAATGTTCTGGTAAAATGTGAAGTAAATTAAAAATAGTGATGAATGACAACTAGAACTGATGATGAAATTCTGAGCAAAAGAGGTAAAATTAAGGGGCTGGTGAGACAGCTCAGTGATTAAGATCACCTGCTGCTGTCCCAGAGTTCAATTCCCATCACTCACAAGGTGGCTCATAGTTGTCTCTAATTCTAGTTACAGTTGATCCAACCCTCTCTTAGGGCCTCCAAAGGCAATAAGAGCACACACGGTACACATACATCCATGCTCCTAAAATAATTTTTTTGAAGAATTATATTTTATCTTTATGGTTTCTTTTTTTTTAATTTTTTCCAGACAGGTTTTCTCTGTGTATCTTTGGCTGTCCTGGACTCACTCTATAGAACAGGCTGGTCTTGAACTCACAGAGATCCTCCTGCCTCTGCCTCCTGAGTGCTGGGATTAAAGGCATGTGGCACTATGCCTGGTGATATTTTATATATAAATAATTTTTTGGTTTTGGCTTTTTGAGACAAGGTTTCTGTGTAATAGCTCTGGCTGTCCTGGACTCAACTTTGTAGACCAGGCTGGCCTCGAACTCACAGGGATCCAACTGCCTCTGCCTCCTGAGTGCTGGGATTAAAGGCGTGCACTACCATGCCTGGTGATATTTTATAATTTTTTAAATAAAAAAATTAAAAGTAAAATTAGAAATCACAACTAATAGGATTTTAATGGCTGGTGGGAGGGGTTCCTCAAAGCAATAGTAACCACTGTGCATGAACCAATTTCATTAGACAAGCAAAAAGCTCCAAATGCATCATCCAAGTAAATTCTTCACGAATCTGAACTCTTCCAAATTTTCCAGAGACCAAGTCCTATGACGTGGCTTCTGAATCCTTGTGAAGACTCTTAAACTTTCATGTTTGCAACAGTAAGGAAGACTCTTCAGAGATAAAACTGGCTCATTTATCTAGAATCCTAACACTTGGACGTGGACAAGAGAATCAGGTGTTTAAAGTCAACCTCAGCTACATACTAAGTTCAAGGTAAGCCTGGACTACGTGAGACCCTATTTCAAAATTAATAATTCCAATACTTCAGAAAAGCCTGTACTATCATTAGCCATATAATTTGTAATTTTAACTAGTGATTATGATGGCTTTCAATGCCTAGTGGGAGGGTCCTCAAAGCAGTACTGACCAGCGTGTATGAAATATGAGTTCACCAAGTGCTGTGTTGTCTATGAGCAAGGAAAGTACTCATGTCATCTCACTTCCTTGTCAATATTAATTCTTTCAGCATGTTCTTAGTTTCCGTCCTATATCATCTCCAAAGAATGGCCTGTACTCTAAAGCTTTTGGCTTAACCCCTTGACACTACTGTGCAAATGACAGAACATTGAGGAAATGGAAGTCATTGGAACCCAGTCCTTAGATCTGTGCCACTGAAAGGGCTACTGGCAGTCTCTTCTTCCTGTCTTTGGCTTCATGTTACAAAGTGAACTACCTCCTGCGTCATACACATGATTTACACTGTGCCACTACAGCGCCAATGGTAATGGACTAAAATCTACAAAACTGTGGTGAGACAAAACAAAACTTTTCAAGTTGATTTTTTGTTTTTTGTTTGTTTTTCCAGACAGGATTTCTTTGTTTTAATAGCCCTGAGTCTTGGACTAGCTTTTTAGACTAGGGTGGCCTCAAACTCACAGAGATCTGCCTCCTTCTGCCTCTCGAGTGCTGGGATTAAAGACATGTGCCACCACACCTGGCCTTTTCAAGTTGATTTATCTCAGTTATTTGTTACAATGATGGGAGAATAACATACTCCAACACAAAGTTGTCTTTCATAATCTTTTCTAACATAGACTAACTATCTGTACTTTATGTTACCAATATGTGTAACTTACAATGAAGTTTAACAGGGATGGTGAGATACCTAACCCTGGAATTTCCACTGCAGTTACTGAATGAACTTTCCTAAACTCAATCATAACTGCCTTAGACTCCAATATTCTAAACCAGTCAATGATATTTCTAATACTAACAAGACTGAATTGCATCAATTAAACATATCTTAGAGACAGGAGAGAAAGGGCTAGATTATATGTGAGACAGATCTACATGAAAATCAGTTATGCATGTTTTATTAGATCATGCTGCACTTCAAGGAGCTCATTTTCTGTACCCATCTGAGCAATTACATTAGCTTGTTCATATTCAATTAGAAATACTATTTCTAAATTAAATCATTCAGACATTCACGTTCTTAACAATAGGCCTAATTATATCTTCATCATTAAACATAAACTAACACAGAACACAAGGTTTCAAAGTAGGTTTTTTTTTTGTTTTTGCTTTTTGTTGTTTTTTTTTTTTTTTGGGGGGGGGGTTGGTTTTTTGAGACAGGGTTTCTCTGTATAGCCCTGGCTGTCCTGTACTCGCTTTGTAGACCAGGCTAGCCTTAAACTCAGAGATAAGTGCTGGGATCAAAGGCCTGTGCCACCATGCCCTGCAATTACAGACAGCTGTGAACTGCCATGTGGGTGCTGGGATTTGAACCCCGGTCCTCTGGAAGACCAGCCAGTGCTCTTAACCACTGAGCCATCTCTCCAGCCCTCAAAAGTAGTTTTTGTGTCATATTTACAACAGTAAGATTATTCCCACGTCATTTTAAACAAATAATGACATCAATTAATAGAAAAATACACACTTTCTAGAGAAAATCTAAAGTCAGGCCTAATCAATACTCTAGTTCAAGAATAGTTTTGAGTTAAGACACTGAGGCTAAAATCCCCATTCTTTCACATATTAGTAGAAATCAGGACAGTTTCTTAGCGTCTCTAACTTATTTTCACATATATAGATGTGATATATACTGTTAATAGCCAGAATGAAATGAGGTGATTGATGGATTTCAAGATATGAAAGATACCTAAGAAGTGTAAAGAACACCAAGTGCTCAATAATGGCAGCCAAGGTTTTTAAAAGCATTGTTTTTTAATCAGACTTATTACTTATGACCCCCATTAGTAGAAAAGAATGTATGTAAAAAGAGTGTAATTAAATAAATTTTACAGCACCAGCAGAAAGACTGTTCGATCCATCTGCGGTATTCTAAGTAAGCACCAAGAAGATGCATCTTCTCTGTGACAAAAGGAAGCATAACACTGCTCCCCAGACCATGGGATCCTTTAGTGGCTCACACACAGCATTACTCAGAAGCTGCCAGCATAGCAGAGTATTAGAACAGACTATAGCAGGCACTGGTAAACTGAGGCAATCCTCTAAGACTCAAGACATTCTATACAGTACTTTGTCCCCACAGCAGGACAGATACATGGATCAAGGAACTTAGGAGCAGATGTATGAATAGACCCTTACTCGGTCCGATAACCCTCGAAGGACTGGATGCTTTCCATTTCTGCTCATGGAGCACACATTTCCCTTAGGAGACCAGATACTACAGCTGCTTCCTGGTACTTCAGGTCCACAGACCAGCACAGGAAAGATGAGTCTAAAGCTTGAGAGGGGGTAACTAATTCTCATCATCTGAAAGATGTAGAGCTGCTATCATATAATAGAGGATGCTTTGGTATGAATATCCCTTCCAAAACTCACGGTGAAACATAATTGTCATTATACTGGTATCAAGAAATGAAACCTTTAAGAAGTGATCAGGCCGGGCGTGGTGGCGCACGCCTTTAATCCCAGCACTTGGGAGGCAGAGGCAGGCGGATCTCTGTGAGTTCGAGGCCAGCCTGGTCTACAAAGCAAGTCCAGGACAGCCAGGGCTGTTACATAGAGAAACCCTGTCTCGAAAAACCAAAAAAAAAAAAAGTGATCAGGCCATGAGTACTTTTTTTATGGTAGATCGATTAAGGCTGCTATTACAGGAGTAGGGATCCATTTTTTGGAGAAGCATCCTAACAAAAAGGTTAAGTTCAGCTCCCACGATTCCCCTCCTCTATTTTACCTCTCCTCCTCCTGGGACACCATGCACTCTTGCTATTAATATCTCAGCCATAGGATAAGGCTTTACCCAGATACTAATACCATGCCCATCTCCAGAATCATGAGTCAAACAAACTTCTATTCATTGTAAATTACTCAATCTGTGCTACTCTATCACAAATAGAGAAAAATAGAAAACCCAGGATAGGACAGAAACAGAGTCCACAGAAATCCCTAAGAGAGGAATGTCTACTAGTAGGCAACTTCCGAGACCAGCATAGGCAGTAGTTAAGAGTGAGACTTGTCATAAGGTGGACAGAGGAGTACTGACATGATTTAGCATCAGCTGCAGGAGTAAAGCTATATAATCCATCCTTTTAACCTCTTTGTTTCTCCAGGGAAGAAGCCCACTAGCATCCCAGAACAGTTGTCTATGATATGTACAAGAAGCATATAGAGGAGTACATAAGACGTAAATTTCAATGAACCATTGCAGGAGAGATTTGTACTGTCCTAGCTGCTAAAATGCTACTGAATGACTTTCAGTTATCAGTTCCATTAATTTAGTCTCTGCTGCGAAGAAACCTTGCACAAAAGTACAATTTTCCCAAGAGAGTCCTATAAAGCACAGAAAGCCATGTTGACTCAGAGCAGAACAATCCTGACAAGGTACATACAACCCCAGTGTTCTCTATTGGGTTGGCTGAAACTTCATCAATCCTACATCTAGCTTAAACTTACTCTCCTCTTTACAAGTATTGATTTCTAATAAATAATTTATCCATCAAAATCTATTTTAGCCTCTCCTTCTGAAGACTGCAATATGATTATTAGATGTATTTATATTACTTTAATGCATTTATGCAATGAATGTCTAATAGACATCATGTTTCCTTGTTTCTATATCTCGAACAGTTCAGATTGATAAACAGCATCATATATTATATACCTTCAACATCACAAAGATGCTTAAATGTCTGGCAAGAAATAATTGAATAATAGTGAGGAAATAGCCACTGCGCAGCACACACACACACACACACACACACACACACACACACACACACACACACACACCACTTACTTGTCCTGAGGACGTACTGGAGGCAGTGGTTGACACAGTAGTTCCTATCTGTGTCAAATTTTTAATAGGCGCCACTGTTGCTTTCTTCATTAATTGTGAGCTAGAATTCTTGGGAAAAAAAGGATAAGATAGCGCAGTTATGGTACTAGTCCTTTTGTTTATTTACTTATTTATTTTTTGAGAAACAGCCTCACTATGCAGCCTTGGCTGTTCTAGATCTCAATACATAGACCAGGCTGTCCTAGAACTCACAGAGCTCTACCTATCTCTGCCTCAAGTTACGTGCCACCAAACACAGTCAATATTAGTCATTTTAAATCAACCACTATTGTAAACAAAATGAAAAGACTTTCGCAAACTTATTTGGTATATGCTGTATTTTATGAACATACTATACTCTAAACTTAACTGGTCAGTTAGTGAGCTGACATTTCTTAAAGAAGGCAACTGATTCATAAAATAACCTTTTCTTTTATGCCAACTATCCAATTAAGTAAGTTCTACAATTCAGCAATAAATCCTTTTCTCTCTCTCTCTCTCTCTCTCTCTCTCTCTCTCTCTCTCTAGCTCTCTATCTCTCTTTCTCTCTTTCTTTTTTTTTCGAGACAGGGTTTCTCTGTGTATCATTGGCCATCCTGGACTCAGTAGACCAGGCTAGCCTTGACCTCACAGACATCCACCTGTTTCTGCCTCCTGAGTGCTGGGATTAAAGGCGAATTCCATGCCAGGACTTTTGTCCAAAGTAAAAAACAAATTGGCACTTAATTTTAAGTCTGAGCAAAATTATCTCAAATTGTTACTGGCAAACGTGTACATGTTTATATGAAGATAGTGGCTGGAAACTAAGTAGATGAAGTAGATTACCGGCACTGTACAGATCTTGACTGTTTGAATGTTTGCTGGTACTGCTGGCCTTGGAGTTATGTTACTGGTGGTCTTGGCTCCTGTTACAGCTTGCTGAGGAGATACCAGCATCAACTGACCACTGTTACTTTTGATCAAAACTGTTCCTATAATTAAAAAAAGACAACTGTGATAAATAAAACACAAGCATCACATACTTCCGTTTCCTATTCCAACACTGGGAAATGCTCAGAATAAATGCCTAGCATATCATGAACTCCATGTTCACTAATTACCAAAAGATGGTACAATGTTTTTATTCAAAGCTATTTAAGCTGAGCATGCAGCACAAACCTGTAATTCTAGGACTAGGAAGCTGAGCTAAAAGGAATACAGGCTCAAGACCAAATGGGGGTACACAGTAGGAGATTGTCTTTAAACAAATAGGTGGGCTGGAGAGATGGCTCAGTGGTTAAGATCACTGACTGCTCTCCCAAAGGACCCGGGTTCAAATCTCGGCACCCACATGGACGTTCACAGCTGCCTGAAATTGCCAGGCGTGCTGGTGCACCCCTTTAATCTCCACACTAGGAAGGCAGAGGAAAGTGGATCTCTGAGTTTGAGGGGGGAGAAAAAGAATGTTTTGCAATGTCAAAGATGAGGAAGCTGCAACACTTAAAATACATATGCATTGCCAGGTGTGGTGGTGCGATCCTTTAATCTCAGCATTTGGGAGGCAGAGACATGGGGATCTCTTCCAGTTCAAGGCTAGTCTGGTCTACAAACTGAGTCCAGGACAGCCAGGGCTACACAGAGAAACCCCATCTCAAAAAACAAAAACAAAAACCAAACAAACAAACAAAAAATAAAACAAAACAAAAAACCAAATAGCTATACAATATTTTTTAAATCTAATCATATGAAAATATACTCTTGATGGGGGCTAGAGAGATGGCTCAGAGGTTAACAGCACCAGCTGCTCTTCCACAGGTACTGAGTTCAATTCCCAGCAACCACATGGTGGCTCATAAACATCTATAATGAGATCTGGTGCCCTCTTCTGTTGTGCAGGCATACATACTTCAATACAGAACATTGTATACACAATAAATAAATAAATATTTTTTTAACCTTTTTTTAATAATTTATTTTTTATTTCTTCAAGTTACATCTCAATCACAATCCCCTCCCTACTCCCCCCTCCAGTCCCACCCTTCCACCCTCCTCCCCCTCAACCCCCCCATCCTCTTCCCTTCTTTTTTTTAGTTTAAGGTATTTCTTTTTCCCCCCAACAGCTCTCCCTTTCAGTCCAAAAAATGGTTCTTTTTCTTATAACTATAAATACAATACAAAACAACAGAAATAAATAGGCCACAATTATAAGAGTTATATGGCTTAGCATACATTCCCAATGTCCAGTCCATATGTATTTGGCACCTGACTTTAACATTCTACTATCTAACCATCTCCATGAGTTTAAAGTTCTATATCTAACTCAGCTTTCATACTAACTTGCCTCATAATTTTTAAAATATCTTCTTAGATCCAGAACACCCTCTTTTTTAAAAAAAGAAAATATACTCCTGATATTTTTCCTTCATGATACTGAAACTATAATACTATACTAAGATGGACAGGCGGCTGGAGAGATGGCTCAGCAGTACTTGATGATTCTGCAGAGGACTGGAGTTCTATTCCCAGCACCCATATGGAGGCCTACAAACCCTCTCTTTAAGTTCAGTTCTAGGCAACAGATACCCTCTTCAGGCCTCTGAGGACACTGCATACAAGTGGTATGCAGACATACAAACAAGCAGAACAATCATACACATAAAATTTTTTGAGTTTTTTTTTTTTTTTTTGAGACAGGTTTCTCTGTGTATCTCTGGCTGTCCTGGACTCACTTTTTAGACCAAGCTAGCTTTGAACTCACAGAGATCTGTCTGCCTCTGCCTTCCAAATGCTGGGATTAAAGGCTTGCGCCACCACAGCTGGCCATAAAATATATTTTTAAGATGGTATAGAAACAGCACAAACTACATAACTGACCAAACAAATAGAATAGAAAACCCTCAGAAGACACGTCATCAGGGTGAGCATCCCTTGTCAAAAATGCCTGTTTCCAAATTTTAGAATATTTGTCTAGACTTTTCCAGAACATCTTAGTCTGAAACTGTGAAAGCATTCAATATGCTCAAAATCCAAAACATTCCAAGCATGACACTATTCAATAAAGAATGGAATCTACCCTAGGAAGAGACACATCATTGTCCCTTAAGAGTTAATTTGGGGCTGGAGAGATGGCTCAGCAGTTAAGAACACTGGCTAGTGCTCTTCCAAAGGTCCTGAGTTCAGTTCCCAGCAACCACATGCTGGCTCACAACCATCCACAATGTGATCTGATGCCCTCTTCTGGTTGTAGGTGTACATGGAGATAGAGCACTCATATACATAAAATAAATAAATCTTTAAAAAAAAAAAAGAGTTAATTCCATTGGGTGGATTAAGGATCTGGTAAGTAACCATCCATAGACAGTCAAGTTCACCATAAGATAATATACATTTCCTTCCCAGAATTCCCACTCCCTAGTGTGATTCCTCAGCTGGCACAAAAGAACAGATAGACCCCAAGAACCTTAATTGCACTTCTTTTATAAGGTATAGTTCTGTTGGAACAAAACAGCAGGAAAGACAAAAATACCACTCAGGTCCACACAGTAGCCTGCTCCTATAATAAAGATGTCACTAAAAGAGAAGAAAGCCACAGTCTTGTCCCCATGCTAAATATCTACTTAGAGGAACTGATTTCTGTCCGAAATGCTGAAAAATTATATTAAAAAAATTATGGTATAGAAAAACAATCCTCTTGATAGAAACAGAAGGATAAAATAGCAAAGGGAATAGAAAAACAAACATAAAAGCTAAATTCAACTAGATCTAAATCCAGGACTAAATAGAGTAATACCCAATTATTTGTTATTTCCTAAGACTTCTCTTAGATTTATTTAAAATACAGCAACATTAAAACTGGGCATGGTAGGTCAGCCTATAATGCCAGTATGTGGAAGGTTGAGAATTCAAGGGTATCCTGACCTATACAGTGAATTTGAGGCCAATCTAAGCTAAACCCACTCTCAAAAAAGGTGGAAATTAAAAAAAAAAAAACACACAACAGCAACCAGTAGAAAGCTACAGTAGCCATAATAACATAAAACAAAATAGTCAAGCAAAAAAAAAAGAAAACAAACAAACAGACAAACAAAAACTACCAATAGAAATAGAAAAAGAATGTTTTGTAAGCCAGGTACGGTGGTGCATGCCTTTAATCCCAGCACTTACAGGAATCGGACCTCTAACTGTCCATGATGACCAGGATGGAGTGACTAGCAACTGTGTTTGTGAATCTTTCTGAGGTTATACAAATGCTTGTGTGTGTGTGTGTGTGTGTGTGTGTGTGTGTGTGTGTGTGTGTGT
>CAJQZJ010032507.1:6007198-6026443 GCA_907164525.1 Lophiomys imhausi | reverse complement strand
TGTGTGTGTGTGTGTGTGTGTGTGTGTGTGTGTGTGTGTGTGTGTGTGGTTGTGCAGGTATGTGTGGTTGTGAGTAGTTGAGAAGCAGAGGCAAGGCAGTTCTCTGTGAGTTCGAGGGGAAAAAAAAAGAATGTTTTGTCATGACAAAAATCTCAAAAGATGAGGAAGATGCAGCATTTAAAATACATATACATTGCCAGTCGTGGTGGTCCATGCCCTTAATCCCAGCACTCAGGAGTCAGAGGCAGGTGGATCTCTCTGAGTTCAAGGCTCGTCTGGTCTACAAAGTGAGTCCAGGACAGTCAGGACTACACAGAGAAATGCTGTCTCGAAAAACAAAAAAATAAGCAAAAAAAAAAAAAACCCCAACAAAAAACAAAAACAAAGCATGCATTATACTGAGGCAGTTTTAACTTAGCAGCCTAGAATTCTACTTGCTTTGGGATATACATTCAGCTTTTCCTAAAAATGCACTTGGCAACCTTAGAGGCTCACCTGCACATACCATGTATATATATCCTATCTTAACAATGCAGCACGCAACCTGTTAGCAACCTACCCACCTACACACACTCACATACCATGCATGCGGGCACCCATGCACAGACACAAGTGCACACACACTGCTGTGAGCAATGAATAAATAAGTTTACCTTCCCCATCATGACCACTGAACATACACTGAAACATGTTTCAGAACATATCTTGTATGGACAACAGTTGAACCAATCCAACTTTAGCTAGTTTTGGGTACACACACAATAAAGCAAACTGTTGCGCGTGAACTCCAAAGAAGAATCTTCTATTTAGCAGCCTATGCCTAGGCATAATTGAGTGTGCAAGTAATTAAAAGCAGAGTCACTGTGCTGGATGGTCTTATGTAAAATTGACACAGGCTTCAGTCATCTGAGAGGAGGGGCTTCAATTAAGAAACTGCTTCCATAAGACTGGGCTGTTAGCAGCCTGCCAGGCACTTTTTAAGTTAGCGATGGATGGGGAGGGCCCAGCCCATGGTGGGTGTGCTGCTATCCCTGGGCTAGTGGTCCTGGGTTCTATAAGAAAGTAGACTGCACAAGCCAGTAAGCAATAATCCTTCATTTGGGCATAAGGTTAATCTGTAATTCAATTGCTAATTTTTGTACCACCACATATCTGGTTGCAATTCTTGTTTTGAAGATTTCCTATTTGAATGGTAATACCCAGCACTTAAAAAAAAATGATGATGATGATTAAATAATAATGCTAATACTTGGACAAGGTGTGGTGGCACGTGCCTTTAGTCCCAGGTGGATTGCTGTGAGTTTGAGGCCAGCCTGGGCTACAAAATGAATCCAGGACAGCCAGGACTACAAAGAGAAACCCTGTCTTAAAAAACAAACAAAACAAAACAAAAATCTAATTCTTGATATCTTCAAATAAATAACATTTAACTCATTTTGTCTGGTCAGTATCAGCCATACTACTAGAAACAGGCAAAGAGGTCACAACAAATTATAAACCCTTTGAATATGCTTGTAAAAATTCCAGATCAATTATCAGCAAAATGAATCTAGCATCATAGCAAAAGCAGTATATATAAGGATAACATGACATTATCTCAAAGACTGGTTCAGTAACTGGATATCAACTAAAATACCCTATCAACAGAAAAACAAAACAAAACAAAAACAAAAACTATATGATCATCTAAAACAGAAGCAGAACAAGCACTTGACAAAATCCAACGTCTTTTTAAAAAAGATTTCTTATTTTTAATTATATATATGTATGTATATATGGGGGGAGTATTGCAGATGAGTGCAGGTGCCCAAGGAGTGCAGAAGAGACTGGTAGGTGCTGAGAACTGAACTTGGGACCCTGGAAACATGGTAGAAGTTCTGAACTGTTTGAGCCATTTCTCCAGTCCTTCAATATTTTTTTCTTTCAGATAAAAAGATTCAACAAGATAGCATGGCCAAAACTTAATTTTAAAAAAATTTATACATATCTATACATACACACATACACACAACTCGAGAAGCTAGGAATAGTAGCTCACACCCATAACCCCAGAATGTCTATAATCCTAGCACAAAGAACCTAAAGGCAGCCTGGGCTACAAAGTGAGTGCATTATGGCTACAGCAAGGTTTAGGTCAGCCAGAACTAGAGCAAAAGCAAGTAATAATACTAAGTTCCATCATAGTACCATTATAGAGCTAGGAGGTAGTGGCGCACGCCTTTAATCTCAACACTTGGAAGGCAAAGGCAGGCAGATCTCTGTGAGTTCAAGGCTAGCCTGGTCTACAAATGAGTCCAGGACAGCCAGTGTTACACAGAGAAACCCTGTCTTGAAAACAAAGCAAAACAAAACAAAAAAAAAAGTACCATCACAGTAAAAATACAGAGTAGGACTGGGAACACATACCAGGGCAAACCTAAGGACTGCTGTCACTTTCAAACACAAATACCACACTCATGCCTCTGACAGTATGCATTATACTGACTCAGAAATGGCCATATAAACCTAAATGTCCCACATGTTCACTAAGAAGAATATTTAAGATAGGACAGTAACCTTTTATTTCCTCACAAATGTCCCCTTACATTTTACTTTTAGTCCCTACTCCCAGGAAAAACCTGTAGTCTACATATTTGGTTTCTGTTTAAGATTTATTTATTTAATGTGGAGAGGAGCATGTACATAGAAGCCAGGATAACTTTTGAGGAATCATGTCTCTTGTTCTGAGACGATGTCTCTCCTCTCCTGTTTTTTTGTCTAATCTCACTTTGGGATGGCAGATATTAAAAATGTATATAGCACTGCATCCAGCTTTTTACATAGGTTCTGTTAAAGCAGCAGTTCTCAGCCAGTGGGTTGAGATCCCCATGGGAGTCACATATCAGATATCCTATATATCAGACTCATAACAGTAGCAAAATTACAGTTATGAAATAGCAATGAAATAATTTTATGGTTGGGAGTCACCACACCATGAAGAACTGTATTAAAGGGTCTTAGCATTAGGAAGGTTGAGAACCACTGTGTTAAGGGATGGAATTCAGCCTTGTTTGGTTAGTGCTTTATCAGCCAAGTCATCTTCCTGGCCCCTAGCTTTGAGACAGGATCTCACTGCACTGTAGGGCAGGCTGGTCTCAAACCTGAAGCAATTCTCCTGTGTTAGCTCCCTCACTTGGATTATAGGCCTGAGCATGGCCTCATTGAATTCCTGAGTGCTCCAATTACAGGGGTTGTGCACCCTCAGACCTTGCTGAAAGAAGTACTCAAAAGCAGTTATCTTGGTAAATGAAGAACTGACGTCCACTCTTGAGGAGCTAACTGTTAATCATCGGTGCATGAGAACTGTATAGAATTTTCTAACCTACGGTTAGTCAATGTCATCTCATTCTGTTGGCTCTTCTGCTACACCAGAAGAAATTCCCCAGCAACTCTTCAGGTACCTCTCATGTTCTTCTACCACTAATAAGTCCATTAAAAGTTTCTCTTCTTGATTACCAAGTAGAGGAACAATGAGGGACGGAGGGAGGGAGGGGGGGAGGTGACAGGAGGGGAGGAGGGAGGAAACTATGTTCTAGAAGTAACTTGAGAAAACAAAATAATACTTTTTTAAGAAAGGAGTAAGCTTAAAAATATAATAAAAATACAATATAAAAATTTCAAACTATAATTTACCAAAGGTATACTTGCCTTACTGGCATGAAAGGAAAAATGGCCTTAATTTCAGATTGGAATGTTAGACTGTAGGTGGCCACATAGCTTACACAAACTTGATAGCAGCTTAAAAGTTTTGGGTTTTTTTTTTTTTGTAGATATAAAGGATATTTTCATGGTTTGGCATTAAAAAGCAGGTAAGAGGGTTAAAATACTGTAATAAATTAAATTAAAGGTTACTGCAGTTCAACCTGGTTTTCTAAACCTCCAAGAGTTGAAAAAATTTGGAGCTAAGGTAAAATATATGAAATGCATGGTGTTAGCGCATGCCTTTAACTCCAGCAGAGACAGGAGGATCACTATAGAGTTAGTTGTCTAATAAATGATAGAGTTACAAGGAAGAGGGTGGTGATGGTGCACATCCTTAATCCCATCATTTGAGAAGAATGCACCCTTAATCCCAACACACTAGAGGCAGAAACCTGCAGATCTTGGAGTTCAAGGTCAGTCTGACACAAAGCAAGCTCTAAATAGAGAAAAACTTGGACCTGGGGTGGTGGTGCACACCTTTGATCCCATCAGTTGAGAAGCGCATGCCTTTGATCCCAACACTTAGAATGCAGATAGGCACATAGGATTTGGAAGGATTTAAGTTTAAAAGCTACTCACAAAAGGCATGCTGAAATTCAAAGCAAATTGTCCTTTGAGAGCTCAAAATATATACAGTTAAATGTTTGTTTAGTTCCAAAATATCAAAATAATTTTTTTAATCTCAATTGAAAAGATAATACTTTTTATATTGTCAAAAAACCAAACTTGCTCCAGGTAAAATATTACCTCACCTCCCCTCCCCCCCCCAAAAAAAAAGTAGTGTGAAATGTGGAAGTTTTGGTCTTTTGTTAGCAACTGTCATAAACTGTTTAGGATAATAGAGAAATGCCAACTAATAGTGATTCAAGCATGTCATTTTGTTAGGTAATAGGGTAGTCTATCACAGTTATTTTCTAAGTTAATCAGAAATCAAGTTGCTAAGAGACAAGCAACATTTGCTTATCCAAATATAAGGAGATAGGTGGTCTTCAAAAACCTCAAGAGATCTGCAGAATATGCATTTAAAGATGTTTTAAGATTTTTCTTTTATATTGAGACATGTCAGCTCCTGACAACACCCCTATTTTACTCCAAATAGAAGATGAGCATCAAAGAATCTCCACTGGGAGATGGTTGAATTAGTGGCAAGCCTATCTCTTGGCAAGAAAAACCCCTTGCTTCAACGGTAGACAGACTGCTGTCCAAACATGAAAAAACTTGGAAGCAGGTAAGTCGACAGCCTAGCTCTGCCAAGACAGGGTAGGCAAGTCCTTCATAATTCCTGCTTTACAATCAATGTCTGCCAGAGAAGTGGGGCCAAACGGCTGAAGATTGATGCTGTAATATATGAAAAGAAATTGGGAACTGTCCAGGCAGCCACTGGTATGTCATTTCTTAGTTTTGGAAGCTGCAGGCCCTGTAATTCCTATATAATCAGATATATTTATCCTTCTCAGGTCTCTGAGGTGGTTGAAGAATAGATAGCTAGAGTCTCATAGTCAAATTTTGAGTTGTATAAGAATTAAGAGGGTGTTCTGGATCTAAGAAGATGTTTTTAAAATTGTGATGCAAGTTAGGATGAAAGCTGATCTGGATATAGAACTTTAAACTCATGGAGATGGTTAGATAGTAGAATGTTAAAGTCAGTTGCCAAATAGTGTATGGACTGGATATTGGGAATGTATGGTAAGCTTTATAGTTCTCATAATTGTGGCCTAATTATGTCTGTTGTTTTGTATTGTATTTGTTGTTATAAGAGAAAAAGCCAGTTTTTGGACTGAAAGGGGGAGCTGCTGGGGGGGGGGGGGGGGGGGGATAAACCTTACTTAAAAAAAAAGGAACGGGGGGGGGGGGGGAGGGGGAAGAGGGTGGGACTGGAAGGGGGGAGTAGGGAGGGGATTGCTATTGAGATGTAACTTGAAGAAATAAAAAGTTTCTCCTCTCTTGAGTAGGGTTTCTTCAATAATATAAATAGTACAAAGCATCAACAGTAAAAGACTTAGGCTGTGATCTTACTTTCCTATAATGAAACTCAAGCATATTTCAGTTTGGGGTCCCCTTCCCGCCACCCCCCAAGATAGGGTTCCTCTGTGTACTAGCCCTGGCAGTCCCGGACTTGCTCTGTAGACCAGGTTCGCCTTGAACTCACAGAGATCTGCCTGCCTCTGTCTCCCAAGTGCTGGGATTAAAGGCATGTGCCACCACACTTGGCCAGTTTGGGTTTCTTGATTTAGAAAATATGAGTTGACACAAATCTTTAAGTTACCTTTCAGATTGACACTCAACAAACAACACTGCACAATATTTAAATAAACCTAGATTCAAATCCCCTCTGACTTCCAGAGTTATTTGCCTTGCACTAGGCAATTATCTAACCTTACAGACTTATTTTTCTTATTTGCTACCTGTCCATTATGAGGAGAGAATAAAAGCATATAAATAGTGTATTAAAAGTGGCACACGCCTTTAATCTCAACACTTGGGAGGCAGAAGCAGATAGATCTCTGTGAGTTCAAGGCCAGCCTGGTCTACAGAGTGAGTTCCAGGGCAGCCAGGGCTGTTACACAGAGAAAACCTGTCTCAAAAAAACCTACCAAAAAAAATTGACTACCATGGCAAGCTCTCAGTAAATAACTTGCTACCTGCACACCTTTGACCTTAGCATTCTCAAGGAAGAGACAGGTGGATCTCTAAATTAGGCCAGCCTGATCTACAGAGTGAGTTCCAGGACAGCCAGGGCTACACAGAGAAACTCAGGAGGGTTGCCCTGAAGACTTCAATGACTAGACAATAATGTATATTGTAACAAAATAGCAAATACATTCAAATTCAGATATATTCACCACTACTTTGTAAGACTATAGACAGGATAACAACTTAGAACTGGCATATACTGTATCCAATGATGTACTATTTTTACAAGAAGAGGTACCTTGTGTACCATACAAAACTGACTTTTCGTGAACTGCACAAAACATTATGTGCTCAGGATGTCCATGACCAAATACCAAAGACTGGAACATTAGCTCCCAGTCTTAGATGGGGTTACTATTGCTTTTCTATGATGAAACACCATGACCAAAGCAACTTAGGGAAGAAAGTGTTTATTTTGCTCATAGTTACAAATAACAGTTCATCATAAGCAGTGAGGGTAGGAACTCATGCAGGGCAGGAACCTGGAGGCAGAAGCTGATGAGGAGGCCATGGAGGAGTGCTTCTTACTAGCTTGCTTTCCAAGGTCTACTCAGCCTGCCTTCTCTTTTTATTTCGTATTTTTTTTTTTTTAGGTTTTTCGAGGTGGGTTTCTCTGTGTATCCTTGACTGTCCTGGACTCCCTTTGTAGACCAGGATGGCCTTGCACTCAGAGATCCACCTGCCTCTGCCTTCCAAGTGCTGGGATTAAAGGAATGCGCTACCATGCCTGGCTCTCAGCCTGCCTTCTTATAGAATCCAGAACCACCAGACCAGGGATGGCACTACCTACAATGGGCTGGGCCCTCTCACATCAATCAGGAATTAAGAAAATGCCCTACAGGTTGTCTACTACTTGATCTTATGGAAACATTTTGTCAATTGAAGCTTCCTCCTCTCCGATGACTTTGTGTCAAGTTGATATAAAACTATCCTATACACAACCCTCTGCACCAAAAGAAGGGCATCTGTCCTTTTGCTAGGGAATACTAAAATCCTTTCCGCTGGGCATGGTGGCACATGTCTTTAATCCAAGAACTCGGGAGGCAGAAGCATGAGGATCTCTGTGAGTTTAAGACCAGCCTGGTCTACAAAGTCCAGGACAGCCAGGGCTTGGTACACAGAGAAATCTTGTCTCAAAAGAAACAAACAAGCCGGGCGTTGGTGGCGCACGCCTTTAATCCCAGCACTTGGGAGGCAGAGGTAGGCGGATCTCTGTGAGTTCGAGGCCAGCCTGGTCTACAAAGTGAGTCTAGGACAGCCAGAGCTGTTATACAGAGAAACCCTGTCTCGAAAAACCAAAAAAAAAAAAAAGAAACAAACAAACAAAATAAATCTTTTCAATTAATGTTCCCACTTATTTTAACATCCAAATTCCTTCTCCAGCCCTCCCTTTCTCTCTCTGGTATTTTAAGACAGGGTTTCTCTGTGTATGCCTGGCTGTGGTAGAACAGGCTCTGTAGACCAGGCTGCCCTCAAACTCAGAGATCTGCCTGCCTCTGCCTCCTGAGATTAAAAGAGTGTGCCACCACTGCCAGGCTTAATGAAAGTTCTTTTGGCAAAGGCTTTTTGTTTTTGTTTTTGGTTTTTTTTTTAGCACTAACTACCAACATGTTCAACTCTACTTTCTGCTTAGAAAATTAATGGAAGACAAATTCAAGATATTTTTCAATTAAGGAACAAATGACAATACAACAGTCAGACATTTGCAATATGTAAATTATCACAAAGCAAAACTTTTATGCAAATCATAAAAAGCAGCCCAACAAAGTGGTAATAAGCTTCCAGTCGACAAAAAGCAACTAAAGATTCATTAACACAACCACTCACACATCACTTAAAACAAAACAGTCCCACAGCTTAGATTTGTCAACATGGGTACTTGTTCTCTTAAAAAAAAAAAAAAAAGATTCTTCTAACTTAAAATTACATTTATTGGGGCTGGAGAGATGGCTCAGTGGTTAAGAGCACTGACTGCTCTTCTAGCAATCTGGAGTTCAATTCCCAGCAACCACATGGTGGCTCCCAAACATCTAGAATGAGATCAGATGCCCTCTTCTGGAATGCAGGTGTACGTGCAGACAGAACACCCATATACAATAAAATAAAAAAAAAATTTAAAGGTTTATTTAAAAATTACATTTATTGTACATCTAAGATGGTCTAGAAGGCAGCATTTGGTCAAGTACAGTCACATGTAACACTAGCTATTGGAAGGAGACAACAGGAGTTCAAGGTCATCCTCTCTATACAGGGCAGTTCAAAGCCAGCCTGGGCTACAGGAGACTGTCTCAAGGAAAAAACATACAAACAAACCAAAACTAAACTGTTTCTGCTGTAAGCTTATTTTAACTTATTTAAATTAAAAAAACCTCTTTACCTTATTTCATACACTTTCTTCTTAAAAGACATCTTTTAACTGGTCCTTTCCGCACATGAAAATTAACTCCAGCAAGTCCCTATGCTCCCATCTAGGTGCCAATGTCTCCAGGGCCGTTCTGAAAGTGCGACTTCCAGATCTGACTGTGACATTTGGGTGGAAAGAGCGACTGATTCCTTAAGAAAGGAAATGCAGGAATGAGCCTAGAGGTTATATGAATGGTAACGTCAAATCACTGCCTGCACGCTCGCTGCAAAGTAACGATTACGGAGAGCTCTCTTGACTCCTAAATTCCTCGGAGTTCCGGGGGCTGCCATGTCCCCGGGGCGCCCCAGGCGACCAGGGGTGTTCCACATACCTGGAGGAAGCTGCAAATTAGCAGGCAGCTGGATTGTCGTGGTGCCGGGAGTTTTCACGGTGACTATCTGGGGAGCGGGCAGCCTAGGGCCGCCGAGTTTAGGAAGCGCAGTGACAGGAACCACTTTGGTCACTAGTGTCCCCACAGAGGATGGCAAGGGCTGGGGCGCCACGGACTCCACGCAGACGCTGACGGGAGCCTTAGTCACAGGGGACCCGGCCCCTGGGGTGCTCTCCACCCGCACGGGCAGCGCGGCGGCGGGGGCCATGCTCACGGTCCCCGAGGCGCTCGCGACGGCGGGAGCAGCAGCGCCGGCCGGCTCCGTGAGGCCCGCCGGCATCTCCCCTCGGAGACTCAGCGGCAGCGGCGCTGCCCTTCCCGGAGCTGAGACAAGGAGAGCCGGGGCAGGCGGCAGCCGACTCGGGTGTTGCCGGGGCGGCGCAGCATCGCGGGGCACCCGAGTGCTCGCCCGGCCCGGTCCCCACCGGGCACTGCCTCGGCCGGTCTCACACGTGCGCGCCTCAGTCCCGGTCACGCGGCAGAAGCACCCGGACCGGCAGCTCCCTCAGGGCGTCACTTCGGTTCCCACCCGGGGAGCTTTGACTCGGCGCTTCCCCGCCACAAACCTCGAAGCCCTACAGACCCGCAGGGCCCGAGACCGCCCCTCGCGTGCTCCGCACAGCCCACGGCGCAGCGTCGCCAGCCATGTTTATATAGCCACTCGGAGCACCGTGCGCACGCGCCCCGGCAGCCCCGCCTCCCAGGGGCTTCCCTGGACTCCGACCTTCTGATTGGCCGGCGAGAGGAATCGCGCTCGTGACGTCACGAGGGGCGGCTCCGGAGTGGCTCAATCTTCCTGGCGAATCCCGAGCGCTGAGGCTCAGGTTCCCGGAAAGTTATCACGTGCGAGCGGCGGGCAGCGGAGGCTTGCCCGGCTGAGCGCCTCAGAACTTCCAGCAGCCAAACGTTCTTTTAGACTTCAAATGCCTAGAACAAGCTGGATTTTTTTTTTAATTCCTCCTTCCTGGTTTATCTCTCTCCACTATTAGCTTATTTGTTTTTACTGAGTTTTGTTTAGACAGGGTCCCACTATTTAGCCCTCGCTGGCCTTGGACTCAGCGGCTTACCGCTGCCTCCCCGGGTCTAGGATGAAAGGCTTGCACCGCCACACCTGGAGTTTTGATTTAGTTAGCCTTTTAGACAGGGTCTCACACTGTAGTTTAGGAGGATCTTGAACTCATTCTGGCATGAAAGTGTGGTAATCCTTTTGCCCCGGCTTCCTAAATGCTGACCGTTTCCTGGCGTGTTTAAATTGTGTACATGTCATCTTTCTGGAAACTAGGACAGTCTTCTGATTCTTCAAATTCTAGATCCAAGATCTTGGTGTGGAGGGGGAAGGTTCGAGACAGGATTTCTCTGGGTAGCCCTGCGCGTCCTGAAAAACTCTATAGACCAGGCTAACCTCAAACTCACAGATCCACCTGCCTCTGCACCCCCCTCCTCCCCCTCCCAAAGTGCTGGAATTAAGGTGTGTGCCACCATCACCGGGCTCCAGCTGTAAGATCTTAAGTGCGGTCTACTGAGGTGTGCTTGTGGCAACAGTCCAGCGTGGAAATTCTCCATGATCTATCCACAGAAGATGCCTTTGCTTGCATACCTGTCATAATATCGCTTTGTAGCAAATTATACTATACTGAAGGAAATTATGCAGTATGCGGGTGCTTAGCTTCCCAGGGTCCGTCCCTCCCCCTAAACATATATTGAAATGTCAGTGGTATTAGGAAATAGGGCCTTTAGGAGATGAATAAATCATGAAGCTCTTATAAAAGAGATCCCACCCACTACGAAAATTTCGAGTATGTGAAGTGATCTTCCCCCAATTATTCATGCATGACACAGCACTTTGTAATCTACAAATACGCTGTAGTTGTTGCAGTGAGGTGTGGGGGTGAACACTTAGAATCCCTGCACTGCAGAAAGATCCAAAGTTCAAGGCCAGTATTCCTGTGTTCCAAGGCGTCTGCACTATATACAGCAAGTTCCAGGCCAGCTAGGGCTACATAGCAAGACAATGTCTTAAAAAGACAAAACAAACAAACAGCAAACACACATTAAATATTAAACACTAAAATATTCAGAGCTAGAGAGATGGCTCAGTGGTAAGCACACCTTCTGCTCTTTCAAAGGGCCTGAATTCAATCCCCAGTACCCACCCACCATGGTTCGCAACCAACCCTCTCTAACTCCAGCTCCAGGAGATCTGACAACCCCGTCCACTGTAGGCACCTGAACTCAAGTGCACATACCCCCACACAGACACATGCATGGAATTTAAAATAATAAAATAAAATTTAAAAACAATCAGCCAATCTTAACAGTGTATACCTTTAACCTCAGCACTAGAAAGGCTGAGACAAGAAGTGGATCTCAATGAGTTCAAGGCTAAAGTGGTTTACACAGTAAGTTCCAGGTTGGCCAGAGCTAGTGACACCCTGTCTCAAAATAATAAATTCATAATAATAAGCAAAGCATGCATTGGAACCTGAGAGAAGAGGATGGTGACAGGTTTGAGGCCACCCTGGGCTACAGAATGACCCTGTCTTGTCTGCCAAAATTTTAAAAACCAAATTAATTGTATAAATATTATAAAAATTGTATAAATATAAATAAAAGAGTTCTGAGAGAATTCCTTTGCCTCGCCTGCCATGCAAGGTAAGGTTACAATAAAAACATGACCACCAGGCTATCTCCTTCTACCTTGTGGGTTCTGGGTACTGAACTCAGGTGATCAGGTTCAGTCACAAACACCTCTATTGGCTGAATGATCATACTGGCATAGTACTGCAGAATTCCAAATCACTGTCAGTCTCTCATTATGTCATTGACAACTTTTAGTCTTCTCCCTCCTTCTGGACGAGTCTCACTCATGTGATCTACAAGTCTCCACACACACTTCTTCCACTGTCTGTCTCACATATGGCACCCGGTCCAGGTGAAAATTCTGCTCATGATGGCTATAATAGTGAAAGGTTATAAACCCAAGAAGAGGAGGCAGGATGATGGGGAACTCAAGGCTAGCTTTGGGAGTCCATGTTTCAAACTAAACTTGTCTGGTGATCCACCTCATTTACACCTCTCTCCACCACACATCAAGTATTCCACAATTTTCCTGATCACTTATATTGTTGCTGACTCCCCCAAATGAAGTTCAGGGGATGAACCTTGACCTTCCAGAGCATCTCCTGGGCGCCATTCACAGAATGCATTTCCTTTTTCTTTTTATGATAAGTACTTCATTTCAAAGGACTTAGCAGGGTAGTTAAGGGCAGAGGCAGTTTAGTGCAAAAGAATGTTGGCCTAGGATGCCTAAGACCCACCGGCTCCTATGAGAGCCCTGATGTTAAAAGACTAGTTTACCTGAAGAACTAAGATTCAAAACAGTTTGTGAGGTGCCGAAGCTATATTTCCTTCATGCTACTGTACAAAGGTCTGATCCATCATATATCCTACACTGTCTGTGGCAGAATTCCTTGAGCATAAAGATAATATGTACTAAGAGGATGATTGAATAGCCAGCAACATTTAATCAAAGAATGAAAGCAAAAACAGTGTAGACAATTTAAATTTAGCACTGTTTGGCAAAGGATGGATTAGCCTGGATTTTTCTCCTACAGCATGGCACAGCCACCATGCCCAGCATTTTTGCTTTTTTTTTTTTTTTTTTTTTTTTTTCTTGTTTCACTTTTGGTCAAAGCCTTAGTTAGCATCCTGCTGCGCTAAGGAACGGCCACGCCCACAAACACAGGCAACACCTACTTTGCAGACGACGCTTTTTTTGAGATTGTATTTTAATTGCTTCCATGGGCTCCATCCATATGGCATTTTTAAATTAGTGATCACTGTGGGGGAGGGGAGGGAAGCCTATTGTGGATGGTGCCATCCTTGGGCTGGTGGTCCTGGGTTCTAAGAAAACAAGCTGAACAAGCCATGAGGAGCAAACCAGTAAGCAGCACCCCTCCATGGCCTCAGCTCCTTCCCCAGGTTCCTGACCCACCTGAGTGCCTGTCCTGACTTTCTTTGATGATGAACCGTGATATGGAAGTATAAATCAAATAAACACTTTTCTCCTTACTAGCTTTTTGGTCATGGTGTTTTATTGCAGCAACAGTAACCCTAAGACAATTACATTTTTCCCTCCAAACCCTCTCCTGTACCCCTCCCCACAGGCCTTCAAATTCATGGCCTCTCTGACCATCAATTGCTTTTGTATGCACATATGCATTTGTATATACACATAAACTCCCAAATATAACATGTTATGTTGAGTCTACATAGTGTTACTCGTTGGTATGTTTTCGGTGCGGACTATTTGTCACTGGACAACAAACTGGTGTACTCTTCCCAAGGGAGGACCACCCCTCCAACTCCCGGCTTTACTCAGTTACTCCAGTTCTACAGTTCTTTCTGTAGGCTTGAGGACTCATGGACTTTTCCCTGTCCACTTTTGGCATGTCCATTAGTGTCATCCTGGTTCAGCTCATATTTGGGCAGGCATGCTGGTGATACTTTATGGATGTAGCTCCTGACACTTCTAGGAGATACAATCTCACAGCAGTTTAATCTCTACTCAGTCTAATCCTCTGGCTTTTAAAATACTCTCTGAACCTTAGGTACGAAAGTGATTTGTGAAGCCGGGCGTGGTGGCACACGCCTTTAATTTCAGCACTCGGGAGGCAGAGGCAGGTGGATCTCTGAGACTTCGAGGCCAGCCTGGTCTACAAAAGCACTCTAGGACAGCCAGGGCTACACAGAGAAACCCTGTTTGGGGGGGCGGGGCGGAGAAAGTGATTTGTAGATGTTTCCATTGGGACTGGGCTACACAACTTTGCATTTCTATAGGCTGTGGTTTTCTGTAGTGGTCTCCAACTGCTACAAAGAGAGGTTTCCTTGAAGAAGGGTGAAGACGACCCTTCTCTGTGGGTACAAGGACAAATGTTCATAGATTGTTCTTAGGGACTATTCTGGTTTGATAAATTATGCCTTGTAGGTTCTCCTTTAGTAATTATGATTTCACTGGCACTGAATAGTTTGGCTTCCTGTACCAGGTCTCCCTCTTGTTGCTGAATGGATCTTATAAGTTTTGTTAGCCAGGTGTGGTGGTGCACACCTTTAATCCCAGCACTCGGGAGGTGGAGGCAGATGGATCTCTGTGAGTTCCAGACCAGCCTGGTCTACAAAGACAGTCCAGGACATCCAGTACTGTTACACAGAGAAACCCTGTCTTGAAAAACCAGACCAAAACAAACCAAAAACAAAAGTAAAAACAAAAGAGGAGAGGGCTGTAAGTGGCTTGAGTGGAATGCACTCAGGTGGGCAGAGGAGACTGGGCAGGTATACAGGTATACAGGTTTACAGGATATATTTCCTGTTTCAAGCTGAGAGTATGGTGGGGGTGATAGCTCTGAGTGAAAAGGTTGGATGTGATATGGGAGAATCCAGTGGAACTGCAGATAAGTAGGGAGTATACTGTCCTAGCCCTAGAGCTCCTCTGCGGTGAAGGTAAAGAAGGGAAGACTAGGTCTGTACACTGGTTGTGGGACCCAGGCTAAATCTTGCAGATTATGAAAATGACATGGATGAAAAAGTCAGGCTAGACCCTAGAGAAAGCTGTGGGAAGCTGGGTGTGGAGTGGAGTGGTAAAAGCAGTGCAAAGATCCTGGGACTGGATGAAGGCTTGGCAGGTCCTGAGGGAAGCCTAAATGATAGGTCAAGTGAAGGAGAAGGTGGTGGGACTAGTCTGGGACACAGATTGGGGACCCTGCAGAAGCTTAGAGGTCGTTCTACAAGGCACAGGTGGCCAGACTGGGGGTATGCATTTTGTAAAAGGTGAATTTACACTTTCTACAATCTGCTCCATCATATATCTAACAATGGGAACTTTAAATTCTCTATTCCCCAGAATATGTTCCTCCCTACCTGGCATTAATAGCCACTGGCCTGAATTTGGAGATCAGTAGTAATGGTGCTATATTTCTGTAACAACTGAAGCAGGATGCTTGGGGACAAAATGATGCATTTATCTCTATATGTGGAATAAACAAGGAAAATAATCAGTTGATTTTATTATGTCTATCTGTTAATATGTGTAAACGTAATTGTCTTAGAGTTTCTGTTGCTGTGGAAAGACACCATGACTGTGGCATCTCTTATAAAGAAAAACATTTAACTGGGGCTGGCTTACAGTTTCAGGGACTTAGTTTATCATCATCATGGCTGGAAGCATGGTGGCACACAGACAGACATGGTGCTGGAGAGGTGGCTGAGAGTTCTACATCTGGGCCACAGGCAGCAGGAAGAGAAAGTGAGCCACTAGGCCTGGCTTGAGTTCTGAGACCTCAAAGCCCACCCACTTGTGACACACCTCCTCCAACAAAGCCACACTTACTCCAACACCACATCTCCTAGTAGTGCCACTCCCTGGTGGCCAAGAATTGAAACACATGAGTCTATGGAGGCCTTTCCTGTTCAAACCACCACAGCAATGATATCGAAAAATATTTCTTCCATTTGTGTGTGTTGAGTGTATGCTTTTGAGCAGATGCCATTTCCCTCTCAAAGAAGGGCCATGTCTTTAAATGTCCAGAATAAAATAAAACTGGTAACAAATGCAAAATTATTCCCAACAGTTCACTATTGGGAACATACTAAAAGAATACAGGTTAAACTGGGCAAATTCAAAAGCTAAAGTTAAAATTATTGAATGAATAAAGTACAGTATTCTTATAGTTCATTTGAACTACCAAGCATTTAAAATGCTTTCTGGGAATCAATCAAAGTTTACTATTCTGGGACTAGTGAGATAGTGTGGTAGAAGTTAGCTCTGTCAGCTTAGCATCAAGCAGCACATAGGGATTTTGGCCTGGCAGAAACTGGCATCCCTGAAGGTTACGGAGATGAAAACACCAACTGCCCTGTTTAAGGGGCATGACTAAACCCTCGAATGCCACACAGAGGATGTCATTTGCCAGGAGAAGCAACAGGACAGCTGAACATCATGAGAAATCTCGTGGACCCTTGAGGCCACCAAGGATCATGAGATAATGCCATAGGGACTCCATATAAGCCAGAGACTTCACACAGTCACCCCTTTTCTTCCTCCTGCCCTCACTAACTGAGAAGCCACATTGAAGAGCACCGCAAGATACACCATTATGAGAATTTAGACTGCTATAGCCCAGGCAAAGGCATAGCGTAAACCTGCTGAGAGGGCCTTTTGAAGGTGTCTGTCTTGAAGCCCCAGAGCGCTGGAAAAGTGAGCAAAACAAGCGGAGTTATAAACTGCTTGGTTAAGCCTTGAGAGTTCCGGGCCAAAGAGACCGTGGAGGGGATTGAAAAGGCCGCCCTCAGTTGTTGGTTGGAACCGAATGACTTTAAAAGGATTTCAGGTATAAAATCCTGGTAACACATGGGGTAGTTATGAAGTCCTGGTCTGTACTAGAAGTCTGCTTCACTGTGCCCTCTTCTGTGATAGAGGGACTGGACCATGACTTGGGAAAGCCTTTCTCCTTTGTTAGCTGGTGAAATGTTAAACTTTGTCACATGTAGCATATAGACATACATGCAGGCCAAACACTCATATACATAAAAAGAAAATCAATCCCTTTACACAAACATAGATGGGCAACTTTGTCATCACACAGATCCCTTAGCAAGGGGGTGGCAGTCTCAGTGATGGAATTTCTTACCTTTTAGTGGGACACTTTACCTTAACTGAGCTGCCATGTGGGGTCCCAGAGCAAGAGGAAGCTCTTAGCCCTCATGTGACTGATGAATTGAGGGGGGCTGATAGGTGGGGGCACCCCTCACTGGAGGAGGAGAACAGACAGGAGAGGGAGTAGAGGATAAAAGGGTGGGGCTGGGAGGGGAGGAGGAGGGAGCTATGATCAAGATGTGACTTGAATTAATAAATAAATGTTAAAAGAAAAAATCTTTAAACCAACCAACAAACAAAAAAAAATGATCAAACCACCTTGCATTGTCATTTCTGGGGCTGCCGATTGCTGCGAGGTAGAATCTTGCTGCTCTTCCTAGCTCTGGACGTCTCCACTAGAACACAGCTTTTACTTCTTGTATACTTATTGGATACCATGCAAGGGAATCTTTCTTTGAAACAAAATATCTCAGTTTAAACTGGCATAGTGAAAACAGCAGTCATCAAAATTCAACAACCATACTAAATTAGGTGGCCTTGAACTGTCCCTGAATTGCTATGCAGTATGGGAAACCTTACACTTACAATCACTCCTATGTTTATATACAGTTCAAAGACAAGAACTATAATTCACCAAATAAACATATTAGTAAAGATTTTCTAGAGGGACATTTTCTAGACGTTTATGTGAATGGAAGCTGAATGGCCACAGTGTCTCTCTTCACGGTGGAAAGCCACACAGACCACCTTGCTCAATACAGGATTGAAGCCTCAAAAAAAGGGGAACCCTGGTCTGGAGATATGGCTCAGATGTGAAGTGCACTTACTGCTCTTGCAAAGGACCTGAGTTAGGTTCCCAGCACCCACAACCATCTGTAACTCTAATTCTAGGGGATCATATCCCCTCTTGTGACCGCCACTGGCACCAGGCATGAATGTGGCTTATATACAGCCATGCAAGGTAAAAAAAAAAAACACACTCAAAATAAAAACAGGAGGGAACCAATGATACTGTCCCAGTCCAAGATTGAAATTAGGAAGCTCCCTACATGGTTGGTGTCTTTCCACAACTGAGCTTAAAGATGGGTGTGAGTCCACAGGCAAAGGCAATAGCAGGAGAAGCCCTTGCTCAGAAGCAGGGGACCCAACATGCGATGGCAGGGCAGCAGGGCAGGGCAGGGCAGGGCAGGGCAGGGCAGGGCAGCAGGGCAGGGGGCAGGGCAGGGCGGGGCAGGGCGGGGCGGGGCTGGGCGGGGCGGGGCGGGGCGGGGCGGGGCAGGGCAGGGCAGGGCAGGGCAGGGCGGGGCGGGGCAGGGCAGGCTTCTGCTGTTTTACATGTGCTTTCCACTGAGATTCCCAACGTAGTGGATGGTGCCACTCAGTGACAGAGGTCCCTGCAGCTACTATGGAAATGTCTCTGGACACTTCCAAAAACACGCTGAGAAACGTGTTTTACTAGGTATCTCTCAACTCAGTTAAGATGGCAATAAAGGTTAATCATCATACTTATCATTTGGAGAACTTTTTTTTTAATAATTTATTTTTTATTTCTTCAAGTTACATCTCAATCACAATCCCCTCCCTACTCCCCCCTCCAGTCCCACCCTTCCACCCTCCCCCTCCTCAACCCCCCATCCTCTTCCCTTCTTTATTTTTTTTTTTTTTTTTAGTTTAAGGTATTTATTTTTCCCCCCAACAGCTCTCCCTTTCAGTCCAAATAATGGTTCTTTTTCTTATAACTATAAATACAATACAAAACAACAGAAATAAATAGGACACGATTATAAGAGTTATATGGCTTAGCATACATTCCCAATGTCCAGTCCATATGTATTTGGCACCTGACTTTAACATTCTACTATCTAACCATCTCCATGAGTTTAAAGTTCTATATCTAACTCAGCTTTCATACTAACTTGCCTCACAATTTTAAAAATATCTTCTTAGATCCAGAACACCCTCTTGATTTTATTTATTATGTATACAGTGTTCTATCTGCCTGTATGCCTGCAGGCCAGGAGAGGGCACCATATTCTCAATATAGATGGTTGTGAGCCACCTTGTGGTTGCTGGGAATTGAACTCAGGACCTCTGGAAGAGCAGCAAGTGCTCTTAACCTCTGAACCATCTCTCCAGCTTTCATTTGGAGAACTTGTAAAAACTTTTTGTTGGGATTCAGACCCAGGGAAAAGCAGTTAAGGTGCGTATTTAACACACCAAAGTAGACCTGGCCTCCATGTCCTCCCAGCATCCCTCAGTCCCTGTTACAGGGCTGCCATACTCTGTCCTCTACTCTAACTAAAGGTTCCAGCCCATGGGCTAGGCTTCCTCTCCCCCCAGAAGGTCTTTCCTATGTAATCCAGA
>CAJQZJ010032507.1:5982754-6007188 GCA_907164525.1 Lophiomys imhausi | reverse complement strand
CCAGACACTTTGGTCTCCCTCTCACTCCCTCTCTGCATCTCTCCTTGCATGCTGATGCTTTTTCTCTTTCTCTTTCCCCTCTCCTCTGCCCCATTCCCCATGGCAACCTCCCTGTCCTCTTTCTTTTGGACCAGTGAACCGGCACTAGAGCTGCTTCCCAACAAACCTGCCTTTTTATACTCAAATCTGGCTTGAACTGACTCATTCTGCTGTCAGAGAATGCGAACAGAATGCTCATTTTTGTTTTTTGAGATAGGGTTTCTCTTTGTAGCCCTGGACGTCCTAAAACTTGCTCTGTAGACCAGGCTAGCCTTGAACTCACAGAGATCCACCTACCTCTGCTTCCCAAGTGCTGGTATTGGGATGTGCCACCAAGCCCTGCTGCCTACTCTAAAGGCTCTTACTTTTTCACCATTGTTTTTCTCATTATTAATGAATGTAGTTATATGTTACAATGAGGAAACAAATCTTACCTGGTACTTATATTTTTGTTGTTGTTTGTATTGAGACAGTATGTCTCACTATGTAGCCATGGTTGTCCTGGCACTGACTTTGTAGACCAAGCTGACCTTGACCTTGACCTAAGAGAGATACACTGCCTCTGGAATATAGGAATGTGCATCAGCACACCCACTATATTACTTTTTAATTATGAAGACTGGAAAGACTGACATCTAATTTTGGATTTTTATGCTTTAAATGAATGGATTTGTAGTATTCATTCCCCAATGAATGGAGTTTCATTAACCATCTCCTACATACTAGGCTCAATTCCAAGCATTAGCCATATACCAGCAATGACAATTCTAGTGGGCAGTACAGTCAGTCAGTAAGCACATACAAACATACATTTAACAAACACGTTAGTTGGGTACTATTAGGTTAGGGGGTTGCAAGTACTGTCTTATATATGCTAGCTCCATGTATAAAGTGATAATGTGCAGCAACTAGGAAGTTATGACCATAGAGGATGCATACCGGACACTTATCACTGAGACCGAGCACCCAACAGATAAACTTAAGGGAAAACTCTTTTGTTTTGCTTATCGTTTCAGAGGGTTCATCTAGTCATGGTTACTTGACTCCATATTTCTCAGGCTGTTGTGAGGCAGAACATTATGGTCAGAAAAGGCTGTGTGGGAGAACTGTTCACATCATACATGAGAGACAGGAAGTGGAAACAAAGGGACAAGATAGTCTCAAGGACCCATCCTCAACAACATAATTCCTACACTAAGTTTCTAGAATTTCCCTAATAGTCCTGGTCAGTTGAGGGCCCTGACATGAGCCCGTAACAGGCATTTCATATTCATAGGACAGAATTCCACAGCTCTGAGGCTAAGAGTTTAGTGTGCACAAGGGCAGGGAGGTTATAGCTTCGGAGGAAAGTGTGGGTGGGGAAGAATGGCAGGAGATCAAACAAAGGATACGTCTATGGGTGAGTCGGGCAAGATGTCAGTATTTGTCAGACTCCTGGGCTCCATCCCAGACCTGTTATCAGTATATACGTTGAAGCACCATTCCTAAACATTTGTGTATACAGCACATCCTAAAAAGCAAGAGATTATCTACATTTTCCTTAGCATCTTAAAATTCTTAGGTTAAGATGGAGCTTGCTGCTGTTCTACCTCTGAGCTACACAAGTAGGTTTACGTCATACCTTCACAGTTGTTTCTGTTTTATTTTGAGAAAGGTTTTCAATAAATTGCCCAGGCAGGAAGGCCCTGAACTAGCAATCTTCTTGCCTCAGTTTCCCAGGTAGTTGGGATAACCGGAGTGTGTTATCCCATTTGCAGCTTCTTTGTATTTCTGCCAAAACTTTTCTGGGATTTGGAGCGAGACAGCACTGAATCTGCAGCTACATTCGGAGTGCGCCCTAGCAGTATGGTCTTTCAATGTGAGTATAAGTCTTCTTTAACAATAACAATATTTTGAGTTCTGTGTGGTGCACACGCATTTAATCCCAGCACTTGGGAGACAGAGGCAGATGGATCTCTGTGAGTTCAAGGCCAGTCTGGTCTACAAAGTGAGTTCCAGGACAGCCAGTACTGTTAGAGAAACCATATCTCAAAAAACAAAACAAAAACCCCACAATACCAACATTTCATATTTTCCAGCATGTAAATCCTTTAATACATTGGGTAGTAGTTTTATAATACATTCTTAAGCATCTCTCCTTTGGGATGCTATCAGAAATGGAGTTGCTTTAATTTTCTTTGGGATTATTTATTGGCAGTGTAAGAATACACAACCCTTTTGCACGTAAATGCTCTAATGAGCACACGTTAGCCCTAGAACTGGCAAATATCTGCGAACAGGAAAGCCTCCAAGCCTTCCTTCTGTTCCCTCCCTTTGTCTAACTGCTTTAGTTCTAACTTCCGACATGATGATGGGGACACAAATGGTAAACACAGGCATCATTCTTCTCAAAGCTCTCAGTCTTCCGTCACCGAATATGATGTTACTTTTGACTCCTTAAAATGTCCCTTTAGCATGTTTAAGGAGTTCCCTTATCCCAATTTGTTGTCTTAATCACAATTGATTTTCTGTGCACTTTCCCCATCTGATAGCTTACTGAAGATAAATGCAGGAAAATTGGGAGCTTTTGAAATCAGAAAAACAAAAAAATTAAAAATTTTTAAATTAAAAAATTTTTAAAAATTAAAAAAGAAAATAAGCAAAAACAAAACAACCTCCCCCAAAACAACAACGAAATGGAAGCAGTTGTGGTTTCTGATAAACTTGTTATTGAGAAATAAACTTCTACTTCATGGCTTCATAAACAACAGCAGCCACTATTGCCTTAATACATAGACAAAAGGAAAAGGGAATTCTTCCAAATCTGTATAAAAATCTGTTATAAATCAATGAGAACAAAAGCCAAAACCGATCTGAAAAACTAAGCAAAATATACAATTAATGAAAAAATTCAAAAGCTTTTGAAAACATGCATATTTCCACATATTAGAAAGTCAAATCAAAATTGGACTTTTGGACAAAAACATCTGAGGCTCTACTGTATCAATTTTGGCTCAATAGTGAAGCAAAGACACTGGGTTCAGAAAAGCACTCCCTGTGGGAAGTAGACTTCACAGTCATGACAGCTGACAGAGGGGTCATTGCTCCTGTGCTTTCTGTGGGAACTGAAGGCATGATGTTACCTCATTCACAATAAAAAAGTAAATTAGGTATGAATAGGAGAAGAAAACCCATAAGAACATGTATCTTGCAGGGTGTGGTGGTACTCACCTTTAGTCCCAGCACTTGGGAGGCAGAGGCAGGCAGATTTTTGTGAGTTCAAGGACAGCCTGGTCTACAGAGTGAGTTCCAGGACAGCCAGGGTTACACAGAGAAACCCTATCTCGACCGACCCCCCCCCCCACCTCAGCAAAAGAACACTTTCTGCAACCTTGATACCCATGACCTTTAAGAAATTGGTATTCTTGGACTTGAACAAACATAACTGATGGTCCAGGTGCCAGAGAATCTCAAGGAAAAGAACAGACGATCTGGACAGAGTACCCGTGGCTCTTACTACAGCAACTGAGTGAGCGTAATGTCTGGGAGTTGCTGCCATGACCTACAGAGCACAGTGAGGTGCCACCCTCGCTTTTTCAATCTTGTACAGATTTTCCTTGCAGTTATCCCTAATTTGGGGCCATGTGGGAAAGGAAACCTGGGAGTCACATTACCAGTTTGGCTGAGCTGGTCAAAGACAGAACCAGCACAACTACACTGGGAAGCATGAGGGCTTCTGTGTAACTGCCACTCTAATTCTACTGCTATATTCTTTTAAAACTTCTGCAGCTGGGCGGTGGTCATGCACACCTTTAATCCCAGCACTCGGGAGGCAGAGGCAGGTGGATCTCTGTGAGTTCAAGGCCAGCCTGGTCTACAAAGTGAGTCCAGGACAGTCAGGGCTGTTACACAGACCTTCTTTTCAAAACCAAACAAAAACGCAGGGCGTAGTAGCATACGCCTTTAACCCCAGCACTTGGGAGGCAGAAGCAGGTGGATCTCTGTGAGTTGGAGGCCATTCTGGTCTACAAAGTAAGTCCAGGACAGCCAGAGATACACAAAGAAACCCTGTCTCTAAGCCCCCCCCCCCCCAAAAAAAAAGAAAGAAAATAGTATTTAAGAAGATACTTTTTGTGTTAGGATTTTTTTTTTAAATCTCCTTGCTGTGGCAAAAAGAAGATACTATTTGTGTTAAAAATTTTTTTTTTAATCTCCTTGCTGTGGCAAAAATCCCTGCCAAAAGCTACTCACAGCAAGGTTTATTTTGGCTCACAGTCATGGCAGAAGACTGAGATGACTGCCCACACCGTTCTGACCATCCACAGTCAGGATGCAGACCCATTTTTGCTCAGCTCATGTTTTCTTTTTCATTCAGTCTGGGTTCCCAGCCCATGGAATGGTACAACATATGTTTTGTGTGATTCTTCCAACTTAAACTAATGTGGATAATTCCTTAAAGGAATGCCTAGACAGTTGTCTCTTTGATGAGTCTAGATCCTGTCAGCTTGACAATGAGAACCATTCAAATCCAACTCTCACCAACGTGCACCAAACATACTATTTTTTTTTTAAGGTTTTTTGGGACAGGGTTTCTCTGTGTAACAGAGCACTGGCTGTCCTGGAGCTCACTCTGTAGACCAGGCTGGCCTTGAACTCACAGACATCTGCCTGCCTCTGACTCTCTGGAATTAAAGGCGGGCACCACCGCCTGCCCCTACTTAAAACACAACTTGTTTTGGAAGCTGCGGGCCCTGGACTTCCTATATAATCAGATATATTTATCCCTCTCAGGTCTCTGAGGTGGTTGAAGAATAGATAGCTAGAGTCTCATAGTTAAGTTTTGAGTTTTTTAGGAATCAAGAGGGTGTTATGGATCTAAGAAGATGTTTTTAAAATTGTGAGGCAAGTTAGTATGAAAGCTGAGTTAGATATAGAACTTTAAACTCATGGAGATAGTTAGATAGTAGAATGTTAAAGTCAGGTGCCAAATACACATGGACTGGACATTGGGAATGTGTGCTAAGCCATATAACTCTCATAACAGTGGCCTATTTATTTCTGTTGTCTTGTATTATATTTATTGTTGTAAGAGAAAGAACCATTTGTTGGACTGAAAGGGGGAGCTGTTGGGGTAAAAAGATCTACCTTAAACTAAAACAAAAAAGGGAAGAGGATGGGGGGTTGAGGGGGAGGGGGGTGGAAGGGTGGGACTGGAGGGGGGAGTAGGGAGGGGATTGTGATTGAGATGTAACTTGAAGAAATAAAAAATAAATTATTAAAAAAACCAACACAACTTGTTACCCTTCATCCCCATAGGCGTATAGCCATTTCATAATGGAAAATGCGTTTACTCTAACTTCCAAAGTCTCCATAATCTTCTTCTGTTTGCTCTGGCTGGTTTTATGTCAGCCTGACACAAACTGAAGTCATGTGCGAGGAGAGAACCTCAATTAAGAAAGTGATGGACAGTGATGTGGAAGTAAAAGCCAAATCAACCCCTTCCGCCCCAGCTCGCTTTTAGTCAAGGTGCTTCATCAGTGATGGAAACCATAACTAAGACTGGGTTCCAGCACTGCTCAAAGGGTAAGTACAGATTCTGTTGTGAGATTCATGGTCTCTTAACTGGGACACCATGGACAATAAAGACCAAGTTACATAGTTCCAATAAACAATGGCATAGAATAAACATTTCCATTCCAGAAGGGAGGAATGGGGGGAAAACAAGGACTCAAATGCCCTTACTCCAGCACGACTCCAGTCCCTACAATTCCACAACCTTCTAAAACAGAGCCTTAGCTGGAGACCAAGTATTCGAACACAATGCTGTTTTCCTTGTAGCCGCGTCTCCGAGACTCTTCCTTGACCGTACTTAGCGCTGTAGTGCATCCTTCCTTCCTCCTGCCTTATGAACTAATTTCTCACTTATATTTTTCCTGTTTTATCCTCTTCTTTTGTTCATAAAGGAGATAAGATGTTTCATTTATTTCTTTATTTATTGGTTTTTTTGAAACAGGATTTCTCAGTTTATCCCTGGCTGTCTTAGACTCACTTTGTAGACCAGGCTGACCTCCAACTCACAGAGATCCACCTGCCTCTGCCTCTGCCTCTCGAGTGCTGAAATTAAAGGTGTGCACCACCATACCTAGCTCATTTCCTTTTTAAAAGGTCTGGTATTGTATGCTACATTTATTATAGAGGATTTTTTTTTAATTCCAGAACCATTAGCAACATACATAGCCTTTGTTAAATCCACAGACTGTAAAGAAAACAGACTTTTAGCATTCATGAATTTCTAAGAATGGGTTCAACTATTTAGCAATATAATCTCTTCTGGACAAGGATCAGGTCTTGTCCATTTCCATATTTGCTCAGCATATATCCAGTGGAATGAGCAGTATATGAAGGCTATTTCAAATCATTGTGCCATTTCTTAGGACCACATAATTTTGTATAATAATGTTGTCTCCTACTCCTCAAAGTGAGTCTATTTTGACTGAGGATCCATTTTGTATGTATACGCACATGTATGTATGTATGTATGTATGTACATATTATTTTACCAACTGTGGGATCTTCCATCATGTGCCAAAGGGATGAACAAATTGAGTCTGACAAGTAATTGGATAGGGTGATTAGTCCACCCTTTTTTCTCAATGGCCAGCCCTTTAAAAAGGAGTCAATCTATAAGTTAACAACTTTACAAGCATTTAATAAGTCGTACCTTAGGCAAGCTATCAGAACAAAGATAAGTATGATCTGGAGGCCAGCCTTAAAGCTCCTGTAGAGCCTCTAACTTAGAAGAGAAGATAGACACAAAGAGTTTCCTAACACTAATCCCAAATGAAAATCACTGTGGCTTAATGCTCATCTTCCTACTACATCAGAATAAGGACAAAAACTAAGTCTCCCTGGACATTTGGTACACACCTATTATCACTTGAGAGGTGGAGACAGGAGGATCAGGAGTTCAAAGTCATCCTCTGGCTACAAAGGGTGTTTGAGGCCAGCCTGGACTACATGAGACCCTGTCTTTAAAAAAAGAAAACAAAAACAAAGTGAGTTTATTCTTGTCCCTATATTTATATTCTCAGCATCTACCACACTCTCTAACTTGCAGTCCTTCTGCCTCAACCTCCTAAGTCAGCGCACTATGGTTTTGTCAAATTGTTGGCACGTCACCCGTAATGTGTGACAGAACACTGGTGTTCTCACCATCCATCAAGAAATGCAGCAGCTCGGTATTGGATTCAGTTTATTCTGAGATGACTAACTCCTTAACTAACACAGGAGACAAACTTCAAAAAAATTACTAACTTATAAAGATCATCTTTTTTTTTCTAGAAAATGTTCATATGAAGAAAAACAAACACATCCTGGACAAGTTTCAGAGCACAGTGTCGGGCTTGTGGAATGCAGGGACTTTAAAGAAAATCTTCACCTTGTCCTGTGTTTGAAGACAACTGCAAACCTGACGTTGTTGAAGATAGACACAGAAAAACTCAATGCTTGGTTCCAACTACTTATTTCTTCTAAAACCTCAGAAAAAAAATTCAGTCAGCACAAAACTTTACCTTCCAGTGCTTATCCTAAAAATTTGGTTTCTTTGATTTTTTCTTGTCTGCTTCTTCCTTTTCTTTTTCTATTTCAGTTACTTGAAGTTCAATTTCTTTGGCACTAAACATCTTAAAAAAGAAAACATCAAAAATTTCAATTATACCAATACTTGAATATTTTTTACCTTTAACCTTGTGTTGTATAACTTCATAAATGCAACAAAAGGCCTCAAAATACAAAATGATGCACTTGTACTAATGAGGTCAAGTTCAGGTCTGTGACATCAGGATCACGGTCTGCCACATTTAAATGCAAGGGTCATTTCTGAGAAAACAACTGTTTACTGAACCCCCTCCTTCATCCTACTGCATGCTTTTCTTATATAGCTCAGCTACTGCTATGGATAGAGTGTGAGGGTCCCAACAGCCTCAGGTATTTTGGGGATTTGTTGCCAAGCCGGTGCTACTGTTTTGGAAAGCAGTGGAAACTTTGAAAAGTGGAGGTCCTAAGTTATACAGCCTGGTACCACTTCCTGTTCCAATGTATATGTGAGGAGGTGAGGGAAGAGTTCTAGCTCGGAATACGGGCAGGACAGACAGACAAGCAGGACAGCGTGAGCACATGTGTCCACACACACCTGTGTGGGTACTGTGAGAAGGCAACCCTTACTAGAAGCTGACTATGCTGGCTAGCACTTGATCTCTACATTTAGGGCTGAGAGAAATATTTATGGTTGAAGTCATCCAGTCGACCATAGTTCTGTTAAGGCCTCCTGAGCTAAGCCAAGCTTACAGTATGTCATAATCCCCGATAAAGGGGTAAACAGTATGTGCTAGGAATATAGCATGGACCAGGCAGGGGATCTGAGCATGACATATCTGGCCCTTCATAAAGGAGTCAAAGGAACAATCAACTGACAACCTGGGAGGGGAGGGGCACTCTGAGGCATGTTCTCTTAGCGCTGTTTGGCTCACTGTTTGTAACTTCTGACTAGTCAGCCTCTTGCCTCACCTCACATGTTGGCAGTTACTACCTCCTTCCAGCACCTCCAAGACTTCTAGAGTGTGTTGCTTTTCTCTTTCTCTCTCTTTTTGGTAAATACATTTTTTCCTTTTGTTTGCTATTATTCCTTTTCCCCCCTGGTTAACTGTCTTTTTGATTTATATTTTTGCTTGAGTCTTGCTGCCTTATCTAGATATTACACAAGCCTAGGTTAACTAGCCGAGAACCAAACCCTGGTACTTTCTACCTATGAAGGAGAACACATACATAGACATATTTTATCTTTTCTTTTTGTTTAATTGAAATTAGTGCATGCAATGAGAATCTATGGAGTACTACACTGCTATTTCATTTACTAATAGCAATTTTTGATTTTTAGTCAGGGTCTCACTATGTAGACTTAATAGGCCTGGAACTTACTATGTAAACCAGGCTGGTCTTAAACTCACAGAGCTCTGCCTGCCTCTGCCTTCTGAGTGCTGGGGATAAAACTATGCCTACCCCATGCTTCTTTGAGGAAGAAGGTCTGGCTGTTTACCATGGCTTGCCGAGAACTTGTGGTCACTGTGTTGGTCTCCCTAGTGCTAGTATGCAGGTATGTCATCATACTAGGCTCTACAGCAATGCCTAATTGTTGTATGAAATAATTACAAGAAGGCTGAAAACTAATGATGGGGGGCAATTTGCTCAAGGTCATCCTGAGAAACAAATTAATCTGCTGGAGTGTAGACTCAGGTCAGTACACCTCAAAATTTTGAAGTAGGTCTACTAAGTTCAAAGCGCTTTACTCACTATGCAGCCTGTCTGGAACTGTTTTATATAATTGTTCTATAACTTTGCTTCCAGCCAATATACCCTTCCTTCTGCTACTCATCAAGAGTATATGCATAACTTGTGTATGTGTGTCTACCTATGCAGGTGACATAGCTAGGACAATAATCCTGATTTTTGAGGTTTCAGAGGTCCTTTTGGTGTTGGTGTATCTGTCCCTAAAGTCTTGTTAGAAAAGGTCTGTCTCGAAAAACCTAAAAAAAAAAAAAAAAGAAAGAAAAGAAGAGGTGAAAACGGAGCCCACTCTCCATCCCCATAGCCTGTGTATACACTCTGTTGTGTCTATGGGACTATGCAGAGGACTACTCCAAGGTCCTGTCTCCATTCCTCTTATTTACTGAAGCTTTGCTGCTGTCCGATCTTCTTGTCCTATCCATTGGAAAAGTGGTGAAACACACCCCCACTGTTCTACACAGCACTGAACTCGGCACAAAGTTCTTCTGAAAATACTTGCCTTAAACTCAAAGGAAATCATGTATAAAATCAATCTTCTAATCATATTTTAGTACAGTTATTCATGTTTTGGGAGGTTTTATACATTCATATAGAGAACTATTAGTAAACTAGACTGCTAACAATTCTACCTCAGGGACAACAAGAAACCACATAACAAATCCTCTTTAGCCACTGAGTCCTCTAGCATAATGATCTAAAAGTTGTTCTGAATTTAACTCATAATGGTTGAAAAAAGACATATAAGCAATGTTAGGATTGCTACCAACAAACATGAGAGGGTTATGATACTGGGTATTAAAATTAAAATGTGAAGGAGGCTCATGACGTTTTCAAGTGAAATGTAGAAACAAGAGATGAAAAAAACCACCACCCAGGAACAAGGTATGTAGCTCAGGGCACAGCACATATGATGCACAAAGTCTTGGATTAGACCCTCAGAACAAGGGGAAACTGGAGCGACCAAAAAGCATGGAGGTTCTCTTGCGAACAGTAACAAAAGTTACTGTTCTCTGGGTGGGCAGACTATAAGGGTTTCCCCATATAGGCATGAATACTGAAAGGCCAATCCGTACGGAGCTCTCATCACTTCTAAGTCTTCACAAAGCCAGGAGTAAAGACCTGCTTGCAAAAACCTGAAGATCAGCAACTCTCAGCCCAAACAGAAGTCTCTGTGGTGTCAACAGATGTATTATGCTCGCAACGGCAATTCACAGGTACCAACAGCATTTTACCTTCTCTCAAATTATGTTAGTAATATTGCTACTTTGGTCAATAACTTACCTTCAAAGATTGATCTCTTCTTATTATAGCCAGTTCAATGTTCTTTCCACCAGACTGGACAACCTAGTGTAGAGCAAGGACACGTAAAGACTTCTCGAGCTAGCTTGAGTACAGCTCAATGGTAGAGTGCGTGCCTGGCATCAATGTGTGGCCCTGGGTTTGATTCTTCAATACTATAAACAAACAACAATCTACTTCTGAGAAGTGTGTGTTTAATAAACAAAACGAGGTAAAGAAACCTAAACACATTCTCAGAACACACCTTAAAAGGTCACTTACTTCCAGCAAAGCTTTTATTGCTAGTTTGATAGCTTCATTGTCATTAGAAATAGCATCTTCTGTGTAATTCTTTTCTAGAAATTCCCGGACAGTTTTAGCACTCCGCCCTATTGCATTTGCCTAGAAAAATTAAAACAAAATTATTACTACAAGTAGGTTTTTTTTTTTTTTTTTGGTTGTGAGCCTAGCCTTTAACGGCTGAGCCATCTCTCCAGCCCCCTTTTTTTTTTTTTTTAGCTTATTCCACTGTTGAATAATAGAATCACAAAGTGAAACCTTGACAAACATTTCAGGGACTCATTTGTTATGTGATTAATCCACAATGCTGACATCACTTTTCAAGTTTCCAATACTTTGCCTTAGACAATATTTTCTATTAACTCAATAGTAAGTTCCTAAGTTCTTTCTAACTGCAGAAGACTGAATAAATTCAAACTCTAAAGACAAGGGCAAGGAAGAAAAAAAAGACAAGGGCAGGAAAGCCTCTGTGAGTTTGCAGTACAGAGTAAAAGGGAGAGAGGAGAGAAAAAGGAGGAGAGGGAGAGAGGGATGGAGATAAGACATTAATCATTAATACCTATCATTAAAAAGCTGAGGGAGGAAGATCTTGAGTTTGAGGCTATCCTGGACTACATATAAAATGTGGTGGTCTCAGTTGCATAGGGAGACCCTACCTCAGAAAATAAAAACAAAATCATCAGTGAAAATGTGAAAAAAAATTTATATAAATAGAACTGAGCAGTTTTTTTAGACAAGATCAGATGTGTTCAGGGTTGTATGGTCACAGACCTGTTTTCTTAGAACTTAGGTTTAGTAGTCTCCTAACTGTACATTATCTTTTATGAGTCTATAAACAAAAAGGGCTTTTAGTAGTTTTCTTTACAAATTTTCATCAACGAAGAAAAGAGGCAAATGGGATTCCCTGAATGCATGACTACAGATACTGTTTCCTCTAATCTAGACTAAATAAACAGATCAGGATGATGATGATTATATGAATTAAGCACTGTTTGTGTAAACAGGAGCTATGTTAAGTATCTTAGGTGAATTATCTCACTTAAACATGATGAAAATGATTAAACACATATTATTATGATCACCAATTCTAGGAGGACAAAACAGAAATGTAGACATTAAAATGGGGCACTTAATTGTTCATATTTGTGGCCAGATATAATTCTTTGTTGTCTGCTGTCCTATGAACTGTAGAATACGTCATCACCTTTATTATCAGTCTCCATTCCCACTGTGAGAACTAACTGCACCATATGTAGTGGCTGAATGAGAAATACTCCACATAGTCTCATGCATTTGCACACATGGTCCCCAGTTGGTGGAGATGTTTGGGGAAGTTTAAGAGCTATGGCTTTGATGGAAGAAATATGTCACAGGGGTAGAGAGTAAAAGTCTCACCTACTGCTGTTCTGCTTCCTCTTGTTCATGTTTACACTTGAGGATGTATCTCCCAACTCCCGTTACTACCTCTTCTCTATAGTGGACACATCCCTCAAGAACTGAAAGCCCAAGCAAAGCTTTTTTCCTATGGACTGCTTTGGTCATGACATTTTATCACAGCCACAGAAAAGCATCCATGCACCTCCAAGATAAGGAGGAGTATCTGTGAATACTTTGCCTCCATTCAACTTTGTTAATCATGTAATATATTTTGACCATATTTACCCCTCAGTCTTCCATAACTCCTCTCAGATCTACCTTCACCTCTCCTCTCTAGGATCCCCAAGTTTATGTGTGCTTTTTAAACAGCCCACGGAGTCCATTTTTTGCTGCCCATATACTTGTGGATGTGAGCTCCACCACTGCAGCATGTTGCCAACCAGAACTACTCTCTTTACAAAAGCTAACTCTCCATTGAGGGTCCGGGACCGTGAACTCTTCCCCTAGAACCCATGCAGAATGATGACTTGATCCTGTGCAAGCAACCACAGCTGCTGTGGGAAGGTTACAAATGCAGAGGGCCTGGCACATTAAGGGGACACATTAGACTGGGAGAGGAACATGCAAGCTGCATGCCTCCCACCACCACCAGTTAAGAAAAGATAACATAAAATAGCATATCATGATACTGTAAACCAATCTCTTTAAGAATGGGGCTCCCATGGGAGAATTGGAACTCAGACTAATACAAAATGGTTTAATTAATATTATTGCTTAATAAAGTTAAATCAATGAATTAAATTCATACCTTGATCTTGAAACTTGAGAGACTAGGAAAAAAAAACAGGTTCCTTGTGTGTTCAAGGCCAGTCTAATCTACAGAGCTCCACAGAGCAAATCAAGACAGCCGAGGTTACAAAGAGAAACCCTTTCTCAATAAGAATAGACAAATCCACATAAAAATTAAATCTCCAAGGAAAGGAGAATGGAAAGAGAAAATATAAACGCATACCTTTGATCTCAAAACATGGGAGACAAAGGCAGAGACAGATAGGTTTCTTGTGAGTCTGAGGCCAACCTAATCTACAAATAGCCAGAACTCCACAGAATAAACCTATCTCAATCAATTAATAGATTTATGTCAACTGTAGAGGAGAATACTTAAACTCCATATAGCTTTTGCTGAATTTTCAACTTAAAGTTGATTATATATAGCCATATATATGTAATAATAATTACAAGAAAGAAGAAAGTCTTCTATCTAAACAAAGATATCAAGCTTGACCGGAAAGGCCTCCTACAGATCTTGGCTACAAATAAAAGAACAAACAGGTAACTTATATTTGCTGATTCCACTATGTGGGAACACCTCAGATTGGCTAAAACATATATATGTTTTATATAACATATATATCTTACATATATATAGAATATATATATATATATATATATATATATATATATATATATAGCCAATAAATGTCTTGTTGGCTATATAGAAGCCACATGACTTATTATTACATGCCATACTTTCACATGGCATGAATGGAGACTTACAAATGTCTTTCTTCTGTTCAAACAAAGAACAGAATATCTCCCTTAATTGATTTGTGCATCCTGCACATCCCAGGTATTTCTGTAATTGAAGAACTATATGTTACTTGTGAGTAATTATATTTTTAAGAACAAAGAGAGCAGACACCAAAGAAGACAAGTAGCCCAGATGATCCAGTCTCACAGACTGCCTCAATAACTGTTTCCTCCAAAATCTGCATCCAGAACAACTTCAAATGTCTTGCTAAGATGGTCCAACCTCACAGTCTGTTCCAGCCAGGACTTCAGTAAAGCCCTGAACTTTCCCACCCAAAGTCCAGTTTCAGACTACAAACTGCTCAGGACATTCAAATTGCTGAGCACATACGAGACTGGACAGCAAATGTTATTATGAACTTGCTTAATCATTCTTCCATTTTATTTAGGCCCCCAAACAGGTTTTCTACATCCAAAATCAGCAGGAAACAATTTTAAGAGAGCAACACCCCATTCTCAAAAGGTAGTGTGGATGATTCTTTGGTTATTTGATGGATTATAGATGCCATTTAGGGGGATCGGTCACAATATCCTAACATAGCTCCCCATTCAACTTCACCCCACCGGGCTTTGGAAAAAAAAAAAGAAAAAGGGGTGGTGGTGCAGGCCTTTAATCTCTGCACTTGGGAGGCAGAGGCAGGTGGATCTCTGTGAGTTCAAGTTCAGCCTGGTCTACAAATCAAGTCCAGGAGAGCCAAGGGTACATAGAGAAACCCTGTACTAAAAAAAACCAAAAAACCAAACCAAAACAAACAACCAAAAAAAAAACATAGCACCTTTATTGACTTACTAGAATTTGAATTATATTCTTTCAAATTCATAAGCTGAAGACCTAACCCTTCAATGTGACTAGTTTTGAAGCTAGGATGTTTGGTGAGATAATTATGGTTAAATAAGGTTTTTAAAGTGAGACTTTAATTGTTGTGACTTTGAGATGAGAGAGACACTTAAGCCACTTTTCTGTGTGAACATGCCCATAGGGACGGGAAAGCGTCACAGGGACAACCTCTATGAAGAGTTACAGGCAGTTACTGACTGCCGAGAGAGGCAGAATTAGTCTTCCCCAGGGATGAGCCTCGTAGTTGGTGATCCAATATAAAGTGGCTAACCCTAAAACATATACATACGAGCTAAACACACTGAGGTTTGTGTGTGTGTGTGCATGTATATACTTATATATATGTATACATACATATATATTCACACAAATACATATATGTGTATTTGTGTAACAAGAATAAAAAAAAAAGGGGCCATGAATTTGAGAGGGAACAGGGGTAGGGAGGATGCATTGGAGGGAGGAGAGGAAAGAGGGAAAATTATGTGATAATATTTTAATTAAAAATAAAATTTTTTAAAAGTAAAATTCAGGAGCAGAAGGACGGGGTGTTGTTAAGCATTCTAAATGTTCATTGGTCCTGCTTGCTGTCTGTTACTTAATTGACTCTGATTGGTTAAATAAATGCTGAGGCCTGGAGATTGGGAAAAGACAGAGATAGGTGGGACTAGGGGCTTTTAGAGACAGAGAACATCTTGGGAAGAAGAAAGAAGGCTGGAGAAGAAGCCAGGAGTAAACAAGGAGGACACGCCATGGGGTAGATTAAAGAGGTTCCTTCCATGTGACCTGGAACAAAGGCTTAGTTTTGGAGAATAACAGTCCAAAGGGACGTATGTATATATGGGGTCACATTTGGGTGATAGAATTATGAGCTAGCTTAGATGGGCTAGGATTGCACAACCCAGGCCTAGGCTTGTTAAGATCCACCAGGTGTCTGTGTGTATTCATTTATAATGGAGGGTTAAGGATTAATTCCGCGAATCAATTAAAAGATAATACAAATACTGGGTAAACAATTTAATTAGCCATTTTTTCAACAGCAGAGATTGCTCAGCACTTAAGAGTATGCGGCCAGGTGTGGTGGCACACACCTTTAATCCCAGCACTCCAGAGGCAGAGGCAGGCGCATCTCTGTGAGCTCCAGGACAGCCTGATCTACAAAGCGACTCCACGATAGCCAGGGCTGTTACACAGAGACACCCTGTCTCAAAAAAACAAAACAAGGAAGGGCTGGAGGGATGGCTCAGCGGTTAAGAGCACTGGCTGCTCTTCCAGAGGTCATGAGTTCAATTCCCAGCAACCACATGGTGGCTCACAACCATCCATAATGAAATCTGGTGCCCTCTTCTGGCCTGCAGATATACCTGCAGACAGAACACTGTATACATAATAAATAAATCTTTAAAAACAAAAAAAAGAATACTATGTGCTCTTCCAGAGGACCTGGGCTCATTCCAAGCATCCACATGGCAGCTCACAACCACCACAGTAGTTTAGTTCCAAAGGATATGATGCCCTCTCCTGGTGTCAGACATGCATATGGTACACAGACATACATGCAAGCAGAACAACCATACACATAAAAATACATCTTAAAAAAAACTTGTAAAAAGTCTTTTGCACACACATGCACAAATGCACACATACAAAAGCAAATTTTTCGAAGTGTTGTTTCACACTTGCTGTTTTGAAATACTATTAATTCAAATTAAAGCTTCCCTGGGCATGATGGCGCACACCTTTAATCCCAGCACTCAGGAGGCAGAGGCAGGTGGATCTCTGTGAGTTCAAGGTCAGCCTGGTCTACAGAGAGAGTCCAGGACAGCTAGGGCAAATACACAGAGAAATCCTGTCTCAAAAAAAAACCAAAAAAACAAACAAAAAAAAACCCAACCAAACAAACAAACAAACAAAATCTCTCTCAAATTATAGCTTCATTCAAGTGTTAAGAAAAGAAGGCACATTTTAATGTTCTTCTCAGTGAAGTGTTCGTATTCCACTCGTGGTAGTTGCTTTTTAACAGTTAATTGCAGGTTGGGATCTGGAACCATACAAGGAAGCTTTTGAAACGGTTTCCACTAAAGTCTCATGGGTAATTATTATTTTAAAGTAAATTTAAACTTTCTTGGTAGGGTATGGTGGTATATGCCTGTAACCCCAGCAGTCAGGAAGCTGAGAAATGAGTTCTAGGCCAGCATGAACTACACAGAAAGAGCCTGTCTGAAAACAAACAAAAAAAACCCCTATAGTTTCTTAGGATTTTGTTGTTGGTGGTGACAGTATTGTCATTGTTTGTTCTTTGAAAAGGCTCCTCCCTAGGCTGGCCTGAACTCTATATGCATCTCAGGCTAGGTTAAAATCTTTTATATTCTCTCTCTCTCTCTCTCTCTCTCTCTCTCTCTCTCTGTATTTCAAGACAGGGTTTCTCTGTGTGGCTCTGGCTGTTCTATAGTCACTTTGTAGACCAGGCTGGCCTTGAACTCACAGAGATCCACCTGCCTCTGCCTCCTGAGTTCTGGGATGAAAGGCGTGCACCACCACGCCCAGCATCTTTTATTCTCTTGACTCAGCTCACAGAATGCTATGGTAAGTTTTAACTTTGAATAGTCAACTATCATTGGTACTTTTGACTGAATCTTTTATGCTGTACCTTGGTCACCTGGAAAACACTGGCTCATTGAATTATACAGATATTCTAAATGCTGACCTATCTTGTTTCTAAAATATCAAATATTTATGCTCCTTCATTTTACCAATAGTTTCATCAAAACAACTACAACAAAAAAACAAAAAACAAAACTGAGAAACTGTCAGGCGCATTGTGATAAATACGTTTTCCAAATTTTGCTTTAACCTTGAACTGTATCATTAGCAACAAATACTATGATGTTTTCTACATAACAGGCTCAGTCTGTTCAATCCTGAGAACACATCCTGCCAAATTCCACATGTGAATAAACAGCACTGTTGTCTATTGTTCTGTCAGAAACACGTGCTGTTTGGATTTGCAAGTGAATGGATGCCTGTTTTTCTGAGAGCGCCCCCACTATGCCTGCAGATGTGCTGTCTGCACATGGCCATCCCATTACACGAAATGCCAAGTGCTATGCATGGAGCCAAGATTTTACAGCAGTAATTAACAGCATCTACTCTTTCATCAAAGATAACTTTCCTGTAAGTTGAACTTGCTCATTTACTCACTGCAAATTCATGATGGTATGGAGGAACGAGTTGAAAGACCACCCTTGACAGGAATGACTCCATTTTATGACTGGGCCTTGAACTTGAGTTCTCAGAAAACCCTGTGACCTCAATCTAGGCCCCCATCCCCTAGCAACAGCCAAAATAGTTCCAAAAACCATTGCCCCACTTCCCTAACTGCTGCAGAACTTCCAGATGTTCCTGCAAATAAGCAAATTCAGCCCTTTGTAGTTTGGCAGCTGCATTCACGCCAGTCAGGCTTTGTTCTCTCAGTATTCCCCTACGTTCCTCCAATCATATTACACAGCATAACTTGTTTTGCTTTATAAAAACTCCTCAATTCTGCTGTTCTGAGCTCTCTTTATACTCTACTGTGTTGGAATGACGGGGGAGACCAAACTCGAGCTTGCAATAAAGTGCTCTTGTGTTTGCATCAGAATCGGCCTCTGGGGTTTTCTTGAGGGTCTCAACATTTGGGCATAACAGAGTAATATTAAGGCTTGGTGCTAAGGCATCAGCAGCTTTACCACACTGAATCAGCCTATCTGTCCACATATAAAAAGGAACTGTTACTTTAGGGTTATGAGTTTTTCTTCATGGGTCATAGAGGCACAACCAGCCTCAGATATACCATGGGAAGGTGAGAATACATAGTGATCTGGGTCAATCACATGAGTATTGACCTGGCATTTTTTTTATTGGGTTCCAGATGTTCAATCTTGCCCTTTTATAGGAAGTCTGAGGAAGCACTGAGACTATCAAAGGGGAAGGAATGGGAAATTAATTCTCAGAGATTTCTCCAAGTATTGATAAGGTCTCAACCTGCAATTGGTGACATCAGAGGCAGAGTCTAATTAGCCAGCAGGTGACTGAAGGGTTAGTGCCCACACTATTCAGCCAGAAGGACAATGAAATCCCCATCTGCAGTCTTAGTCAACTGTCCATTAAGTCTGTGGAACTGGTTCTGTCTGTTCACTTGCTCACATTTGCAAGATGCCTCAGTCTTCACTGTCTGGAATAGAACCCCACTCCCCAGTTTAATTCACATGCTGCCAGAGAAGGTATCATTAATATTTCTGGGTTGATAAGACATGACAATGCCTAGCTTTAGACTGAGTCAGCTTGCAGGACTGAAGAGACTCAGATATGGGAGCCATGTGTTGTTAGAGCAGGACACAGTTGCACAATTACTTAAGGATTCACTTTGGGTTGATTGCTGTAAGACTGTCTCCTACCACCTGAATTACAGAATTAGTTGTAAATTAGTCGAGCTTTATGGTCATCCTGATCCAAAGGTCTTTGATAGACAACACTGGGTACCCCTGATAAGGACTTGTACAGGCCAGCAAGCTCCTTACATGCAACATACGTGCTGGTATCAGGAAATCACCAAGTTCTGGACATATTTACCAGACCCAGAGGCAGTTCTGCAACTGTGATTTACCACAGACACGATGACTGAACTCTCAGCAGTTCCAGGACTTCTTGATTCCCCTGCTGCACTGTGCACGGCTTCTACATGGGGGCTGCGCTAACAGGGGCCTGTCGGCCAGCTGTTGTCAGATAAAAATTCCGATTGCACACTGAAAGCAAGAAGTGGCAGGGTGATTTGGAGCTGGCAAACTCTCCTAGGAGGGGCCAGCCAAACTGGTGATGTACAAGCAGAGGGACAACATACCTTCAGACAGCAAGGGACATACCCAGAATGACTCATACCAAATTCAGATTTATTTTCCATTCTACCCATCCTGGTTCTCTTTTCCAGATTTATCAGTCTTTTGTTTCAAGACACTAGGGCTTCTTTGCCAACCATGGAAGGTGCAATAGTATATATAATAGTATACCTCAAGCTTTTGAGATAACGTTCTCTCAAAATGAGTCTTATCATCATTCTATAGTTCTGGAGTTTCACAGATACCAGCTAAGGCACTACTAGTACAACAGATCTGAAGAGACCTTCTGAGGTAAAGAAATCTATCTCAACCTGGGATGCCCAAAGGTCTGACCATCTCACTAGAACAGTCCTGAGATCAGACATGGTGAATGTCTGGCTACCAGATCTCTTTGGCCAGGAAAAACGTGAAGAATACTGTAAACACTAATGAAAGCATTAAGCTGGGGAAGTCTATGAAAATCACTGTAACCTCCTGGGCCATAGGCTTGCAGATCTATTTTGAGAATTGTAATTTATACTTTATATCTGATTTGGCTAAATTCGTTAGACTTTTAAGGCCCAGAAACTGCTATGTAGGAAATATCAGATATGCGTCTACTTTCATCATAGGACGTATTATCTGGATAGAGCCTTCCATAACTCACCTAACATACCACCACATGGGCTTGTGTTTCTCTAACATCTAAAATGCAACAGTTTTGTTTTAGGAACTTCTATCTCCAGTATGCGGAACAGGTCTTGGCAAATAGACCTGTTGTTCTTCTTGGTGGGCCTTTCCCAGAGACTCTTGATAAGCATCTAATAGTCAGGCATTTGTGAGCTCCAGCTGCCATCAATTTCTTATCTATTGGGAAGGGCCTTCTTCCTTCTCCCATTGTCATTGTCAGCAACTTAGCATTCCATCTGTAAGCTCTCTCCCTTAAGCCTATCCTAGTCAAATCTTTCTCAAAAAGTATACATAAAAGCTGGGCGGTGGTGGCACACACCTTTAATCCCAGCACTTGGGAGGCAGAGGCAGGAGGATCACTGTGAGTTCAAGGCAAGCCTGGTCCACAAAGTGAGTCCAGGACAGCCAGAGCTGTTACACAGAGAAACCCTGTCTTGAAAAAACAAAACAAAAAAAGTATACATAGAACCACAATTGTCAGTGTAAAAATCATCTGTATGTTAAGAGAAACAAATTCAGCTGGAATCCTAACGTAGTATTTAATTGGTCAGTGGTGTCAATCCTTAACCTCCCATTATAAATGAATACACACAGACACTGGATGGATTTTAACAAGCCTTGGCCTGAAATGTACAATTAAAGCTAGCTCATAATTCTATTATCCAAGTATGACCCCATATATACATACGTCCCTTTGGACTGCTATTCTCCACGCTAAGCCGATGTTCCAGGTCACGTGGAAGGATCTTCTTTAATCTACCCCATGGGGTGTGTCTCCTTCTTCCTGCCGCACGCACCATTATTTCTTAAAACATCTGGTGAGGTGACTCTGTGGAGATCGTGCCCCACCAAACATCTGGACATGGGGTTGCTCCTGACCGCAGGTTGTTGCTCAATCCCTGACTCAAGTTTGGACACAGTGAGTAACTTTTTTCCAGCTTCTGCTAATTCCAGGATCCAGGACCCACTTTGGACTGGTTTTTCTAAGCCGTAGCCAGGGAAAAACTAGTCCATCCTGTCTGTTCTAGAGGAGTTTTTTGATAAAAGACATTTTATCAAAAACCATCCTCCCCATCTGATCCTAAATCGTGAAGTTAGGATGGCAATTCATGCTTCTGCAATCCTCAGAAAGCCTGGAGACAGTTATTTCCTGGTCTAAAGTTGACCATAGTTCCTGCCACTAAATTCTTATTTTTAAATCAAGTTTTTGGATCACTTGTTCTTTTACCCCTCCCCCACTCCTTCACCACTGCTCCCTCCAGCTGCTTTGCCTCTTTAGGGTGGGTTGCAGAGGGATGATGACTGACTAGTCTGGTTCTTTTAAATGCCCTGCCACCCCAACCCCCACGCTGCTGCCTCTGCTACCACTAACATGTGACTAGTCACTATTTTGACTGTGGGATGGAGGGGGCAGAGTGCTACCTTTCCCACCATCTTGACTAAGGGCAGGCACATGACCTGCGGCCATCTTTTCGCTGCCATGTTTGTTTAGGCTGCTTCTTTCAATAAGTTGCTAAAAAGGTACTTTATATAATGCAATGTGACAATATTCAAGATACAATTTAGAGCAGATAACTAAAGACAGGAAAAGAGTATTTAACCCAGATATGCTATCCCTCAAGCTTGTCAAGAGATTTGTAGGATATGCCATTAAAATGTTTAATTAAATAGCTTATTATGACAGAGACCCCAACTTCTGGCAGTGATCCCAAGACCTCCTATAACATATTAGCACAACAAAAAAGATAAAACTGCTCCATTGCTTTCCTGCTGCTAAGGCCTGATCTGTGGACAAACAGGACACCTGAAGAAGTTGATTGTCATATTGCCTAGATAAAATAGGGTCAGCCTCCCAAGCTCTTCCTCCACAGGAAAGCCTCTCACATTTGCCAGGCCTCACAGATGCTGATGCTGCCCTGGGACCTATTTCACACAAAGCCATTGACACCACAGGAGCCTCACGGGAAGTCTGACTGGGTAACAGATTAGCCTCTGTCATAATAAACCATACATAGGCCATTGGATTATAATTCTTGTGGTAATTATCCTCCTCAGATCTCTGATGGGATTGACAGTTGATAGACAGTTTTTCCTTGCTAACAGGCCTCATATTAAAACATAAACAAATGTTCCTTTATAATTGTTCTCAATAATAGCTACTTGTGTTATTTCTTCCTAAAATGTATCTCTTTGTAAACCTAAATTCTTGTAAACCTCAGGGAATCCACCGGAATCCATAGGTCAAATGGACTCAGATAAGTATAGCCTTGGGACCCCTCATCCTCACTGGTTTTGGGGCCACCACAAGTACCAAGACTATGGGCCTAAAAACTTTTCACTCTAGCTACTTAATTTTACCTCCTGCCCCTAATATGTATCTGTTCCAACAGCTTTCCAACCAATTAAAGACTGTAATCTGCTCCAACTCCAGCTTTCATGTCTCTAGGTGGTTATACAGAACCTGGACGGCAAGTACAATAGCCTGCTCTTCCCGGACCTGACCAACATTCCAGCTTTTGCCCCCCTCATACCCCCAATTCCAACACCCACAATGTCAGCAGGAAATAGCCAGACAATGCTTCGCCCCTTATTCATTTATTATCAACAAAAGTCTGAGATGTTAGGTCTGCCTGATCTCCAGGTTCTCCCAGAATGCCTCAGCTTCTACCTGTTATGGGGCATGCCCCACCCCCAGAAGCCTCTACCTATATAACCCAGAAATCTTGGGAGATCTCTCTCTCTCTATTCCTCTCCCCCTAGGTCTCCTCTTCTCTCCCCTCTCTGCCTCCTTCCTCCCACTGCTCTCTATCTCTCCCTTTGACTGGATGAGTATGCTGTTTCTCTTTCCCTCAGCTATCCAGTAAAGCTGCCTTTATATAACTTAATTTGGCCTGGTTTTGATCATTTGGCACAGCGGAGAATGCACCACTATTTTTAAAAACAATTATGTATCAGAATTTATGGTTATCTGACTCTCCTAGAGTAGAGGACATGGACTGGAGAGAGAGCTCAGCAGTTAGGAGCACAATCGCGTGGTGTCTTTGCTAGATCCGGAGGCTCTGACTCCCTTTTCTGGCCTCTGAGAGCAGTGGACTTGCAGGTAGTGCACAGACACACATGCAGACAAAGCATCCATACACATAAAAATCAATGTGTACTTTTGAAAATAATAGTGGACAAATTAAATAGTTCACTATGGAAAACAGACTCAGAAAGACAAATATTACTCTTTCTCCCCACAAAACACATGAAAGCAGGACTACTATGTAGGGGTGGTAAGAAACAGGGATGGTAATGGAAGAACAAATATGAATGGGGTCCAATGAGATACATGTAAGAAAATGTTAACAGAACTCAAGCTTCAATGTGGTTTTTATTTATCTGTTTGGGTTTGTTTTGTTTCTTTTCTGAGATAAGATCCCACTCTGGCTGCCCCTGAACTCCTACCAGTTCTCCGGCCCCTGCTAAGAGCTGGGATTCACCACCATGGCTGGCTTAAGCCAAGGCCTTTCACTACCCTAGATCATCACTTCTGAAGAGCTAAATGAGTACAATTTATAGTATGTGCCACCGTCAATATTTTAATGCAACATAATTCTGTCATGTCTCTGAAAGCAATAAAGATTTGCATTTATTACAATTTTTTTGCAGTAAATTAATGCATTTATCCTATAACTTCTATGAAAAATGTATAAATTCATTACTCACTTTCCAAGCATGGTAAGTACCAGAGGGATCTGTCTGATACAATCTTGGGATGCCATCATCATCAAAGCCTACAATTAAGGCTGAAATACCAAAAGGTCTTCGTCCATTGCTCTGGGTATATTTCTAAAAAATAAAGTTTATTTTTACTATAACACTGTCTTAGTTACTCTTCTATTGCTGTGAAGAGACGCCATGATTACGGCAACTCTTACAAAAGAAAGCATTTAACGGGGCTGGCTTACAGTTTCAGAGGCTCAGACCATTGTCATCATAGCAGGGAACATGGCAGTGGACAGTAGTAGTGCTGGAGAAGTAGCTAAGAGCTACATCCTGATCAACAGGAGGGAGGGAGAGAGAGAGAGGGAGAGAGGGAAGGAAGGAAGGAGAGAGAGGGAGGGAGGGAGGGAGAGAGAGGGAGGGAGGGAGGGAGAGAGAGGGAG
>CAJQZJ010032507.1:5942170-5982654 GCA_907164525.1 Lophiomys imhausi | reverse complement strand
GGGAGGAAGGAGAGAGAGGGAGGGAGGGAGGGAGAGAGAGGGAAGGAAGGAGAGAGAGGGAGGGACGGAGGGAGAGAGAGAGAAAGCTTGGGCCTGGCCTGGTGTGGACTTATGAAACCTCAAAGTCCACCCCCTGGTGACACATCTATTCCAGCAAGGCCACACTTCCTAATGATAATCCTTTCAAATAGCGTCACTCTCTGGTGACTACTATTCAAATATATGAGTCTATGAGGGCTATTCTTCTTCAAACCACCACAAACATTATCACATCAAATAAAATTTTAGCAACTAAAGCACTGCCATCAAAATTGTTTTGATTATTTTCAGTATTTTAACTGAAACACTATGTGTATGTGTTCATGTGAGCATGTACATGTGAGTGAGGTGACCACAGGGTTCCCTGGAGCTGGAGTTGCAGGCCTGAACTCCTTCCTCAGGAAGAGCAGACAGCGCTCTTAACTACTGAGCCATCTCTCCAGTCCCCACTTTTCTGATTTAGTGTATACATGTTTTAGCATTTCTTGACCATTGCTAATTCATAATAACATTTTAAAGGAATTAATGTATATATCTGTAAAATATGACAAATTTGCTTATATGTCTTATTTTTCTAAATATCCCTACTCAACTTTTATTATTTCTAATTTTTAAATTAAAATTTTAGGTTACTATACAAGCTAATGTGTTTCATTAGGGCATTTCCATACATGGATGACATCAACTTTGTTCTTTTCCCCCACAGCGCTCCCACCTCCCACCCTCCTTTTGCGCCTGCCTTCCTTTCCTCTTCTACTTCCATGTCAAATGGATGTCATTCTTCAGCTCACCCAGTATGTATGCATATGGGGTGGTTTGAATAAGAATGGCTCCCATAGGCACATGCGTTTGAATGCTTAGTCATCAGGGAATGGCACTTTTTTTTTTTTTTTTTTTTCCTGAGACAGGGTTTCTCTGTGCAGCCCTGACTGGCCTGGACTCACTTTGTAGACCAGGCTGGCTTCCAACTTGCAGAGATCCGCCAGCCTCTGCCTCCCAACTACTGGGATTAAAGCCATGCACCACCACTGCTGGGAAGAATGGCACTATTTGAGGATGTTTAGGAGGTATCATCTCATTGAAGGAAGTGGGTCACTGGGGTGGGCTTTGGGGTATTCACATGCTAAAGCAATGAATGCTCTGTGTCTCTCTCTTTCTGCTGCCTGTGGGAGCTAGATGTAGACCTCAAAGCTACCTCTCCAACATGCTGCCCTGCTCCACCATGTTGACAACAGACTAAACCTCTGAAACTGTAAGCCAGCCCCAATGAAATGCTTTCTTTTTTCTAAGAGTTATTGTGGTCATGGTGTCTCTTCACAACAACAGAACCATAACTAAGACAGTATACAGTCTCTTTGACCCAGTGGAGGACTAGGTGTTGTTCTGCTTGTCAGGGAAGCTGGGCTGCGCTTTGGAAGCACAGCCTTGCTTGTGTTGAGGGACACTGTACTTACTGTTAGGGCTACTCCTACTTGATAACACTGCTATCAAATGTGCTCCCCTCACTGTACTGTGTCATGTCCTTCAGTCCCAAGAAAAGGGACCTTTTGTTTCTCTTGAAGAAAAGCACACATTCCCTCACAGACACTGTAACACTGAAACCACATATTCCTTACTCCTTTTGTGACTGGGAACTCCCTGGAACTCCTGGAACACTCCAAGGAGTGGCATTCTCCCTGAGACCAGACATATGAAGAGGCAGCCCTGACAGAAAGCTAAGGACTGAATACATAGGTAACTTTACTTAACTCTGTGGCTGGGCGTAGCTCTGTATTATTCTGTGGTTTGAGACAGCTTTTTAGTGGCTTTCTTTCAGTCTTATCTACATACGGGATCTGTTTTCTCATTTTTCAAGTTTATTATATTTCATGTTTTGCGAGCAAAGTTTGACTTTGAGTGCAAACAAGTAAGCTATGATCATAAATATCCTCTTTTAAAATAGGGGTTATGTTTAATTCCTCTGTACTGTCTAATGTTCTAGTTTGAAGTAGATGTATTTACATATTATCTTAGAAGAAAGACCTTTGTGTTTTACTTGTTCAGCCTTTCATTTTAGTGAAAACATAATATAAGCAAGTTAAAGATGTAAGGTGCACATATCTCTGGCCTCCCCAGTGGCACTATACTGTCACAGACCTACAGCTGTGTATCTATAGTTCATTCACAAAGCCTTCCTTTCTTCAAAAGAGACCTTAAAAACCACAATTAAGAACCTTGCATGGGGGCTGGAGAGATGGCTCAGCGGTTAAGAGCACTGCCTAGTGCTCTTCCAAAGGTCCTGAGTTCAATTCCCAGCAACCACATGGTGGCTCACAACCATCCACAATGTGATCTGGTGCCCTCTTCTGGAATGCAGGTGTACATGCAGATAGATTACTCATATGCATAAAATAAATAAAATAAATCTTAAAAAAAGAACCTTGCATGAGCCAGGCGTAGTGACCATGCCTTTAATCCCAGCACTCAGGAGGCAGAGGCAGGCGGATCTCTGTGAGTTCAAGGCCAGCCTGGTCTACAGATCAAGTTCCAGGACAGCCAGAGTTACACAGAGAAACTGATTTGGAAAAAAAAACAAAACAAAAAAAACCTTGTATGTATGCTGCTCTGTGTCTTGCTTTTTGGTAGATTCTTTTTTTTTTTTTTTTTTTTTTTCTGCTTTTTGAGACAGGGTTTCTCTAGGTATCTCCGGCTGCCCTGGACTCACTTTATATATCAGACTAGCGTTGAACTCACAGAGATCGGCCTGTCTCTGCCTCCCGAGTGCTGGGATTAAAGCTGTGCGCCACTACCGCCGCCGCCACCACCACCACGCCTGGCATGGTAGATTCCTTTTTAACAACTGGGAAAATTGAAACAAAATACAAAAGTAACAATACAAAAGTTTGGAATTTCTTGTAAAATGAAGTAACAAGCTTTTAAAAACCAAAACAGTGATATGATATATGTTATTCATCTCAAAACTTCAGCATTTGTATTTACAAAGTGTCTTTAAAAAAGTCTCCATGTAGAACCTGGGTATCTTTCTTGCCAGAGCAGCTAGAGTTGCAAGCAAGCAAAGCAGGTGGCATTCTAACACTGGTGTTCATGTAAGGACATGCTAGGAAAACATACTGAATAGTTTCTTAGAGGCAGTAAGATGCAGAAAAGCCAAGAGTCTTAAAGTTATAGCTTCTGCAGACTACTCTTAACAAACTGCTTGTTGACAGGGCATGGTGAGAGGATGAAGAGAATATGGTATGTATGCACACCAGAGTGTTCTAACCAGAACAAAACACCAAATTCTGTCTTTTCTAGGACAATGAATGGGACTGTAAACAATCGTAGTAAGTGAATTACACCAGTCTCAAAGAGACAAAATTATATATTTTCTCTTTTTTCTCGTTCCTGTATTTTATTTAGACACGTAAAAGCATGTATGTACAAACGACATGAAAGTAGAAGTGAAACTGCCGAGGAACAGAAGGGATTAGCAGGAGGAGGGGTGAGGAGAGGCGTGTAGGCCTGGTAAGGCGGCTCAGTGGGTACAGGGGCTAGCCACCAACCCTGACCTGTATCTTGTCACCAGGACCCCATGGCTAGAAGAGAACCAACACCTGCAGACTATGCTCCATATGCGGACTGCACCCAGAACAGTATAATTAAAAACGTTCTTCAAAGAGAACATATACAGACACAATCTGCACAGTGAGTGTCCTGTTTGGGGAGGCTAGGTGATAAAAACAAACAAACAAAAAACCAAAGCTCCTGCTGAAGGATAATTTGAACAAGCAGAAATGAAAAGAGTGAACGTGGGAAAATTCAATCTCACTAATTGTAAAACACAAATTAAAGCAACTATTGCATTACACAACACTCATTCACACAAGAAAGAAACATGAGAAGCTGAGCGAGCGTTGGCGAGTCCTCTGTGACAGCTGGCTGCACAATGAGAACTGGTTCAATCTTTCAGACAGCAGCTTGGTGCACACAACAGGAGCCCTCAAATCCTTGTAGTCTCTAGTGTAGTAACCCCTCCTGAATTCTTAATTTAATAATACGATTTTAAAAGAGACACAAGCCATGACCAAACCAGAACACTGTTCCTGGGGAAGCAGAGAGAAGGAGAAGGAGAAAGGAGCTGCACTGATGGCCATTTTCAAGTCTCCACCAGAGATGGTCACAGCTCCTGACATGGCAGCTTCCAGAGAGCTCACAGGAAGCAGTCTTTGCCACATACAGAGTACACACCCAGCAAGGAAAAGTCAGTCCTGCAGGCATGGTTTCTCAGCATTCAATCATCTATGTGTGGATTCAGGAAGAGATACATCTAACCTGATCAGAGTATTTTGGTTTGCAGGGGAAATAATAGATATTTCTTTGGAAAACTGGAAGGAATAATTTTTTTAAAAAAAGGTTTTTCAAGACAGGGTTTCTCTGTGTATCCTTGACTGTCCTGGACTTACTCTGTAGACCAGGCTGGCCTTGAACTCAGAGATCCGCCTGCCTCTGCCTCCCAAGTGCTGGGATTAAAGCCGTGAGGAATGATTTTCTTTTGTTTTTATTTTTTTATTGTTGTTGTTTTGGTTTGGTTTTCAAGACAGGGTTTCTCTGTGTATCCCTGACTATCCTGGACTCACTTGGTAGACCAGGCTGGCCTTGAATTCACAGAGATCCACCTGTCTCTGCCTGCTGAGTGCTGGAATTAAAGGCGTGGGCTACCACACCCAGTGATTGTTGTTTTTGAAGATTTATTTATTTATTATGTATTATTATGCATACAGTGTTCTGCAGGTCAGAAGAGGGCACCAGATTTCATTATGGATGGTTGTGAGTCACCACATGGGTGCTGGGAAATGAACTCAGGATCTCTGGAAGAGCAGTCAGTGTTCTTAATCTCTGAGCCATCTCTCCAGCCCAGGAATGATATTTTTATTGTGATTCCAAAAGTATAAAAATTTCCTTTGAAAATCTGACACTCTCTAAAAAAATTATTATTCCAAGAACTAAAACTGATTTTGATTTCTGGTGATTAATGCAACCCACTGTATCTGAACAAGTACATGAAGTAATTCTGAGAATGAATAAGTAGCTTAACACATTCAATAGACTAAACGCTTGGCGTTCCCGCAGTGTTTCTAAGACAGGGCGCCATTCTATTTTCCAATGATGGTGGAGAACAGAAAGTTGAAGAACTGCGCTGAGAGCTGTGTCAGCTCACCTGCTTTAAAGTCGCTATGAAGCGAGTTATGTACTCCACAGTGACTGGGTCCTCCACCGTCAGCTTGTGGCTCTGGCACTCCACCCGCGCTCTGTTGATTACGACTCTAGCGTCGGCTGTCAGTCCTGCAAAACCAGTCAAAACTTACAAGTCCACACATTTTTTTTAAAATATATTTTCCTTGTCAAAAGGTTCTAGTTTTCAATTCTTTCTTACAGTAACCTTTCCTATGCAGTAACCCCTTCATAAAAGAACTAGAAAATGTCATGGGCCTTAGTTGTGATTTATTTACTTTTTAAGACTTAATTTCACATATCCCTGTTTCATTTGTAAAGGAAATAGTAAATGGTTTACTTTAAACACTATTAGTAAGTTTTTTTCTTCCTTAAGAGAGCAAGAACAATACTCTATCCTCAAGCATGCAAGCATTGTATTCAACTTAGATTTGATAAAACTGATATATCAACTTTCAATTTTTTGTCAAAATGAAAAATTTTTAAATCAAGGATGTTAATACAGGTAGACATCGGAACAAGCTTCTAAAATATCCAAACAACTTATGATTAATTCTCAGCATGTCTATAAGGAGACAGTATGTGTTCTAGCTTATCAGAGGCTGACTACAACTTTTTTACTGATGTAATCGTTACAATGTTCACATAAACTAAGGACTGCACTGGTATTTGACTTTTGTATGGGTGTTTTGTTTCTTTCACCACTTTTTAAGAAATATTTATTTTCTTTTTAAATCTGTGTGTATGTGTGTGTCTGTAAATGCATGTAGGTGTGTGTGTGTGTGTGTGTGTGTGTGTGTGTGCCCGCCCATGTAAATGCAGCTGCCTGAAGAGGAAGAAAGGATATGAGGTCCCCTGGAGGTGGACTCATGAGAAGTGGTGCCCTGGGCTTGGAACCACGGTAGCTGGGGACAAACTCTGGCCTCTGCAAAAGTATTCCACCCTCTTAATGCTGAGCCACCTCTCCAGACCCCTTCACTACTCTTTCAACACTTACTAGACTGTACTCAGAAACACCATGGAACAGGCACTCCCACACGGCCATCGCCCTTTATCCATCGCAAGGTTTACCTTCCCACCATGTCAAAGCCTGTTGTTGCTGTATACACTTCGATCACCTTCACCTCTTGAAAACAGAATAGGCAGAAAATAGAGCTGTCTGAATATGCCATGTTTAAAAACACCCTGACACAGGTCAAGTGTGACCTGTTTCCAGATATTTGGAACAAGAGAGAGTACTGAATGACACCAGCTTCACTTTCTGTATTAGTGATGTAACCAATTAGCTCTCTCTCTGGTGTTTGTTTCCTGTTACTGTGGGAAGGGGTCATCATCTCCAGACATGCCGTGAGCTGTGTCTTCCTGAATGACTACATAATTTATTTGTGTGCTTCATGGAATTTTGTCAGCACATAATGGCACAATATTCTCTTAAATCCTTTGTATTTCTGGGTAAGTGGAAGCAATGCCCCCTGTTTTCATTTCTCATTTTAATTGAGAATAGTTTTACTTAGTCACTATACGTAGTATCTTAATTTTGTTCACCTTTTCAAAAATCAATTTTTGTTTCAATTTTCTGTTATCTTCGAATTCTGTTTCTTACGTGTGATGATGGCTTTGGAGTTATTTTGTTCTATGTTTTCAGTGTAGAGTTGCTGCTGATAAAAAGATTCCTTAAATGTTTACTCAACTTTCCTCTTAGTTTTTAATTACATCCCATACATTTTGATGCTGTTGATGCTCATTTTTATTTCTCTCCAGATATTTACTAATTTCACTTATGGTGGCTATTAATTAGTTAATTTGTGTATAACCATGGCACTTTAGAATTACACTGTTTAACTGATATACATTTGTGCATTTTAAGTTTGACTTCAGCTATTGATTTCTGGTTTTATTCCTTTTTCAGCAGAAAAGATACTAAATATGATTTCAATGTTTTAGATTTGTCAAGAATTGTTTTGTGACAATTACAAAGATTTTTTTTTTGCTGAATGAGTATTTTAAGTGTCAATATAAAATACCTGTTTAAAAAGCACATTAGAAACTAAGCAAATTAATAATGATGATGATAATGATAAGACAGGTGGGGAGCTGAGGAAGCCTTGGGTGGATGTTAGAGAGGAGATGGGGGCCCTGAGTCAGTGCACGTCAAGGATCAACACCTGAGACTCATGGAAACCGGCAAAGCCTTCCTCCAAGGTCAGGTTCAGAGTGACAGCAAAGTCCTCCTCTGGTCCAAGTACAAATTTTGACAGTGTACGCAAGTGGGAATGTTTAGGAACAACTGGCAAGTGTGTGGAAAGACTAACAACTGGAGCTTCCTCCAGATATTTACAGTTTCAGACTATCCCCCTATAGAGACATCCTCCCAAGACCCACCACCTTCCCATCTGTGCTGCAAGTAATACATCTTCTGGATTCCCTTTTGTTGCGGAGTTCGGGTGGTCACAAGAGTGCATGGCCCACCTGACCGCAGCTTTTCTGTACATGTGTCTGTGACTATGCCCTTTCTTCATTCCCTCCCTACCTTCAGCCAGGTTAAGGTACCAGGCCACACAGGATGCAGCTACATGTCTTATTCAATGTAAAAAGGCAAGTATGCATGAGAAATATTTTTATTATTATCAGCCTTGAGGAACAGAAGTTTAATCCACAGCCAGGAATCACTGCATAAAAGAATGATCCAAAAAAATAACAAAATCAAATGCTAATGTGTACACAGAAAAACGAATCACGAACACAGTGGCAGTGGGTATGCAAAACAATACAGTCACTTTTACCATCTGTCAGTGCTGTAACACTAAAGATGTACTACCATACAATTCAACAACTGTACTGTATCTATTCCAGAGAAATAAAACCACACACTCCCAAAATACCTACCCCAAGATGTTCACACTTCATCTGTAAAAAGCAAAAAGTAGAAGGACCCAAAGACAAATACACAACAATGGTGCCACATTCTCACTAGGTAACATTACCCAGCAGTAAAAAGGAAAGCAGCTATTGACACTTCCAACAATCAGGGGCACCTGCAGAGGAATTAAGCAGGATGAACAAGGATAGTCAGAAAAGGTGCCACACGCAACTTCATTCATACAAGATTCAAAAATGACAAAGTTATAGAAACAGATTAGATTAGCAGCCAACAGGTTAGAGAAGGTGAGAGCATGAGTTACTTTGTAGTAATGGAGGAGGTGTGCCTTGACTACGGTGGGAACAACATGAATCTACACATGGGGAAGTACAATCAACCACAGAAAGTATCTACTCCAAAGAAATGAAACCTCTATTCCCCCACACACTTGTACATAAATGTCCATTTGCAACAGACAAACACTGGGACTGTCCCAAATATCCCTGAGTAGCCAAGTTGTTAACAAAGGTGGTGCACTGACACAGTACACTCCACGTTCCCTGCACATGTAAACGGATGTGTATAAAGCTGCTGAAACCTCTGCAGTTTTACATTGGCTTATGCAAATGGTTTAAAGATGGTATCACTGAGGGAAACAGGAAATGTAAAAGACTTCTTTCTGTTGCTCATGACTGACTATCTATTAAACTTAAAAAACACTCCAGGATGGGAAATGATTCAGTTGCAAAGTACCTGCAGCATTAGCATAAGGATCTGAGTCAGGCTCCTGGGCACCCACAGAAAAGCCAGGCATGGGCAGCCATCTCTGTAATCCTAGTGCTTTGAGGAAGCAAAGACAAGCTGATCCCAGAGTCCTGACCGACCTGGAACTCACTAAGTAGACCAGGCTGGCCCCAGACCCAGAGCCGCCTCTGTTCCCTGAGAGCTGGAATCAAAGGCGTGCATAAAAGCTATGGTAGAAAAGCAATAAAGGATGATATCCAGCACCGACCTCTGGCATCCACACGAATGGAAAGACATGTGCATGCATAACCATAGGCATCTACATATACCACCCCCACTCACCCGTACCACGCACACGGTTTTAGGGCTGAGGGTAAGCTCAGTTGTCGAGTGTTCATCTGGTACAGGGCTTCTTGAAACTTTACCACTCATGATCCCTTTTTTTCCAGGGAAATTTTTATATGACTCAGATGCAGAGATATATAAAACAAGTACACAAAACAAATATTTTCAGATAATAATTCTTTGGTATAAATCTAATTTTATCATTAAAATAAAGCAAATTTGCATACTACTGAGATAATTATTTTGTTTATTTTCATACAAACAATTAAATATTGGCTGAATAATTGATACAGTTGGCCTCTGAGCAATTTCAGCCTTCCTTAGAGTTCATCAGTACTTTGATTTTATAACCAACAATACCGAGAATGCAACTTCATATAAATACATAGAATAAAGTGACAGACATATATTCACAATAATTTCAGAAATAGTTGGACTTTTCTGCACTGTCTTCATAGTCTATTGCTGTGAAGAGACACCATGACCACGGTAACTCTTATAAACAAAGCATTTACATTGAGGGTTGCCTTACAGTTTGGGAGGTTTACTTGATCTTCAGCATGAAGGGATTGCAGCATGCAGGCAGGTGGTGCTGCAGCGGCAGCTGTGTGTTTAGATCAGCAGGCAGCAGGAGAGACACACAGGGCCTGTCTAGAGCATTTGAAACCCCAAAGACCACCCCCAGTGACACACTTCCTCCAACAAAGCCACACCTCTAATCCTCATGCATAGTGCCACTCCCTGATGACCAAGCATTCAAACATATGAGCATACTGGGGCTATTCTTACCAAACCACCACATTTACTAAACAAAATTCATTGAAACTCAAGTCAATTCAAACATTCCACATAATTTTTAAAACCAAACATTCTAACACATGTAATTCAAAGGTACACTAATTTGATATATTTTGAGGAATGGTAGTAAAAAAATATTGTCTTTGTTTCTCATAATAAAGCCATTATGCTACAAGAGTAAAAAGCTTTGGATATAGGTAAAAACACTGAGACTCTCCATAAATACTATATATGTATGTATGTGAGCTCAGGTACTTCAGGCATAAATGGTGGTGGTGTGTGGATCATGGCATGCACAGTACAAAATGCACATGTTCACATGTGGTGTGTTCACAGCCAAGTCTTCAGAGCTGCTCCATGCAACACAGGTGAACACTTCCAAAGGTGGCTCTAAACAACCTGGTTTAAGAAGTTGAGACTTAGCATGTCTATAGAACAGCACACACAGATCCATCTTTCCCTCCCTCCCTCCCTCTCTTTCTCCCTCCCTCCCTCCCTCCCTTCTCTCAGCCCTCTCAAACTGGAGTTGGAGAGATGTCTCAGCAATTAAGAGGGTAGATTCCTCCTGTACAACACCAAGTTCAGTTACCTGTATCCACTGTCCGGCAACTCATAACTCCACCTGCAGGGTATCTGACACCCTCTTCTGGCCTCTGCAGGCACCTGCACTACCCACACACATATACATATAGTATAAATAAATAATAAATAGAATCTATTACAATTCTAGAAATGATAAGTTCTATAAATTATAAGTAAGGAGAAATCCATCTTTAACATTTATGCTTTATTATCAAAGATCATTATTTAAAAATTCAGTTTATAGAGCTGTGATCTTTTAAATATAGGTAACACTTTATATTTAAAAAGAAGTGGGGTGGCCAGGTGTGGTGGTGCATGCCTTTAATTCCAGCACTCAGGAGGCAGAGGTGTGAATCTCTGTGAGTTCGAGGCCAGCCTGGTCTACAAACCAGGATAGCCAGGGCTGTTAGACAGAGAAACCCTGTCTTGAAAAACCAAAAAGAAGTGGGGTATGACTACATATGTTGTGTAAATGAAACAAAACTATGGCAATAGGGCAACTGTGTTCCCCACTCTACCACACTAAAATACCATACTACTGGGAGTCTGTACGTACCTGCAAAAGCCATGCAGACATGGTCATCAAGGGCACAAATTTTCCTCACAGTTCTTTCATCTTGAAGCTTAGCCACCGACTTTTTTTCTACCCCAAGCACAACTATGTTAGTTCCTCGAATTCCAACCTATAAAGACATTTTAAAAGTAAATTTAAAGTTAAAACTGGCTAATTATTCTAATACATGACAAATTGTTAAAGAGTTTCTCTTAAGCCAGGCATGGTTGTGCACATCTTCAATCTCAGTACTGGGGAGGCAGGGGGAGGTGTATCTCTGTGAGTTCAAGGCCAGCCTGGTCTTTGCAGCAAGTCCAGGACAGCCAAAGCTACACAGAGAAACCCTGTCATGAAAACAAAAACAAGAGAGTTTCTCTTAAACAATTAATAAAATGAAAAAGGAGCCATCTAGGAAATGGAATGGCAGGTACTGGCTGGCTGGGTACCTAGTGCCCAGTCTCAAGGCAAGTCGGCCAAACAGGTAGAAATTACAAAGAAAATGCAATCAGTGGTGAACGAAAATAATACCTAAATATACAACAACTTCAGGGAGAATGGAAGAAGACACTAGTGGCAGAACCAATACTGATGAAGTACAAAGCTGGGGCTGGGAGATGACTCTTTAAGGGTAAGAAACTTGCTATATGCGAACGAAGACACCCAGTAAAATGCCAGGCATGTCTGTGAGCATCTGTAGGGCCTGGGGGACAGAGAAAGGTGGATGCCAACAAGCTGCCTTGCCAGCCAGCCCAGGTGAAATGGCGAGTGTCTGCTTCAGTCATTGGACAACTTTTGGGGCTCAGTTCTCTCCTCCCACCACTTGGTTGCTTGGGGTTGGACTCAGTATCAGGCTTGGCAGAGAGTGCCTTTACCTACAGCATCATCCTACAGGCCTGTTCTTTGCCTCTTGGATGTGGATGTGTGTGCCCAACTGCCTCAGTTCCTGCCACTGTACCTTCCTCACCCTGATGGGCTGTACCTTGAACTGTGAGCAAATAAGAATACTTGAACTTCTTTTCCTGTTTGTCTCCCTTTTATTTCATTCTTTTATCAGTAAGACTTGAGCACTGTACTGAATAAAAGTAGATAAAGTAAACACATTTGTCTTGTTCCTGACTTGAATTGTTCTGTATTTAGTATGATTCTGGCTCCAAGTTTGCCATAGATCTTTTTTTTATATTCAAATATGTTCCTTCTATTCCTAGTCTCTTCAGGGCTTTTATCACCAAGAGATACTGGATTCTGTCAAAAGCCTTTATGTACTGAAAAACAATCATGTGATTTTTGTCCTTTAGTCCATTTATTATTTTTCTTTTTTGCTCACTTCTTGTATTTGTCCTTTGAGAACTTCAAATGATGGCATTTTGATCATCACCTCTCCTCTAACTCTTTCCAGATCTAGCTTCCCTACTCACCCAACTCTGACTTTTTTCAAGCCATTTGAGTCCATTTTGCTCATATGCTGTTGGGTGCCTGGTTGCCCCACCCCTAGAGCACTGTTGGCCAGTCAGGGCCATTCTTCAAGAAAACTGACTTGGCCTTTCCCAGAAGCTGTCAAATGCCAATCGCCACCTAGCCAGGACTGGGACATTGTGCTTACCTCCCCTCTCCATGCCGGGATTTTGTCTGGTTTGAGTTTACATAGGTTTTGTGAATAACCACTGTTGAGTTTGTTTGTATAACTGTCTTGTTATTTACATAAAATACTGTTTACTTGAAGTCATCAACCACCTCTGGGTCTTACAGTCTTTCCTCTACCTCCTCTACATCAATTCCTGAGCCTTGTAAGGAGGGTGTGTGATACAGAAGTCCCATTTAGGGCTGAGCATTCCACAGAATCTAATTCTCTGCATGGTGGCCAGTTGTGGGTCTCTTGTTAATCACAATGTAGTATCAAACGAAGCTTCTCCTTTTGGGATTGAGAGAAGCATCAATCAATGGGTACGACAATAAGCCTGTTGATGCAAATTTAAAAGTGGTATTTTTCTCTCTAACCCATCTACTCCCACAAAATTGAGAAAGAGACTGGTTTATTTAGCAGTCTTCAACACACAATAACTGAGCAGCTATTAATCTATTCTAATCTTCCAAAATAATCTGGCTACTTCCCAGCCAAAAATCCCTGAAATACTTATATTTAGTATTGATCTGATTCTCTCTGCTCCATCCACCTTCTCATGGTGGCTCTTGGACCTTCACCTCATGGCCAAATACTCTTTTCTCCTCTCTTTCCCTCCCCTTGCTAGAACTGGAAGTCCAGCCCTATTCTCTCCTCTCCTCAGTCACTGGCTCATCAGCTTTTATTGAAAAATCAGAGACTAAATGGGAGCAATGTTTACACAAACTTGAGACAGGAGATTCTAAGAATAATCACTACAATGCCATGTCTGGATTGCAATCAGATATGGAAGGCAGAGAAATCAGCATTTGAATAATACAAGGATAATATCTACACAGTACACAATAACATTATGCCAACATAAGCCATTGCAATTTGATTTAACAAAATAGCAGTAGGTTCTCTTGTAGGACCTAGGACCTAACTGGTTACAGGTTCTTGACCCAGAAAACAGTGCCAGGTATAGGCTTTATCTTGTGGAGCAGGCAGTAAATGCAACCAGAATATGCTTGGTTACTCCCATGGCATTTGTACCACTATTGCATCAGTGAGCATGTCTTTTCATGCTGGTCATTACTCATTACTGTAGCTCACAAGTTTACAATGAATGTGCCCAAAATCGTCTGATCTCAGAAGTTAAGCAGAGTCATTCCTGGTTAGTACTTGGATGGGAGTTCATTTATTTTCTATGTTACATTTATTGTTTTGTGCATGTGAACCATCCCAGAATCTCCTGAGTAAGCCAATGTGATCATGATGAACTTTTTGATGTGTTCTTGAATTGAATTTGCAATCACTTTATAAAGAAAATTTTTATTTATCTTCATCAGAGATTGGTCTACAATTTTCCTTTGTGAGATCTCTTTATCTTATTTAGTATCTGAGAAATACTGGCTTTTCTTTTCTAATTTATTGACTAGTTTGAGAAACTGTGATGTTAGTTTGTCTTTAATGGTCTAGAATTCAGCAGAGAATTGATCTAGGCCTGAACTTTCTTTTTTTTTTTTTTTTTTATAAATACTTTATTTTTTTTTCTTCAAGTTACATCTCAGTAACAAACCCCTCCCTATTCCCCCTTCCTAACCCGCCCTTCCACCCTCTTCTCTCCAGAGGTTTCCCCTTTCAGTCCAACAGCTGGTTCCTTCTCTTATAACAGTAAGTATTATACAGAACAATAGATATAAATATGCCACATTTATGAGATTAAATTGGCCCAGTATACCTTCCCAATGTTCAGTTTATACCTATTTGGCCCCTGACTTTAACATTCTACTATCTACCCAACTCCATGAGTTTAAAGGTCTATATGTGACTCAACATTCATACTATCTTGTAGCACACTTTTAAGAGTATCTTCTTAGATCTATAACACCCTCTTGATTCCTAAACAGTTCAAAATTTAACTATAAGATTCTATCTGTCTACTCTTCAACCACCTCAGAGACCTGAGAGGGATAAATATATTAGCTTATATAGGAAGTGCAGAGCCTGCAGCTTCCAAAACTGAGAAAGAACATACCAGTAGCTGCCTGGACAGTTCCCATTTTCTCTCCATACATTCCAGCATCAATCTTCAGCCTTTGGGTCCTGTTTCTCTGACAGACATTTGTTGTAGAGCAGGGATTATGAAGGACTTACCTACCCTGTCTTGGCAGAGTTAGGCTGTCGACTTCCCTGCTACCAAGTTTTGTCCTTTTTGGACAGCAGTCTGTCTGCAGTTGGTGCAAGGGGTTTTTTCATGCCAAGAGAAAGGCTTGCCATTAATTCAACCATCTTACAGTGGAGGTTCTTCGATGCTTATCTTCTACTTGGAGTAGAATAGGGGGTGCTGTCAGGCGCTGATATGTCTCGATATCAAAAAAAAAGAATCTTGATTTAAGATAACATCTTTGAATGCCATATTCTGCAGATCTCTAGGGGTTTTTGAAGATGCCCTAACCCTCTCTTGTATTTAGATAAGCAAATGTTGCTTGTCTCTTAGCAACTTGATTACTGGGTAGTTTAGAGAATATCTGTGATAGACTGTCATAGTAGCTAACAAAGAGACATGTTTGCATGACAAGGAGTATGTTTTAACTATCCTAGACCATTTTAGACGGTTGGTATCAAGCGGTCAGAGCTTCACATTTTATTTTTAAGTATCTCTAGGTATGATACCATTGGGAAGCATTATCTTTAAATTTGTATCAATATACAAAGATCTATTCAATTGTGGTTAAATATACTCTTAATTATGTATCAATATACAAAGATCAATGCCTATGTAGCCCAATATAATCTTAATATTACGTCCATATGCAAGGGTCAATACCATTGTGGCCAACTATAATCTTAATTTTGTATCAATATACAAAGATCAATACCGATGTAATCCAATACAATCTTATTTTTGCACAATAAACAATGGTCAATACCACTTTAGCCAAATAAACTACTAATTTTGTATCAATATACAAAGGTATAAGGGCATATTCAATAATCTGCCCCTTCTTCTTGGACCTTCCTGTGCTATGTCTATATCTCATTTTTCTCAAGCCCATGCACTCCTACATAGGAGAGGAAGAAGGATACAGAAAAGGAAAAGTAGGAATTCCCTGGGGCTAACCTCCAAAACCCATTAAGACAGGACCATTTATCAGCTTGTAGTCTCTTCCCCTACATAACAGAGTTTTCAGTTATCCTTCAAATAACCAAAAAGAAGGGTGGAGAAACACCTTCCCCACCCTCTAGGCATGGGACGTCGCTCTCTTAAAGTGACTTTCTGCTGATTTGGGTCATAGTAGACCTGTTTGGGGCCCCAACCCAAATGGGAAAAATGATTAAAAATGTTAGTACACTTCCTTTTATGTTCAGTCCTTCTGTTCTCAGCTGTTTAGATGACCTAAGGGGTTTGTAGGCAGAAGCTGATCTTGCAGGTTTAACTGAGGTTCCTGTAGGGGCATTGTGTAGAGCTGAGCGGTCCCAGTGACATTGGATTGCTGTGGTGGTTGCAGGCCCCCGATGGAGACAGCTATTGAGGAAGTCTGCCAGGCAGAATCAACTGGGTCACTCGTCCTCCTTGGTGCCTGATTCTGCTCTCTGCTGAGGATTCCGCTGTCCAGCCGTCCCCGGGCTCCCCTAATGGACGCTTCGATTCTCCTGGAACGATAAGAACAGAGCCCTGCCCCAATCCCAACCCTAGGACAATTGCCCTCTTTTTTTTTTCCCCTGGGGGGGGATGGGGGGGGCTAGGTACTACTTCTCCTGAAGCAAATTTGGCCTTCTGACAACATACAAAGCGTTATCTTTCAATCCGGGTTAAAGAAGAAATCATCTGTCACCTTGGCGCTAAACCAGATCTAGTGTATATATTTTGAGATCCCAAAGGACAATCTGCCTGCATTGAGACGGCCTTTTGTAAGTAGCCTCCAAACCTAGGTCCCTCCAAATCCCATGTGTGTTTCTCTGAACTCTAATTATTGGGATCAGGGACCTGTGTTTCCCATCTGAAGGGATCAAAGATGTGTTCCACCACTCCTGGATCGAAGTCTTTCTCTATTTAGAGTTTGCCCTGCATCAGGCTGACCCTGAGCTCCGGGATCTGCCCGTTTCTGTCTCCAGTGTGCTGGGACCAAGGGTGTACTCTTCTTGAATGGTGGGACCAAGAGTATGCACCCTCACCACCCCGCTCCGTATGACTCCAGAATACATAAGACCACCAACTCTACGGTGCCCCCCCCCCGTTGAAGTCAAAGGCATGGGCCAACACCACAATTCTCTTGTATTTTACCTTAGCTCCACATCTTCTCTACACCTGGAGGTCTGCAAAACCAGGCCGAATGGCTGTATCCTCTGTTCCATTCACAGTGTTTCAGCCCTGCCCCCTGCCTTCATTTTTTTTTTTAGTTAATAAATTTATTTGTTTGGTGCTTCAGGTTACATCCTTACCATATTGTCCTCTTTTCCCGCTTCCCAGCCCCACCCTCCCATGCTCTACCCCCTGACCCTTCCGTCTTGTTCCTCTGGGATGGAGTGTCCCTGCCTAACATTCTCTCACCACAGATCAGGAGTCATATGAGGGCCAAGAGCCTCTTCACTCACCGGGGGCCGACGAGGCAGTACTGCCAGTGAATGGTGTCTCATTGCTACTGGGGGAATACTAAAAAAAAGACCAACAAACACACAAACCCACAAAAACAAAGAATATCAACAAAAAAAGAGAGGAAAAAGAGAAGGGAAAAGGAAAAAGAAAAAAAGAAAAAGGAAGGAAAAAGAAAAAGATAAAAAAAAAATTATGTCCTTGTTCCTTTTGATGTGTTGGTTGTAGTACAGATATCCTGTACGATCTAGTTAGATTCCTACTATAAGTGAATAGATGCCATGTGCATCCTTCTGAGACTGGGTTAGCTCACTCAGGATGAGCTCCTCTAGATCCATCCATTTGGTTGCAAATTGCATGATTTCATTGTTTCTGATAGCTGAGTAATATTCCATTGTTTAGATGTACCACAATTTTTTAATCCATTCTTCAGTTGAGGGACATCTGGGTTGTTTCCAATTTCTAGCTATTACAAATAAGGCTGCTATGAACATAGATGAGGAGACTTCCCTATGTCTCCGTGAGAGGTCCTTTGGGTGTATACCCAGAAGTGGTATGGCTGGGTCTTGAGGCAAGGTTATTCCTAGATTTCTAAGATATCGCCAGACAGACCTCCATAGTGGTTGCACAAGCCTGCACTCCCACCAGCAATGGAGTAGGGTTCCCCTTTCTCCACACCCTCGCCAGCATGCGCTATCATTTGAGCTCTTTATCTTAGCCATTCTAACAGGTGTTAGGTGGAATCTCAGGGTCGTCTTGAGTTGCATTTGTCTGATGATTAAGGATGTTGAACATTTCTTCAGGTGTCTCTCAGCCCTTAGGGATTCTTCCTTTGTGAATTCTCTATTTAGCTCCATCTCCCATTTTTTGATTGGATTATTTGGTTTCTTGGCATTTAGTTTCTTGAGTTCTTTGTAGATTTTAGATAATAGCCCTCTATCAGATGTGGGGTTGGTGAAGATTTTCTCCCAGTCTGTTGGTTGCCGTTTTGTTCGAATGACAGTGTCTTTTGCCTTACAAAAGCTTTTCAGTTTCATGAGGTCCCATTTATTGATTGTTGGTCTCAGGTCCTGAGCTGTTGGTGTTCTGTTCAGGAAGTTGTCACCTGTGCCAATGAGTTCGAGGGTTTCTCCTACTTTTTCTTCTAGTATCTTTAGTGTGGCTGGCCTTATGTTAAGGTCTTTGATCCACTTGGAATTAAGTTTTGTACAAGGTGATAGGTATGGGTCTAATTTCATTCTTTTGCAAGTGGACATCCAGTTGGACCAGCACCATTTGTTGAAGATGCTGTCCTTCTTCCATTGTGCGTTTTTGGCTTCTTTGTCAAAGATTAGTTGGCCATAGGTGTGTGGATCCATGTTTGGGTCTTCAATTCGATTCCATTGACCCACTGGTCTGTTTCTATACCAGTACCATGCTGTTTTTATTACTGTTGCTCTGTAGTACAGCTTGAAATCTGAGATGGTGATACCTCCAGATGTTTTTTCATTGGACAGGATTGATTTAGCTATTCTGGGCTTTTTGTTGTTCCATATGAAGTTGAGAATAGCTTTTTCCAGGTCTATAAAGAATTGTGTTGGTATTTTGATAGGAATTGCATTAAATCTATATATTGCTTTTGGTAGGATAGCCATGTTTATTATGTTGATCTTACCTATCCATGAGCATGGGAGATCTTTCCATCTTCTAAAGGCCTCTTCCATTTCTTTCTTCAGGGGCTTGAAGTTCTTGTTATATAGTTCCTTTACATGCTTGGTTAGAGTTACCCCCAGGTATTTTATGTTGTTTGTGGCTATTGTGAAGGGGGTTGTTTCCCTTATTTCTTTCTCGGTATATTTGTTTGTTGTATAAAGAAGGGCTTCTGATTTTTTTTGAGTTAATTTTGTATCCAGCCACCTTGCTGAAGTTGTTTATCAGCTGTAAGAGTTCTTTGGTGGAGTTTTTGGGGTCGCTTATGTATACTAACATATCATCTGCGAATAGGGATAATTTGACTTCTTCATTTCCAATTTTTATCCCTTTGATCTCCTTTAGTTGTCTTATTGCTCTAGCAAGGACTTCAAGTACTATATTGAAGAGATATGGTGAAAGTGGACATCCTTGTCTTGTCCCTGAGTTCAGAGGAAATGCTTCAAGCTTCTCTCCATTTAATTTGATGTTGGCTACTGGCTTGCTGTATATTGCCTTTATTATTTCTAGGTATGGTCCTTGTATGCCTGTTCTCTCCAGAACTTTTAGCATGAAGGGGTGTTGGATTTTGTCAAATGCTTTTTCTGCATCTAGCGAGATTATCATGTGGTTTTTTTCTTTCATCTTGTTTATGTGGTGAATTACATTGATAGACTTTCGTATATTGAACCATCCCTGCATTCCAGGAATGAAGCCTACTTGATCATGGTGTATGATACTTTTGATGTGTTCTTGAATTCGGTTTGCTAGTATTTTATTAAGTATTTTTGCATCTATGTTCATGAGGGAGATTGGTCTGAATTTCACTTTCTTTGTTGGGTCTTTGTGTGGTTTAGGAATCAGAATGACAGTGGCCTCATAGAATGAGTTTGGCAGTGATCTTTCTGTTTCTATGTGGTGGAAGAGTTTGAAAAGTAATGGTGTTAGTTCCTCTTTGAAGGTCCGGTAGAATTCCGTGCTAAAGCCATCTGGCCCTGGGCTTTTTTTGGTTGGGAGATTATTAATGACTGTTTCTATTTCCTTAGGTGTTATTGGGCTGTTTAAGCTGTTAATCTGATTTTGATTTAGTTTTGGTAGGTGGAATTTATCGAGGAAATTGTCCATTTCGCTTAGGTTTTCAAATTTAGTGGAATATAGATTTTTAAAGTAATGCCCGAATATTTTCTGGATCTCCTCAATGTCTGTTGTTATTTCTCCCTTTTCATTTCTGATTTTGTTGATTTGTGTTCTTTCCCTTTGCCTTTTAGTTAATTTGGCTAGGGGTCTGTCTATTTTGTTGATTTTCTCAAAGAACCAACTCTTGGTTTCATTGATTCTTTGTATAGTTCTTTTTGATTCTAAGTTGTTGATTTCAGCCCTAAGTTTGATGATTTCCTGTCTTCTGCTCTTCTTGGGAGTGTTTGTTTCTTTTTTTTCCAATTCACCCAGCTTAGCTGTTAGTTCACTAATATGAGCTGTCACAATTTTCTTTTTGAAAGAACTTAGTGCTATGAACTTTCCTCGTAGCACAGCTTTCAATGTATCCCATAGGTTTGGGTATGTTGTGTCTTCATTGACGTTGGATTTTAAGAAGTCTTTGATTTCCTTCTTTATTTCTTCCCTGACCCAGTGGTCATCCAGTAAGGAGCTGTTCAATTTCCATGTGTGTGTAGGCTTTCTGTTGATTCTTTTGCTGTTGAAGACCAGCTTTATTCCGTGGTGGTCTGATAAGATACAAGGTGTTATTTCAATTTTCTTGTATCTACTGAGACTATCTTTGTGACCAATTATGTGGTCGATTTTGGAGAAGGTTCCGTGAGGTGCTGAGAAAAAGGTGTATTCCTTTGTGTTTGGGTGAAACGTTCTGTAGATATCTGTTAGGTCCATTTGTTTCATGATCTCTGTTAGACTCAATATTTCTCTGTTTGTCTTCTGCCTTGATGATCTGTCCTTTGTTGTGAGTGGGGTGTTGAAGTCTCCCACTACTAATGTGTTGTGATCGACGTGCGCTTTAAGTTTTAGAAGTGTTTCTTTTACGAAAGTAGGTGCCTTTGTATTTGGGGCATAGATGTTCAGTATTGAGATTTCCTCTTGATGAATATTCCCTTTAATGAGTATATAGTGCCCTTCTTTGTCTTTCTTCATTAACTTCAGTTGGAAGTCTGTTTTGTTTAATGTTAGGATGGCTACTCCAGCTTGCTTCCTGGGTCCATTTGCTTGGAAAACCTTTTCCCAGCCCTTTACTCTGAGGCAGTGTCTATCTGTCGTAGTTAGGTGTGTCTATTGTATACAGCATAAGGAAGGGTCTTGCTTGCGGATCCACTCTGTAAACCTATGTCTTTTTATTGGGGAGTTGAGTCCATTGATGTTGATGGATATTAGTGACCTGGGGTTGTTATTTTCCATTAGTTTGGTATAGGCGGTGGTCCTGTTCCTCTTTTGGTTTAGTTGCTGATGGGTTTTCTATTCCCTTTGTTTTCTTGGGTGGAGTTTTCTTCTCTGGGTTGGGATTTTCCTTCTAGGATTTTCTGTAGGGCTGGGTTTGTGGGTAAATATTGTTTAAATTTGATTTTGTCATGGAATATCTTGTTTTCTCCATCTATGTTGATAGAGAGTTTTGCTGGGTAAAGTAGTCTGGCTGGGCATCTATGATCTCTTATGACTTGTAGTATATCTGACCAGGCCCTTCTAGCTTTTAACGTTTCTGGGGAGAAGTCAGGTGTAATTCTGATGGGTCTGCCATTGTATGTGACTTGACCTTTTTCTCTTACAGCTTTTAATATTCTTTCTTTGTTCTGTACATTTGGGGTTTCAATTATTATGTGGCGAGAGGAGTTTCTTTTCTGGTCTAATCTGTTTGGTGTTCTGTAAGCCTCTTGGATTTTTATTGGCATCTCTTTTTTCAGGTTTGGGAAGTTTTCCTCTATGATTTTGTTCAAGATATTTCCTGGACCTTGGAGTCGGGAGTCTTCTCTTTCCTCTATACCTATAATTCTTAGGTTCCATCTTTTCATTGAGTCCTTGATTTCTTGGATGTTGTGGGTGAGAGATTTTTTAGCCTTCTCATTTTCTTTGGATGTTGTACTGATTTCTTCCACTGAATCTTCTATGCCTGAGATCCTGTCTTCCATCTCTTGCATCCTATTGTTGATACTCACATCCGTAATTCCTGTTCTCTTCCCTTGGTTCTCCACTTCCTCTTTTAACTCTGACTGTGTTTTCTTTATTGTTTCTATTTCTATTTTCATGTCTTGTATGGTTTTGTTCATTTTGTATATTTCCTTCTCCGCTTGCTTGTTTTTGTATGAAAATCTTTCATGGCTTTTTCCTTTTCCTGTTCAAGCTCTGTCACCTTGGCTTGGAGCTCTTTAATTGTGTTGTTCCTTGTTTTGATTTGTAGAATTGTGGTTTCTTTGAATTCCTTCATAGATTTAAGTTCTTCTTTCAGGGACTCTATCACTTTCCATAATGCAGAATTGTCAATGTTTTCATGTGTTTCTGTTGGTGTGTGGTCATCCGAATTGGATGAGCTAGGATGGTTCTGCTTTGTTGGAGTCATAATTTTTTGATTTCTATTTTTTTTTGACCTTTCGCCATTGGATGCATTTAGCTGTCTGTTTTCTGTGCTTGGAACCACAGTGGATGATTTGGTGCAGGGGACGAGTTACTTGGCTATCTGTCGTTGCTTACAGGGGGATTTCAAGGTCACTGTGGTTTTAATCGCCAGAGGCACTGTGATCTGGTGCAGCCTATTCCCAGGTTTTGAGTAATGGACCAGGATTGTTTCACTGCTCCCAATTCAGACTTCCCTATGTTACACTCTGACTTATCAGCCTGTAATGGTTCTGATGGTATGGGCCTGTTTGCCCAGGCACAGATTCTGTGGGCTTTGTTTGTCGTCACAGAGACTGACAGGGTCTGGCTCCACACCTAATATGTCTGGATTTTCCAGGATACAGCTATGGTCTCGATTTCTGGTTTCTCTCTAGGCTTCTCGCCACAGTGCTGGACTCTCTGCCTGATTCCCTTCCTGTCTGAGCCGCCACGGGTACGTGGGTACCCCAAGCCCCGGATCCTCCGGCTGCCTGGGTGGACCTCTCGTCCCAGCAGCTCAGCCGTGGGTGCACGGATCCCTGGCCCCCCCAACGCCTGTCTCTCTCCCAAGATGACCTGCCGTGGACTCGTGGACTCGCGGGGATTGGCCCTGCCAGCCGTGCTCCCTCCCCAGCTGCGCTACCGTAAGTGTGCGGGATTTGGCCCCTCCCGCCTGCTTTTGTGTTCCCAGCTTCCCGCGCTCTCTCGGAACCTCCTGCCCTCCGCTTCACAAGCAGCTGCGGACCACCCGCTGAGCCCCTTGTTTGTTCCTTGCTAAGCCTTCCACTATCTCTCAAAGTTTTTTAAGTGGGTATAAGTTCAACCTGATGTGTGGGGAGCCCAATAGGCCAGCGATCTATGGCCAAGTGGACCCTGATTCTGCCTGTTGTAAGTTGGGATTGATCTTACCAGGCGCCTCTCCAAATGGGAGTTCCCGAATCCCGGGTTTAGTGGCTTCCGTGTCTGTGAGAGATGGGGAGAGCCTTGCCCTGGGACTTTTAACAGTCCCTTGGGAGCTGTGAGTGTTCCCGGGGAGGGGGTCTAGCCCCTCTGGTTTATGCACAGTGCCCAATAACTCTGTGTTTTTTATGGCTTTTTTTTCCCCGCGTTCAAAATGCGTCAGTGTAGGTCGCCGCCATCTTGGCCCCGAGCCTGTACTTTTAACCACTGAGCCATGTTTTCTGCCCAGATTTTTAAAAATTAATCACTGTTCTTCTTTTAGTGGAAATGTCTGCAGTGTTCAGGGGGCCTCGGCTGTAGTACATTTTAAGTGCTGTTCTTCTTTACTAGGCTTGTGTTCAGAACACTAGGCTCAGTCTCTGGAACTCTCTTACAAGTGAGACAACTGGTGCTGCCTTATGTTGGCCTCCATGGGCACTGAACACCTCTGCACATAAACAAACACACAGATGAATACTGTTTGATCGGTAGATGAAACCTCAACGATTTCAGCATTTATTCCTAAAATTCCAGATACTGGTCACGTATCTGGGTGATCTCATCATAGATACTTGTCCCACATTAGGGATATGAGCTAGTCACACATCTGGTGATCTTTCAGGGTAAGTAGTGAAGGCTGTTCTTGCCTCTGGGTAGTCCTTTGCCAGTTTGAAGTCTCATGACAAATGCTGGATAAAACTTTTGCATCCTTCAGGAGGCTGAGTTCTAATGCTAGTTTCTCCTAATGAAACCTTTGTGAGGCTAGGTCACTAATGCTGGTCCACTCTTCATGGGTCAGGATGCAAATGTTGATTCTTGGGCCTGGGCAGTTCTTCCTGAAGTCAGTGTGTTGCTTGGAGTCTGTGTTCTATATAGACACTGTCTTTGATCAGTTTTACATCTTGCTAATTCTATGTACCTTTCAAGGTTTCCCATTGCAGTCTAGAAGTGCTCGGCTGGTTAAGGTTTAGATTAGAGTACAATCCTGTGATATTCTGTTGCTAGTGTCTAGAGAGTGGCTGACACAGCGTCTGAGGCCACTGAGCCACAAACTCAGTTGGGAACGTAGCTTTTTATAATGCTATCTCACAGATTCTTTGGACTTTGAAACTACTTAAATTTATTTTTTAATTATCAGTGTGGCAATATGTATCTGTGAGATACTCATGGTCACATTTAGACCATGTAAGGACTGTTTCTTTTTTAATACAGGGTCTCCTTACATAGGCTAGGCTGGCCTAGAACTCACAATCTTTCAGTTTCTGCTTCCCAAGTGTTGGATTTACAGTCACATGCTACCATTCCCATCTAGGACTATTTTCTTAATCATCTAAATTTCTTTTTAGTCAGTAAATTCTTTGAGAGGTGGGACTGACTCTACCACTTTCACAGCAAAACCCTACAGTCCAGGTTAACATATGTAAGTTTTTTTGAAAGGTCTTAAAAATTGACATGATAGAAGGACTATAGACAGAACTGAATCAAACAAAAAAAAGAATCACACACCTTTAATCCCAGCACTTGGGAGACAGAGGCCAGCAGATCTCTTGTAAGTTAGAGGCTAGTCTGGTCTAAAGAGTGAGTTCCAGGACAGCCAGGGCTTTTACACAGAGATACTCTGTCTAAAAAAAAAAAAAAAAACAAAAAAACAAAAAAAAAATGTGTCTTAAAAAAAAGTACTACTAGGGAGCTGGTGTAGAGAGCTGCGACGTGCCGCGCCCTAAAGATGGCGCCGGTTTCTGCCTTCCACCAGCCCAACGGTGAGCGCTCTCGGTGGTAAACAAGTCCATATTTGGTTAAGACCGCTGATCTGGCTTGCTTCCGCATACGTGGGCCTCTAAGATAGCACCACGTGGCTTTACTTGATTGGCTGTTCATATAGTATTTAGCCTGTGGGTTGGGTCTGCCCGGGCATTCAGAAGACTGTTTTCAAGGGACCTGAATAAACTGCTGGAGAAGAGTTTTTGCGAGTTGCGTCGTCCTTGCTGGTCGAGGGGGACGTGATAAGTGGTGGCCCGTACGGGGAACCAGAAAAGACTCAGAACTCCTGCAGTCAGGGGCAGCACGCTGGTAAGTTCCTGGGATAAATTGGGACAATAAAGTTTCGCGGAGATAGCAAACAAAAGGTAAAGTTTCGCAGAGATAATGAACAAAGGGTAAAGTTTCGCGGAGATAGCGAACAAAGGGTAAAGTTTCGCGGAGATAGCAAACAAAGGGTAAAGTTTCGCGGAGATAGCGAACAAAAGGTAAAGTTTCGCGGGGAAACTGCGAACCGAAAGTAAATTTTTAATCATGGGATTGTCTGAGTCACATCCAATTTTTCTGGCTCTTCAGGAGCTACTTTTAGCTAGGAATTTGAAAATTAAGAAGTCTACCCTAGAGAGATTTTTGAATGAATGCGATTCTGTGGCTCCGTGGTTTGCGGTGTCCGGGAATCTTACGGTATCCTGCTGGGACAAATTAGGCAGGGATTTGGATTTTGCTTGGGAGCAAGGTACTCTGAAGCATGGAGTAAGACCGATTTGGAAGATGGTGAGAAGTTGTTTAGAAGATCAGAGATGCTCTAATGCAATCAAGGAGGGAGAATCAGCCTTGGAACTGCTGCAAGGGGAAAGATCTGAGCAGGCAGACAGTGAAAAGGAAAGTAACAAAGGCGAAAGACCTGAGCAGGCAGGCAGTGAAAAAGGAAGCAAAAAGAAGGTCCCTCTCTATCCCGATCTTAGAGATTTTAGAGATTTTGAGGACTCAGAGGGAACGGATTCTGAAGGGGAGCTACACGCTCTAATAGAACAGTTGGAGAGGACTGCTATTAGAAAAAGGGAAAAGAAAAGGGTAAAAGAGAAAGACACGTTGGTGGCAGTCGGTGTAAGTGAAGCTGTTGCCGCGGCGCCTTCAACTCCCCCTCCATATCCAGAAGCCGTTCAGTTAGATCAGCCTGTTCAGTCCCTGAAAGTAGGGAGATCTTTCTGCCCGGGGGTGTGGACACAAGTAAAAACAAAATTACAGTTTGCCTATCTGATCCTGGTGATAGTAGCAGTGATGATGTCAGGAATGATCGAGCCGAGATGGGGGATCCTGTCGATATTTCCAAAGCCGATGCCGGTCAGACATGTTGCAACTGTGTTTCCACGCTTATTTAGCAGTAATAGAAGCCTAGGCTTACCCTACCTTCCCTTTGATGATCAGAGAAGCCCTATAGAGGGTAATAGAAATGTCAGCTTGAAGGGTAGTCTGTGCTTTTTAATGAGCTTCAATAGGTCAGATGATACAAAATACATTAAATTGTCTCAGCAGTTAGCAGAATTTTTACCACAACTGAGGTTTGGGGGTAGGGGTGGTGTTTTGTTTTTGGGCAACGGTTCTCGCCTTGAAGGATGGTGGCCCACAGGAGTCTCTGACCGGGACACCCCAGACAGCCACGCTGGGCACCTTTTTGTAGAGGATCCACAGGAGAGGAAGGACCTTTTCCCTGGACTGGATGTCAGGAGCGCAGAGCAGTTTGGGTTCAACAAGATTATTTTTCCTTTAGCCCCATGATTAGTAATATAGTGAATAAGTCTTGTACAGGAATGCCTGATACATCTACTAGGGATCCTCAGCAGACTGCCACCAATCCTTTTGATTTGTGGCTTTTGTGTGGGGTAAATGGAAGTTGCATGGACTTGGGACCTGTCATTATGCTTGGGGGAGGAGTTTATCAAAGAGGTTATTTTTCCCTAGGGTCCGCTACCAAATTGGATCTTTCTAGCGGTAGTGGCTCTGGTACTTGGAATTCTTTGTTTCATTCTTACCGCAATAAGACCTTTTCAGCTTCGCCAGTATGTCTCTGGCCTCCTTTTCTGTGGATTGTAAGTAATGGGAGTGCATCCTTGGGTGAAGAAAAGTTAGTATGCACTCCGGGCATATGTTTTTATGCCCTATGCTGGAATGCCACAGCCTTTCCTGTGGCTGTGGTGACTAGAATGCCTCGATATGTACCAGTTCCTGTAGAGGCCCCTAATACCATGATGCTATTCAGGTTTAAAAGAGATTTTGGCATCACTGCAGCTATTGTTACTGCCATCACTATTGCTGCTGTGGGAGCTACTGCCTCAGCTATTGCCTTGTCTAGTTCTATACAGACTGCCAATGCCCTGAATAACATCTCAGCCACTGTAGCACAGGCATTGGATACTCAGACCTCTATGAATTCTCATCTCAAAGGAGGCCTTATGATAGTTAATCAACGCATAGATTTAATATAAGAACAGATTGATTCTCTTTGGCAACTAGCACAGTTGGGGTGTGAGTGGAAAATGCAAGGTTTGTGTGTTACTTCCGTGCAGTATCAAAATTTTACAAAGGCTGCTAATCTGTCTAGACAATTGTCGAAGTTCCTCTTACAGGATTGGTCGGCTGAATTTGAAAATTTGATGAGAGAGCTGAGAGCGACAATCGTCCACATCAATTCCACTCGGGTGGATCTGAGCCTGGCTACTGGTTTGACTTCCTGGATACAGACGGCTATGGATCATCTTAAGGAGTGGGTGGGCGTAGGCTCTTTGGCGATACTGATGATACTAGCCTCTCTGGTTTGCCTATGGTACATCTATAAGATGAGAGCCACACAGAAGCGTAATGCAGCCATGATTATACAGGCCCTTGTCACCATTGAGGTGGGCCAGTCCCCTCAGGCATGGCTCGCTGCCATGAAGCCTTAAATCTTCACTGAGCATAGTCCCTGCCCACTGAGGTATTCGTTCCACGGATATTAGGGTCTGGAAAGTCAATGACGGAGTAGATGGGTAAGTCTCGGCCACCTAAGACAGGGCAGTCCCGAGTGGGGAGGCTGACCCAGAGACGGGTAAGAGTTTGAGCACCGCCCTCCTACAGGCTCAGGCCCACCGTGAAATCCCCAGATAGGGGGATTTCGAAGCCTTTCCAGGGACTTCTACCAACTTTAGAAAAAAATAAAAAAGGGGGAACTGTAGAGAGCTGCAATGTGCCGCGCCCTAAAGATGGCGCCGGTTTCCGCCTTCCACCAGCCCGACGGTGAGCGCTCTCGGTGGTAAACAAGTCCATATTTGGTTAAGACCGCTGATCTGGCTTGCTTCCGCATACGTGGGCCTCTAAGATAGCACCACGTGGCTTTACTTGATTGGCTGTTCATATAGTATTTAGCCTGTGGGTTGGGTCTGCCTGGGCATTCGGAAGACTGTTTTCAAGGGACCTGAATAAACTGCTGGAGAGGAGTTTTTGCGAGTTGCGTTGTCCTTGCTGGTCGAGGGGGACGCGACAAGCTGGAGATACAGCTACGTAGTCAAGAGCACTTACTGCTCTCAGAGAACTCAGCTTTGGTTCCCAGCACCCACATTAGGTAGCTCACAACTGCCTGTAACTCCAGATCCAGAGGATCTTATGTCCTCTTCTGGCCTCTGAGGGTATTAAAACACATATGGTGCACGTAAATTTATGAATGTACACATAGACATACACAGAAACAAAGCGAAAAAAATCTTTAAAATGGAATAAAAAAGACAAAGAAAGACTATAGGATAAAGAAATGGCTTGGTAGCTAAAACATTTCTTGTTGCTCTTGCAGAGGACCTGTGCTTGGGTCCCACACTCACAGGGTAGTTTACAAATATCTTTAACTTTTGTTCCATTGGGCTAGGCTGGTTGGCCAATGAGCCCCAGAAACCTTCCTGCTTCCACTCTGATTACAAACACGGGCGCCACGCTGTGTTTTATCTAAGCATAGGTTCTGCAGACTGAGCCAGTCCTCATACTCACACAGCCAACATTTTACAAATCATGAGTTATTTCTCAGCCTAAGTATGGAGATTCTTAAAGGAGAAGTACAGGCTGGGAGTACTGCTCAACGGTAGAGCACACACAGCTTCAGTGTGCATGGTCCTATGTTTGATTTCCAACATCAAGAAACAAAAGACACACATCAACAGCAGAGAAAAAGAAAATACAGGAGGTGGTGGCACATGCCTTTCATCTGAGTACTTGGGAGGCAGAGCAAGATTTCTGAGTTTGAGGCCAGCCTCATCTACAGAGCAAGTTCCAGGACAGCCAGGGCTACAACAGAGAAACCTTGTCTTTCAAAAAGAAAAAAAAAATAGAAAATTTTCCCTTATTCCCCGTAATGTAGCAAAAGCATTTATTAGTGAAATCAAGAATCTACCCCTTAATTAAACAATTAGATGGTGACTAGGGAACACTTGGAAAGCTAGACTGCAGAGTTGAGATTTGATAAGTTAAAATATAGCCTTAGGGCTGGAGAGATGGCTCAGCGGTTAAGAACACTGGCTGCTCTTCCAGAGGTCATGAGTTCAATTCCCAGCAACCACATGGTGGCTCACAACCATCCATAATGAAATCTGGTGCCCTCTTCTGGCCTGCAGATATACCTGCAGACAGAACACTGTATACATAATAAATAAATCTTTAAAAAAAATATATAGCCTTAGTAAGAGTTTGGGGTCAGGGAAAGGCTAAGACAAGGAATGAGAATAAATCTTAAATTTTTATGATAATGCTGTGATTCACATGTTCTCCTAAGATTGTGCTATTGAAAATGCCATTCAAACATATTTTGCCTTTATAGGAAAGGAAACTGAACCAAAAAGAAAAGTCTTCTGACTCCATTCGGTGCCGTTAGACAATCATCAAGCAGGAAGCAGAATCTGTGCTTTCTAATTATGGCCCATATAATTTTTATATTACTAAGTAATATCATATCTATATAGTGGTCAAAACTGATCAGTCAGGATTACTTGTAACTCAGCATATCTCCTGTTTATAGACATAATATTTAACAGCCTATTTTAATAAACAAATGCAGTATGACTTTATTCTACGTAAAAGGTCATCACACCCTCAAGGAAACACAATGAATAACTCCATAAAAAGATGCAAATTATAATTTCAGAATCTCGAGTTAAGAGTCTCATCCTTCCACTGTATCTTTAAAAATGCCCACTATAGGTGTTTTTATATCCTAACCCTTTTACAGCTCATTACAAAGGAACTATCAATCAGTTCTACAGCACTCTTAAAAGATTTAAACGAGCCAATGTAGTTTCTTATTACACCCACATCTTCTCCCATTACTCCCTTTATTTTAGCTTCTAAAACTTGGGCATTATTTTCTAACCATATGCTACACACCATGCTGGGGACTATATAACTTTTTGTTTTTATCAAAATGGTACCCTTTTGGTTTAAATAACACAGGCTTTCCTTAAACTTGCAGTTCTAACAAAGCTTAACTAGTGGGCCCAATTAAACAGAAAAATACTCTTAAAATGATTTTTTTTGTAATTATTTTTGCCACTTTACATTTGATAAATTTATTAGATTTATAACAAAAATGAATTAAGGTCTTTTCTCTTTCAAGCTGGTATAGAAGTGAAAGAAAGCAGACACTTGTAGACTGAGAGATGTCCTGTGTATTCTCATAGCTACTGTCTCAATTTCCAAAACACAACACAAACATACTCATGAAATTTGAGAGATTAAAAAAAAAATCATATCCTGTATTCATAGATAAGGGCTCAGAAGCCTGGGGTGATAGATCTTTCACTGGGGCACTTTTGTTCTTTAAATTTTTCATAAATTACAATGATTATTGAATGCAGTTAAAAACTGGCAACAGTATAAACAGCTGCCCTGAGTATTTAAAAGTTTTTAGGTAATGTGTATTCATAGGTCTAAAACAGGGTAGAATCTCATGAAATTTCCAGTATTACCTGAGCACACCAAGGCACGCACGCACGCATGCACACTCAGACACACATGCACAGAGCAATACAAAAGTGAGTATTCTTAGGGGTTAGGACCTTTGAAATGCTGCCAAATACTGAAGTTGAAATTTGAGACAATTCCTTTTAATGAAGCCATTTGGGTTAGCATTTCTAACTACTCCTCTCCCTAACAGAAAGTTGGTATTTGATTTTTTTTTTCTGGGATTGGGGGTAGGGGCTGGACAGGCTTTAATTTTTATCGTTACTAAACAATGTCTTCGAACATATAAGAACTATTAACTTTACCGTGGTTTAGTGGATTCCCGAGGAAGTGGGCCATAAGCACCGAGGTAGAATGATGTAGGAATGTTATCAGTTACTACACACATGCACCATACTTTTAGTGTCTGTAGCTGTCCTTAAACGGCAGCTGCAGAAGAGAAAAGGCTGAACTCTTTACCAGGTATACTCTGTAACCTCAGCCGCCAACCTGAAGCTGCGTCTCCTCTAACAATGGAAGTAGTTCTCACACCGGGGACCAGGGCTGGGGCAGCGGCGGCCTGGGGGGCAGCTTACCGCGGTGGAGCCCTTCTTCACTGCTTCCTGGGCGTACTCCACTTGGAAAAGGTGTCCGTCTGGAGAGAAGACAGTGATTGCCCTGTCGTACCGAGAAGCCATCGTGAAGGCCTTTGAGGATTCTAGCACGTCTCAGAAGCTGCCTAGGTCCAGGCTGGAGCCCACAGGCATCCACGTGCTAACGGCAGGCCGGAGGTGGCGGGCTGGAAGTGGCGGCTCATGAACTCCCACGTGCCCCCAACCGCCTCTGCCTCCGGAAGTCCTGGAGTTCCAGACTTTGGTCCTGCCCCCAGGTGTTAGAGCTCCTGGCTGTCTCCATCCAGAAAGTCCTGCTTGCCTGGCCTGAAGGGTAGGAATGATGGACTTATATATGTGCTCTTCAACGGATCAGCCTGGACTACAGAGTGAGTTCCAGGATAGCCAGGGATACATGGAGAAACCATATCTTGAAAAAAACAAAACAAAAAGTGAATTTCTGTTTTGGTGGTAGACTTTGAATCTAGCATCTTGCACACATGGGACAAGTATTCTACATCCCTGAGACACATCCCTAGCTCTTTCTTTAAAGTTTGAGAGAGTCTTACTAAGTCGCCCAGGTTGGCAAAGAAATTACAATTTTCCAAATGTTATTGTTTCTTCCCCTTTCCTCCCAGCTTTGTAAACAAAATAGAGCTTATGTACAAAAAACTTTAACTTGAGAAAAAATCTATCAAATTAATACTAATGGCAAGAATTAAGATAATATTGTTGGGGCTAGAGAGATGGTTCAGCAGTTAAGAGCACTGGCTGCTCTTTCAGAGGACCCAGGTTCAATTCCCAGCACCCACATGACAGCTCACAACTGTTTTAACTCCAGGATCTGACACCTTCACATAGACATGCATGCAGGCAGGCAAAGCACCAATGCACACAAAATAAAAATAAATAAGTTTTTAAAAAAATAATATTGTTTTAAAGAAAAAAATTAAGAGTACAAACATAGGATTCAAATATGTGTGAAATTGATCTGTAGCAAAACTTATATATAACCTGGTGCAACATTACTGCCTGTGAAAGAAGTCTTTTGTCCTCATCAGTAAGATGGGAATATTTAAAAATCTGCAGCAATGTGTTCTGAGGTTAAAATGTGTTTATAGGTATAATAACTTAAAATGGTTCCAGATGGGTACTAACAGGCAGGTACATTTAGCTATTATTACTTGCCATGTATTTTTTATTACATACCATTTACCATTGGGAAGAATCTTAAAGTTGATGAAATCAGCCTTAACTGAGAGAGAGAGAGAGAGAGAGAGAGAGAGAGAGAACAAAGAAAGAAACTCAATTCTTTTTATTAAAAATCCTAGATTTTAGTTGATTTATGAAGATTAATTGTATTCATCCCTTTCTCCCTTTAACCCCTTTCTTCCATATTAGCCACTCTTAAAAAAGTTTGATCTACCTTGGGGGTCAGGGCATTCTTGACCAAAATTATTTTCTCTACGCACTTATTTTACTGTATCATAACAATCCAGCGTTTGCCAGAAGAAGTATTTGAGAAGTATTTGATTATTCTTGTTAAATATTCACTTTCATCTTTTAAGTTTGTTATACTCATAGATTAGAAGGAGAGAGAGGGCTTCTTCTTTTACCTGTTCAGTCTTCTGGCAATGGCTTGCACACCTACGGTACACCTTAGCTGTGCTAAGAACCAGAACCAGGAAGCTGACACTGATAGGACTCACAGAGATTTTGTAGGTCTCTCTACACCTCAGTGTGCATTTCTGTGTCACTTATCAGGTGTAGACTGCCACCACACTCACCACCATGGTCAAGGCCTGCTGTGCTGTCCATGTGCAAAACACACCGGTTTCTGCCTTCGACCACCTTTGACAAATACTGATCCGTGCCCCGCCTCTATACTCTTCTCCGTAAAAAGTTTATATACAGGAATGTAAATGTTTTGTGACTTTTTATTTTAAAAAATACATACAGACTCACAGGAAGCTAGAGAACAATATGGAGTGCTCTCTTATATCAGGTGGCTTAACCTTTATAGTTATAGAACAGTACAAAAGCCAGGGGTTAATATTAGTGTATGGAATATCTGTCCACTTAAAGAAAATTTTTATTTTTTAACTATATGTATTGTGAGGACAGATGGTGTGTGTATACACATGAGTGCAGGCTTCTAAAGGCAAGAATAAGGTATCAGACCATTGAATATTGGAACTACAAGATTTTGTGATATGGGTTCTGGGAACCAAATTCAGGTCCTCTATAAGAACAACAAGTGCTTTAACCACTGAGCTGTCTCTCCAGCCCTATCTCTAGTTTTGACTTAAAAGCGTTTTGTAAATAGTACAACTTCTTAGAGGACACATTTCAGAAATATTAAGAATGACTGACCAGGCATAGTGGTGCACGGCTTTAATCCCAGCATTCAGGAGGCAGAGACAGATGGTCTTTGTGAGTTGGAGGCCAGCCTGGTCTACATAGTGAGTTCCAGGACAGTGAACAACTGTGTAGAAAGACCTTGTTTCAAAAAAAAAATCCAGGTTTCACATACTTCAGCTTAAGAGATTGGTATCTTTATATAGCTATATTCATGTATATGTATGCATATATTCATTAACACTTAATTCTTCTACTTATAAAATCAGAATAATGCTTCATTCATAGGATTGTTGCAATAAAAAAATTAATCAGTGAATTTATCCTCTATAAGTATCTATTACAGAGGAAGCTCTTTAAAATATTAACAATTATTATTTATTTTTGAGTTAAGCAAAGTTGATAACTTTTTAAGAGAGAAAATAGACAGAGGAAAACTGTAGCACAAACCAATTTATACCCCTTTAAAAGGTGTATTTATGCAGACATGATGGCACTTGGGAGTTGGAGGCAGGAAGATCAGGGGTTCAAGATGATCTACAAAGAGGTTCATATAACCTGAGCCTCATGTGATCCTGCCTCAAAAAAAGTCAGACAAGTTAAAAAAAAAATCTATATTTGAGCAAATACATGTTTGGATTTGTATAGAGAAAAGAGTGAAAAGACATATGTCAACAAAAGCCTTCTTTGCAGAGGACTACTGTTTTAAACATTCTCTCTCTCTCTCTCTCTCTCTCTGTGGTGTATTATTTAAAATTTTGTTCAGCTTAGCTTAGCTTATACTTAACAAATATAACAGCATAAAACAATCTAATTCCTAGAGGTTTCTGACATCAATCTTGAGAACTTGGGCTAACTCTAAAAAATACTGAAAAAATACTTTAGAAAACCTAAATGGTGGCTGGCAAAGTGCCTTAGTGGCTAAGAGTGCTTGCTACTCTTGTAGCATCACCAGGCACCTCACAACTCCCTGTAACTCCATTTCCTGGGGAGCCAGTGCTCTCTTCTGCCTCTGTAGACACACACACACACACACACACACACACACACACACACACAGACACACACACACACACAGACACACACACACAGACATACACACAGACACACACACAAGCGCACACATACACAAGTACACGCCCACACATGCACATACATTGACACAAAAGAAATAAATCTTAAAAATCTTTTTGAGCTTGGTGTGTTGGTGCACACCTTTAATCCCAGGACTCAGGAGGCAGAGTCAGGTAGATCTCTCTGAGTTCAAGGCCAGCCTGGTCTACAGAGTGAGTTCTAGGACAGCCAGGGCTACATGGAGAAACTCTGTCTTAAAAAACCATCCTTTTTGAATAAAACTGAAAATGGTCCAAGATGTCCTATAGTCAGTAAAATGCATCATTGGAATTCCTGGGTTTTTAAAAAGTCTATTAATTCATTTTGCATTCCAACCATAGCTGCCTCCCTCCCCTCTTCTGAGTCCCACCTTCCTTCTCCCTTTCCCCGTCCTCCCTCCCCTTTAAAAAAGGGAGCCTCCCCATACCATCCCACCCCCGCACATTGAGTTACACCAGGACTGAGGGCTTCTTCTACCATTGAGGCCAGACATCGTTAGGGGAAAGGGATCAAAAAGTGGTCATCAGAGTCCATGCCAGAAACAGCCCCCCCCCCTCCACTTGCTAGGGGACTCACATCATGACCCAGCTACCTATCAGTCACATATGTGCAGGGGGAAAAGATGCATTTTTCTTGGTGGTTCAATCTCTGTGAACCCCTGTGGGCCTAGCTAGGCTAGGTGTCTCTGTTGGTCTTCTTGTGGAGTTTTGTCCCCTCTGTGGTTTTCTATCCTTCCCTCCATTCTTCTGAATGACACCCCAGCCTCTTTCGGAATGTGGTGTTTGTCAGTGAGTCTCAACTTCTGTTTGGATCCTCTGCTGCATGGAGGTTCTCAGAGGACAAGTTATGCTGTGCTCCTATCTGTAAGCTTAGCAGAGTGTCCTTAATAGTGATAGGGGTTGGCTCTCTCCCTTGGGGTAGGTCTCAAGTTGGAACAGTCATTGGTTGGGCATTCCTTAATGTCTTCTATAGCTTTTTCCCTGTACATCTTGTATACAGGTTAAATTTCGTGTGCCAGTTGGTGATCCTCTTCCTCCCCTAGATGTCCTATCTAGCTAGAAGGAGGCTTCTTCAGTCTCCATATCCCCCACTGCTAGCCATCTCAGCTAGAGTCACCCCATGTTCTTTCTGGGGCCCACCCCATCGCTGCTGTCCAGCTTGTCTCAGAGATGCCCCCCTCGGTTTCCCATCTTCCTCCCAGCCCTCTCACCTCCCACCACCTGCTCTCCCTACAACTGATCCTCCTCCTTTCCCTCCCTTCTCTCTCTCCTACCCAGTTCCCTCTCTTCATTCACTTCCATGGTCTATTCTATTTCCCCTTCTGAGTAAGATTCAAGGATCCTCCCTTGGGCCCTCTTAGTTACTTAGCTTCTTTGGGTCTGTGGGTTGTAGTATGGTTATCCTGTATGGCTAGTATCTGCTTATGAGTGAGTACGTACCATGTGTATCTTTCTGGGTCTGGGTTACCTCACTCAGCATGATATTTTCTAGTTCCATCCATTTGCCTGTGAAATTCGTGATGTCATTGTTTTTAATAGCTGAGTAGTATTCCATTGTGTAAATGTACCACATTTTCTTTATCCATTCTTCAGCTGAGGCGTATCTGGGTTATTTCCAGTTTCTGGCTACTATGAATAAAGCTGTTATGAATATAGTTGAGCAAATGTACTTGCGGTATGGTGGGACATCTTTTTGGTATATGCCCAGGAGTAGTATAGCTGAGTCTTGAGGAAGAACAATTCTCAATTTTCTGAGAAGCCACCAGATTGATTTTTAAAGTGGTTGTACAAGTTTGCACTCCTACCAGCAATGGAGGAATGTTCCTCATTCTCCATATCTTCACCAGCATGTGCTGTCCCTTAATTTTTTGATCTTAGCCATTCTGACTGGTGTAAGATGAAACCTCAGAGTTGTTTTGATTTGCATTTCCCTGATGACTAAGGACACTGAGCATTTCCGTTACATGCTTCTCAGCCACTTGAGATTCTTCTGTTGAGTATTCTTGGCTTAGCTATAAACTTTGTGTGTGTGTGTGTGTGTGTGTGTGTGTGTGTGTGTGTGTGTGTGTGATTTTTTGAGACAGGGTTTTTCTGCGTAACAGAGCCTGGCTGTCCTGGACTCACTCACTTTGTTGACTAGGCTGGCCTCAAACTCATAGAGATCCATCTGCCTCTGCCTCCCGAGTGCTGAGATTAAAGGCATGTACCATCATGCCTGGCTACACACCCCATTTTTAATTGGATTATTTGGTTTGTTGGTGTTTACATTTTTGAGTTCTCTATATATTTTGGATATTAATCCTCTATTGGATGTAAGTTGGTGAAAATCTTTTCCCAATCTGGAGGCAGCCATTTTGTTCTTCTGACAGTGTCCATTGCCTTACAGAAGCTTTTCAGTTTCACGAGGTCCCATTTATTGATTGCTGATCTTAGAGCCTGAGCTATTGGTGTTCTGTTCAGAAAGCTGTCTCCTGTGCCAATGAGTTCAAGGCTGTCCCCTACTTTCTCTTCTAATAGATTCAAGTATTTGGTTTTATGTTGAGGTCTTTGATCTGCTTGGATTTGAGTTCTATGCAGTGTGATAAATATGGATCTATTTTTATTTTTCTACATACAGACATTCAGTTAGACCAGCACCATTTGTTGAAGATGATTTCTTTTTTCCATTGTATGATCTGTATGGTCTTGGCTTCTTTGTCAAAAATCAAGTGTCCATAGGGGGGTGGGTTTATTTCTGTTTCTTTGATCCAATTCCATTGATCAACCAGTCTGTTCTTTGCCAGGACCACATAGTTTTTATTTCTATTGCCCTGTAGTACACCTTGAAGTTGGGAATGGTGATGTCTCCAGAAGTTGTTTTATTGTACAGGAATGTTTTAGCTATTCTGGGTGTTTTGTTTTCCCACATGAAGTTGTAAATTTTTCTTTCAAGATCTGTAAAGAATGGTGTTGGTATTTTGATTAGAATTGCATTGAATCTGTAAATCACTTTTGGTAAGATGGCAATTTTTACTGTTAATCCTGCTGACCCATGAGCATTCATCTTCTGGTATTTTCTTCAATTTTGTTTTTCAGAGACTTGAAGTTCTTGTTATAGAGGACTTTCATTTGCTTGGTTAGAGTTACACCAAGATACTTCATATTTTTTTGTAGCTATTTGTTTCCCTAATTTCTTTTTCAGCCTGTTTGCTGTTTGTGTGAAGGAGGGCTACTGATTTTTTTAAGTTAATTTTTTATCCAGCCACTTTGGTGAAGATGTTTATCAGCTGTAAGAGTTCTCTGGTAGAACTTTGGGGGTTATTTATAAATACTATCATATCATTTGTAAGTAGGGATACTTTGAGTTCTTCCTTTCCTACTTCTATCCTCTAGATCTCCTTTAGTTGTCTTATTGCTGTAGCTAGTACTTTAAGTACTGTGTTAAATAGATATGGAGAGAGTGGACAGCCTTGTCTTATCCCTGATTTTAGTGAAAATTCTTTAATCTTCTCTCAATTTAATTTGATGTTGGCTATTGGCTTGCTGTATATTGCCTTTATTAGGTTTAGGTATGGGCCTTGTAGTCCTGATCTCTCCAAGATTTTTATCATGAAGGGGCATTGGATTTTGTCAAAGGCCTTTTCGGAATCTAATGAGATGACCATGTGGTTTTTTTTCTTTCAGCATGTTTATATGGTGATTATATTGATGGATTTCAGTATATTGAAACAACCCTCCATCCCTGGGAAGAAGCCATCTTGATCATGGTGGATGATATTTTTGATGTGTTCTTGAATTTGGTTTGCAAATTACTATGAATGCGTGTGCAGTTACATTGACATTACAAATCTGGTCATCTCCTAGGAGACCCCAGGGCTGTCCTAGTTCTGTTCGGATAAGAATGCTTAAAGCTGTTCCTACTATACCTGCTCAGGCACCAAAAAGTAAGTATAGAGTGCCAATGTCTTTGTGGTTTGTTGAGAATAGTCAACGGTTGATGACCATGGGTAAAATGGATGAGTAGGTATCACACTGTAAATCTAAGCACAGAGGTTAAGCCCTCTCTTTACCAAGCCTTAAGGTGAGTTTCATGTCGAACTGCAAATTCGAAGATGTAGAGCACCTCTCTACTGAGGCTTCTCCCAGGGCCTTTTCTGAAAGGTGGAGAAGCAGGTTGGAGCCAGACACGGGCTATTTAGCCGTTAACTAAATTTTCATAGGTCTAATCCCTGCCAATCAAGGTTGAGGACTTAGCTTAATAAAATATTTGGTTTGTGCCTAGTAGATGTAGGATAAATAAAATATTTATTGAATATTTTTGCATCAATGTTCATGAGGAAAATTGGTATGAAGTTCTCTTTCTTTGTTGGATCTTTGTGTGGATTAAGAATCAGGGTGACCTAATAGGATGAGTTTGGCAATGTTCTTTCGGTTTTGATTTTGTGGTACAGTTTGAGGAGCATTGGTATTATATTAGCTCTTCTTTGAAAGTGTGGTAGAATTCTGCACTGAGACCATCTGGGCCTAAGCTTCTCTTGGATGGGAAACTTTTAATGACTGCTTCTATTTCCTTAGATGTTATAGGACTAATTAACTTGCTTGCTTGATCTTCAACTTTGGTAAATACAATCTATCAAGAAAATCATCCATTTCCTTTAGAATTTCCAATTTTGTGGAGTACAGGCTTTTAAAATAAGACCTAATGATTCTTTGGATTTCTTCAGTGTCCCTTTTCATTTCTGACTTTGTTGATTTGGACATTGTCCCTCTGCCTTTTAGTTAGTTTGGCTAAGTACTTGTCTATCTTGCTGATTTTCTCAAAGAATCAGCTCTTAGTTTTGTTGAGTCTTTGTGTTGTTCTCTTTGTTTCAGATTTATTGATTTCAGCCCCAAGTTTGCTTATTTTCTGCAATCTACTCCTCTTGAGTGTGTTTGCTTCTTTTTTTCTCTGGAGTTTTCAGGTGGGCTACTAAGTTGTTAGTGTGATATTTCTCTAATTTATTTATGAAGGCACTTAGTGCTAAGAACTTTCTTCTTTGTGCTGTTTTCATTGTGTCCCATAAGTTTGGGTATGTTGGGCCTTGATTTTCATTGAATTTTAGAAGTCTTTAATTTCTTTCTTTCTTTCTTTCTCTCTTTCTTTCTTTCTTTCTTTCTTTCTTTCTTTCTTTCTTTCTTTCT
>CAJQZJ010032507.1:5908378-5918749 GCA_907164525.1 Lophiomys imhausi | reverse complement strand
AGAGAGAGAGAGAGAGAGAGAGAGAGAGAGAGAGAGAGAGAGAGAGAACGAGAACACACACACACACTCTCTTTCTCATGATAAAATAAGTCAAAAGAAACACCAATATCCCTTCTGGGTTTCAAGAAGGAGAGAAATTAAGATAGGTATTAAACGTAATTGATTAAATGTGTTATCATTGCAAATAGGCAAAGTAAGATTTTGTGTGCGTGCCTGTGTGTGTAACACATTATAATCAGTATTTTGGTTTGTTTTCTTTTTTGAGACAGGGTTTCTTCTCTCTGTCTGTCCTGGAACTCTGTAGCTGAGGCTGGCCTCCAACTCTCAGAGATGCTCCTGCCTCTGCCTCCTGATCCCTGGGATTAAAGGTGTGCGCCATCACAACCAGCTATGTAATCAGTATATTAACAGAAGACTCCACCAGTAGGTCCAGTTTCCATGTAGATATGACATTTCTAGAAAAACCTAAAATTTGTTGCAGAATTATCTATGTGAATCATGTATTGTGTATTTTATAAGTGATTTATACATTTTAACAGTAATGGAAAACTTTAACTAAAATTTAACTAATTCAATTTCATGTTTCTTATTATGAACCTTGAAATATTTTGTAGCAGCAAGTAGAAACATTAACACAAAGTAATTCTAAGAGAGTGGTGTTCTCCATGTGTGGTGTTCTCCATGTTTGCTTAGATGATTTCGTAATCTATGATGAAGGTGTTGAGGAAACTGTATTTTGTTGCTTTGAAGTGCCTCTGTATGCAGTATGCATAAATATCTTCCCTCTTCAGGCTTCTTAGTTTTTAATTTTACTTGATGCACCAGATTTACAATAAACTTTCTCTTTTCTATTTCAGATGCTGGATGAAAATAACCATCTTATTCAGTGTATAATGGACTATCAGAATAAAGGAAAGGCCTCAGAGTGCTCTCAGTAAGACGAAAAGAAGCTCTTTGTGTTTGGGTTTTGTTGTTGTTGCTACGTTTTACTTTTCTTGTGAACAACAGCTTTAGTGAGTTATATTGTTTCAAAATATACATTTCAGTCTTTTACACTTTACTTGTGGAATTGTTGCACTGTCTGTCACCTCAGGGTTTGTGAGAACATTTTCATCACCCCAGAGTGAAATGTGTTTTATTGGCCACCATTGGGACTCACTGACCAATCTCTTACCCCCATAACCTACTTTCTATTGCTGTAGATTTGGCTGATGAGGACCTTTGTGTAAATGTATTCCAACAGTGTGTGAACTGCTGCCTCCTCCTGGGTTTTTTTGAAATGGGGTCTCATGAAGCCCAGGCTGGCAACAAATTCCTGATCCTTGTCTTTGCCTCTCCAGGGCACATTACAGGGGTGTGCCAGACACACGGCTCTGATTGACTGTTTTCCCAAGGCATGACATTTTCAGGGCTGATGACGCCGGCACATGCACTAGTACTTCCTTATGAAGCCAAACATCTCTCATTTGTGCTGTCCTTTGGGCTGTTACCAGTTCTCTGTTCATGGTACTGACTGCGCTGATTATATGACTTCATCTTTTTTGATTTTTTTTTTTAACAAAAGAAAATGTCTTTGTGATAGGTGTCTCATATGTAGATATATATATATATATATATATATATAAAATAAAATTTTGACTTTACTATATTGACTATATTTTAAAATTGACTATAGTATAAAATAATGACTTTAAACTTATACAAAGCCTCATCTGTAGAAAAGTAAAATCTCAGCCTGGTGGTGGTGCAGCTGCAATGCCTTTTTAATTCTAGCACTCAGGAGGCAGAGGCAGGCAGATCTCTGAGTTCAAGGCCGTCCTGGTCTCCAGAGGGAGTTCTAGGACAACCAGGGCTACAGAGAAACACTGTCTCGAAAATTAAAAGAAAAAAGAAAAAGTAAAGTAAAATCTTCATGTATGTAGTTATTCTGAAAATAATGATGAGAGAGAAAATCTTACATGCTAAAGAACTGATTGTCTTTTACAAGGGGCAACCTTTTATTTTAAAGTTATCTTTCCGAAGTAAATGATACACCCTACTTGAATAAGAAGTGAAGCTGGTTGTGGCCAGGAAGCCTGGCAGTTTTAAGGATAAGGCAGGAGAATTATAAATTCAAGGCCAGCATGAGCCACACCTCAAGCACTGTCTTAAAAACAAACAAACAAGAACAGAACAACAACAACAAAAAAACAAACCTCACATAAACAGATCAAAAGAAGAATGGGGCATGATAAAATTGTCTGATTTCTCAAGCATCTAGAGCAGCAGTGCCCAGCAGATACATGTAAAGACAAGCCACAAATTCTAGTCCATGCCATAGGGAAGAAGTGACATGAACATGCTTTACTTAATGTACTTTTTACAAAATACTGTCACTGTAATAATATGTAACTGATATGAAAGCATTGAGAGAGCTCACACTGTTTCCATCCTGAGTTGTGTGTGGCGTTTTGGGTTAGAATCCAATGTATCATTTTACTGTGCCCAGTGACTTCTGTACCAGAGATCACAGCTTTAGAGGATTTCACTCAGCTGTAGTTTGGGGCCTGTCCTTTCCTAGAGGTCTTGTTGCCCTGTTCTTGGGAGGTAGTCCCAGCAACCACTTGGTTTGCTTTTCCATCTTCCTTGGTCTCTTGCCCTCCATTGAGTCATTTTACTTCTGAGTTTCAAATCTCTCTTTTTTGCTTGTTCAATATTTTTATTATTATTATTATTATTATTTTTTTTGGTTTTTCGAGACAAGGTTTCTCTGTGTAGCCCTGGCTGTGCTGGACTCACTTTGTAGACCAGGCTGGCCTTGAACTTGCAAAGATCCGCCTGCCTCTGCCTCCCAAGTGCTGGGATTAAAGACGTGCGCCACCACCGCCCAGCTCAAAATTATTTTTAAAATAAAATTCTCACTGGGTGTGGTGCTGCATGCCTTTAATCCCAGCACTCGGGAGGCCAAGTGAGGCAGATCTCTGTGAGTTCAAGGCCAGCCTGGTCTACATAGTGAGTCCAGGACAGCTAGGGCCACAGACAGTAACCCTGTCTTGAGAAAAAAAAAATAAAAACAAACAAAAAAAGATCTTATGTTCAGTATTGTAGTGATTTGATAGTTGCTCGTTAATTCCCATTATCTTATTTCCTTCTCTTTATTTATGTCAGTACATATACATGTAGATTTTATGTTCCAGTGTTTATAGAATTTTTTTTTTTTACCTTCTTGTTGGGCAAGGATCAACTTTGGGACCTTGTTACTTACTGTTTGGCAAGTGCTATGCCCACTGAGTGATTGGCAGTCCTAGGCTGTAATTCTTAAATGGATTACTAGGTCAGAGACCATGCAGAATTGCCAAACTACCCTTGCTGCATTTTATCCCTATGCTGGTGTTCATCCACCAGTGCCAGCCACAGACACTGCTATCTTCTGCAAAATTCCATATATCTGATTGGTAAAAACTAAGGTTTTAAAAGAAATACTCTTTTCAAAGCACTTCCTACTTAATGAAAAAGGATCAATGATAGTAAAAGAAACCACTGTATGTCCTTTCCTGAAATTCTGCAGGTGTTAACAGATTAGCCCAAACACTCTTTATTTCATAGACTTTTGAGAATGATTGCAGATGTAACTCTCGTACTTTCTTTTAAAAAATTACTTATTTAATTTTATTTTATGTGTACCAATGTTTTGCCTATATTAATTTGTGTGACGGTGTTGGATCCCCTGGAACTGGAGTTTCAGACAGCTGTGATATGCCACATGGGTGCTGGGATTTGAACCCAGTCCTCTGGAAGAGCAGCCAGTGCTCTTAACCCCTGAGCCATCTCTCCAGCCCTCAGTTCTCTTACTTTTAGTAACCCAAGTTTTTCCTGAAGTTGGGCACAAACTCTTACATCGTCTGAGTATAAATTACCGAAGTGGCAAGTACTGTCCGCTCCAGAGCTGTCGGGTTTTGCCGGTTGCCCGTGTGGCGTGCGTGTGCTTTAGCTGCAGTTGCTCCTCAGACTTCATGTTTCACGGTCTTGGCTTTGGTGCAGAATGCAGCTATTGTGTGGAGTGCTCCTCACTTAAGACCCTAACTGAAAGGCGGCAGGTTGTTCCAGTATTGGTGACAGCTTTGATGGCTTTCTTAAGCTGGTGCCTGCTGTTCTCTCTCCCAGAGAGTTACTGTTTTCTCTTTGTGATTCATATGCATATCTCTAGGCAGACACTTGAAACACACACATGCCTTTTCTCATTATACTTCAACATACTAAATTTAGTATCCACTAATGTTTTTTTTCTCCACGATGGTCATTACTATTATGGTTGTCAAATGATGACCAGGCCCATCACTCCTAAACATATTTGGAATTGTACTGTGAGGAAGTCATATCTCACTGTTTTCACACCTTTATATAGAAATGGATTTGTACATTCCTACTGTATTCTGTACCTTATGTGTTGCTCTAATACTGTTTTCTTTCTTGGACTGTGGGAGCCTTTCTAGTCTGGCTTCTTGACATCTGTCTGTTAATTTTTTGAGCATTTTGTTTTCCTGTACCATGAAATGTTTTAGTTTTACCTTGTATTTCTTCTTGTACAAATCTGGATTTATCTGTTTCTCTTAAGACCAGATTGGATGTTTCTTTTAGATGCATAGGCTGAAATTTAGAAACCAAAACATCGTTATCAGATTATCTTGTTTCCTAATCACTTACACATTTTGCATTGTAAATGACCATTTATATATTTTGTTTCTCCAATAAATTTGTCCGTGTATATTTGAAATTTTATTCTTAAAAAGTAGCGGGTGTATTTCTGTGGTTTATTATGGTGGGTAACCATTAGTGGTGAGTCCACTCCTCCGAAGCCAGGCGTGCAGGCAGTTCGGGAGGAGCTTGTTCTACCTAAGGCATTTAAGAATGTGGTGGAGCCAAAGGGTTTTATGGGGCAGGACCAGTTTTAGTTCTATGTCTGACCCAGTGTTACTGCTAACGAGGTGTGCCATCATCCCCCTCTTCCTCTACACATTGGGGTGCACACACAGACATTCCTCAGCTGTGCTGGGGCAGCTGGGGCTTAGATTGATCTAAGGTAGAAGCTTAAGTTTTGCCCTTTCAAGTGAGTTTTATAACTACCTTCCAACTTCTATCGAGGTTTTTCGCTATGTCACTTAGAACTGCCCTCAGTTCTTGGTGGTTGGAATGTTACTTTGTTTTTCAAGTTCATGTATTTCACAATTTCATACCGGTGCATAACATACCCTGATGCTATTCTCCCCCATTATGTTCTCTTGTGCCCTTCTGCCAGACCCGTCTTCCCAGCAAGTCCCCCTACTTTCACTTTCATGACTTTTCAGTTGTGTGTGTGCGCGTGAGCGTGTCTTCATCCTGTTTCAGCCTCAGAGAAGCGTGGTTAGAGGTTGGAGCTGCTGTTCCTGCTTTGATGGCTACCTTTCTTTTTCTGTTTATTCTTTTTCAAGTTGTTGATGCAGTTTGTGAATAAAGGGAGAAAATTCCCTGCTCTCAACACTGACAGATGTTCCTGTTTGTGGTGGTTGAAGTGAAAGGAAAATGCAGAGAAACATTGATAATTGACAGCTGTCTGGGAATTGACAGTCCGACTTTGATTAAATGTTTCCATTGAATACAGCTCAGCAGATGAGAAAACAGCTCACTTCCGTTGTGGGTGAGAGGATCTTTGAGGCCCCACCATCTTGGGGAGCTAGAGGCAGTTCATGGTGCTGAGAGAAGGCAGTCCTGTTCCTTGGTGGTGTCACATTGGAAGTTACCCTGCTCAAGTAAATGCCCCAACTTGCTCTTACAGGCAACCCTAGTTAATGCAGTGGATCTCCCTGACCCCATTGTGAAAGAAAACCTGAACTTCAGGGGGGGAAAAAAAAACCCAAACCCCGGAGAAGACTGTTTTAGCTGGATGGCTCACATCTCTAATCCTATCACAGAGAAAGCTGAGACAGGAGGATTGCCATGAGTTCAAGGCCAGCCTAGACTATATAATGAGACCTGTCTCAAGAAAAGCAAACCAAACAAAACCTTACTGTTTTCAAATTGTTGATAGTATATGTTTGGTAAAAAAAAATTAGAAAACAAGTACATTTCAGACAAGACAAGGAACACAGCCTTACCACACAGACAGTATATACATTGTAAATAAAATTAGAAAACAAATACATTTCAGACAAAACAGGGAACTGAGCCGTACCACACACTGAGCCGTACCACACACATTCCCAGCAGTGACTCCTGTTTGTGGCTCTGACTGTCACCATCAGAAGACACAGAACTCAGGCCTGTGATGTTCTCTAAGTCAAAGGTCTGAGGCGTTGTGTGCGCAGGCTCACATTCTTCTACATTTGCTAACACATATTTGAGACTTTTTGCTTCTTTCTATATGATTTGAATGTTTTCTAAATCAATACAGATTTTGTTTGATCATCTGCCTTTTTGGTATTTTAGGATGGTTACAACTATTTCTGAATGTTTTATAAATTTTAATGCCAAAACATTATTTGTCATCAATTAATGGAATTTTAGTTTAAACTACTGTTTACCAATATAACTTTTATTCTGTAAACTGTAGTTTGACATTCGGTAAATGTGCTGTGTTAAAGTTAAATAAATCTAAGCTTTTCAGACTAATTTTCAATGAATAAACTTAGGACTGGTTAATTTGCCTTATGCAAGGTTATGTATCTTTTAGTGGAGTCTTTGGGAGTGGAGCTCTCTTTTAATAGTGATCATAGGCATTTCGAAGTATCTGCCAGAACTTGTTAGAACTGTAAAATCACCAAACATAAGATTTTAATGGATCTTGTAGCTTCGGCTGGCTTCCAGCAGTTACCATCATCAAATATAGGTTATTGAATATGATTGGTAATCTGTGTATGTGTTCATATTTCTTGTGTTAGCGTAGTATTGTGAAGAAGGCACAGTTATGTTTACGATAGGGACACCATAAAAGGCACTGTTGGCCGGTTTTGTTGCTGTGTAAACATTACACAGCACACTGCACAGACTGGAATGGCAGTGGTGCTGCGTAGCGGGGTGTTGTGGGATTACTGGCCATATCTACTCCATCACTGTCTAAAGGGTAGAAGGGCGCACACTCCTAAGGACTGCAGTGACAAATGTGATGGCATGTATAGACGAGAACATGACATTTCTCAGGGAAATGTTTTTATTTTCATTTCTGTAGTCTGATCTGAGTTCAGATTCTCCTGTGTGTTTTTGTTGTTGTTGTTGTTGATCTATTTTTAAATTCCATTTTAAGTGACTTACATACAAACTCAGAGGAGAATGGGAAAAAATATATAAGTAACCAGGTCTTTGTTAATCATTTTTGAGACTTGTTTTGTCTTAGTGTTTTGATGAATATTACTTATTTTTCTTACTGCAGTTTTTTGCCAGAGAGCACCTGTTAGCCTGGTTTATTGGTATCTGCCTATAGTCTCAGCACTTTGGAGATTGAGGCAAGCAAGTGTGGATTAATTCCAGCCAAAGACCTGTCTCAAAATAAAGATAAAATTACTGAGTTAAAGGCCAGTCTGGTCTATACAGTTAGTTCTGGAACCAGCCTGACCTATAAATTGAGACCCTGTCTGAAAAGACAGACAGAACAACAACAATGAAATAGAAACCACAAATAAAGTTGCTCTTGTCCACCTTCCTGCATTAGGGAAAGGACTTACAAGCAGTCGGGTACTTTTTAATAGAGTCTCTGTATTAGGTGGGGTACTGTAATCGATGGAAATGTCTTCCTGGTGGTGGTATTAAGGGGTGCCCTTGTTTAGGGGGGGATTGGTGTTGAAATATCATGTTTGCAACTGGCCATTAAATGATTTTGACAAAACTCATTTGTGCATAGACATGAGACAGAATGATTGGACAAATGTTATAAAATACTGTTTAGAAATCTGGAAGAAAGATGTAAACGAATCCCCTGCCCATTCCTGAAAATTTTCTGAAAATTTAAAATCACTTCGAAATTGAAAGTTAGATTTGATGTTGAGAAGAGTTGGGTAGATATCTTGAAAATTTAGCTGAGTTATGTTTTGAGTATAGACACTTCAAGCTACAAGAGGCATTAGAGATCTGCTTTAACTGTAGACAATCAAATTAAGCATGGGACATTTAGTAACTTTTAAGCCTGGCTTATTAAGGGTTAGTGAGCATGATAAGTAAGTTTTGTTGTAGGCAAAGTCTTCAGGTTGGGCTTTTTTGTTTGTTTGATTGATTTTTTTGAGGCAGGGTTTCTCTGTGTATCCCTGGGTGTCCTGGACTCGCTTTGTTGACCAGGTTAGCCTTGAACTCAGAGAGATCTGCCTGTGTCTGCTCTGAGTGCTGGGATTAATGGTGTGCGCCACTGCGCCCAGCTGGGAATTTTTATCTGTCACAGTGTAGTTAGTACTCCTTAGAAAGCTCTCACCTGAGGATCATACCAGTATATAACTCAGACAAGAAAAGGAGGGTTTCAAAATGTAGTCTTTGAAGTCAATGTGTGTCCTAATTAAAAGAGGCTGTATGGGCCTGCCAGCCAGCTCAGCAGGGAAAGGGACTTTCACCAACCTTGGCTTTAGTTTGCTCCCCAGGACCCACATGGTGGAGCGAGAGAAGTTGTGCCTCATACTGCTCCCACCACCATGGATACAATTTCTAAAAATGGCTATTTGAGGGTTGGGCATGGTGGCACACACATTTAATCCCAGTGCTCCGGAGGGAGAGGCCTGAATTTAGGCAGATCTATTAAGTTTGAGGCCAGTCTGATCTACAGATTACAAAGTGAGTTACAGGACAGCCAGGGCTGCACAGAGAAACACTGTCTCTCTTTAAAAAAAAAGGAAAAGAAAGAAAACACTGGTTATTTTTGTCTTAAGGACAAGATAGTGTTAAGTTCCATGGAAGACTTGTGTGGAAAGTCTCAAGTTCTGCTGTTTGCTGTCTGTGGTGTTTGAAGAACTTCAGGACAAGATAGTGTTAAGTTCCATGGAAGACTTGTGTGGAAAGTCTCAAGTAGTGCTGTTTGCTGTCTGTTGTTTGAAGAATTTCAGGACAAGATAGTGTTAAGTTCCATGGAAGACTTGTGTGCAATAGTGAGACAGTCTCAAGCACTGCTGTTTGCTGTCTGTGTTGTTTGAAGAATTTCAGAAACATAGTTAATCTAACAATTACTCTTGGTTCTTGTTTATCCAAGGACCTTATAAAAATGTCTCCTTTTGGATGAGGTGTCTCTGAGGAACTGGACTAAAAATGTAGGCTTCTTATGGATGGAAGTGATCAGTAAAGAACCAAGGTTTTCCCTTGTTAGAAACACTGCAATTGGTCATTTATAACAAGGTTAGAGAACTATTCCCATTTGGATCTGAATTACAATACTTCATTATTTGAATAAAATTCTTCTGACATATTCATTTTAAATTTATAGCTCGTGTCTATAATAAATGAGCTTCAGCTTTTGAGACTTCATCTTGCTTATAGTCCCAGACTATGTTTCCACGCCATCTTCCCAAGTGCTGGGGCCACAAGGCCTATGCTGCCATCCATGCCTGGCCTGGGGAAAATGAAATCTTAAACCAGTAGAGCATTTTGGTGTAGGTTTTAAATTTGTATTTATGGGACTTATTCTATTGATGTACTGAAACCAAACAGGAATTAGATCACTGCCAGTTTCTGGTTTTATATGAGGTAACTTTAAAAAGTTATAAAGCAGCCGGGTATGGTGGCACACACCTTTAATCGCAGCACTTGGGAGGCAGAGGCAGGTGGGTCTCTGTGTGAGTTCGAGGCCAGCCAGGGCTACATAATGAGACCCTGTCTCAAAACCACAGCCACAGCAAAAGCAGAAGGAAAGGAGGGGTGGGAAGCTTATTTCACTGAATCCCTTCATTTTAGTTCTTGTAAAACCTAGTGTACTGTTTGTCTGACGATGGCAGGCAGTTATCCTCTTGACCAGCCATGGAATCTTGTGTAACTCAGCAGTCTCTAAGCCTTGATCCCTCACTGAGTGGTAAGTGGAGAAAATACCTCATTGTTTTTCTTCTTCAGGGTCAGCATTAGCTTCGGCAAAACACCCTGACCAAAAAGCAGGCTGTCAGGAAGTCAGGACAGGAACTCCAGCAGGGCAGGAACCTGGAGGCAGGAGCTGATGCAGAGGCCATGGAGGGGTGCTGCCTACTGGCTAGTTCTTCATGGCTTGCTCAGCCTGCTTTCTTACCCAGGACCACCTCAGGGATGGCCCCACCCACCATGGGCCGGCCCCTCCCGTCATTGATCGATAATTGAGCAAATGCCGTACAGCCGGATCTCATGGAGGCTTTTCCTCACCTGAGGCTCCTTCCTCTCTGATGACTCTAGCATGTGTCAGGGTGACTCAGAACCAGCCAGCACACT
>CAJQZJ010032507.1:5881875-5898442 GCA_907164525.1 Lophiomys imhausi | reverse complement strand
ACTGTAACTCTTGTTCTCACAGTGTCAGCTTCACTTCACAAGGTAAAATTATGAATCATTTACATAACCTGAGAAAGAATACTGTGTAATATTATGACGATTAAATACAAACTCCTAGTGTCCAGCATTTAGGAGATAGTCAGTAAATATTGATGGGAGGACAGTGATGAGGGTGACAGAAGTGTCCCACTGGAACTTTTCTAGGATAAAAGGCATTGGAAGCATTTGTAGTAGGGTGACCAGGGTGCAGTTACTCAGTAGAGGGTCGGGAAGAATATCTGGAAACCTACTGGATATTCACTTACTAAGTACATAAAAGCACATTTTGATCTTAAAAGAAGGTGTCGGTTGCTGCCAGTTATTTGTCTTGCTTTTCACTTAATTCATTTTGGATACTAAGTTTCAAATAGTATAACTTAAGCCAATTATATTTCTTAAATTTAACCCAGTTAAAGGTCGTTGTAATTGTAAATGACCTGTATACAAAGAATGAAAGACAGGCCCATGAGTAAAAATTGATTTAGAGTACATAGTCTTAAATTTTAGATAATACTTTCATTTTCTGGTCTGTAAGTTTTAGGTGATGTTACAGTTAAGACCCTGAAAAGCCCTTGGGTGATAATTAGTGGCTCTCCTTTTTTCCAAGAGCTTTACAAAATTGATTTTTAGTGTTCAGTCCAATGAGTGTTCTGGCAGAGCATCATTTAAGGCCCTTCATAACTGAAATTTAGTATAACTATTTTTATAAGTACAATAAGTGAAGGAACATGCGATGTCATAGAACATTGTGAAGATTGCGCCGTGTGTGTTGCTGATCACATCTCTTGACCTGCCCTTTCCCTTCCCACTGTGTAGGGATCCAGGGCCAGCAGATGAGATGGCAGCTGCCCTTGCTCTGGTATCTGTGTGTGCGTTGCATGTGAGTGTGTGCCAGGGTGCTTATGTGGCGGTGTGCATTGCACGTGAGTGTGTGCCAGGGTGCGTATGTGTCGGATTTGTTTTTTGACGTCCTGATTTCTCTTTCTGAGTTGTGTGTATGTGTCGATATGTGCATGTGAGTAGAGGTGGCCGTGGAGTCCACAAGAGGGAGGTTACAATTCAAAAGTTTTGTTGTTGTTTTTGATTTTAACAAGCCTTGGACTGAAATGTGCAATCTTAGCCCAAGTAAGCCAGGTCTTAACTCTGTTCCCCAAATATGACCCCATACATACATACATCCCCGGGACTGTTATTCTCCATGCTATGCTGATGTTTCAGGCTACGAGGAATGATGTTCTTTTTCTCTTACCCATGGTGTATGTCCTCCTTCCTGCTCTTTTTTTCTTCTCGAGGCTTCTTCTACCCATGAACCTCTCTGCTTCAGAAGCTTGTGCACCTTAGTCCCGCCTACCTCTGACTTTGCCCAGTCTCAGGCTTCAGCATTTATTTAACGAATCAGAGACAATGGTTAACAGGAAAGTTAACACAGCATCACGTGTACAGCAAGAGGCTTCAGGGAGAGTAATTAACATTTAGAAAGCATAACATCACTCCAGCAATTCCCTCCTTTTGTCTATTAAAAAGACTAATTTCTTTTTTAACTCATATAGTAAAAACAGTAAGAGCTAATACGAAACATTCAAGAAAATCATACATAAAAGTTATACATATAATGTTTAGCCCATTTGAATCAGGCAATTTTGTAGAATTAAAAAAAAAAAATCAAGAGCCATTTGTTGGGCTGAAAGGGGAAATTGTAGGGGGAAATAAGATATACCTTAAACTTAAAAAAAAAGGGAAGAGGATGGGGGGTTGAGGGTGGGAGGGTGGAACTGGAGGGGGGAATAGGGAGGGGACTGCGACTGAGATGTAACTTGAAGAAATAAAAAATAAAGGAAAAAAAGAATAAGAAAAAATCATCTATCTTGGTGTGTCTAAAATTCTGATTCTGAATATTTGCTGTCATAGCCTATATTTATAAACCTAAAGATTTTATTTGGATTTGAAAAATCCTTTTAAATCCTAAACAATTCAAGTTCAATTGAAACTTTATATCTATTATGTTTTCAACCCATCAAAGACATAAGAAGGGATAAAGTTATTATTTGAGTGAGTAGGAAGCATAGGATAGCAGCTTCCAGAATGGAAAAATGACACTTTGCTGGCTAGACAGTCCCAGATATCTCTTGATACCATTGGAGCATCATCTTCAGCCTTCTGGCCAAGCATATCTCACAGGCATAATTGTGCAGCAGGAAGTAAGAGGATTTTCCCACTCTGTCTCTGCAGAATCACACCATCCACTTATCTGCATTTAAGCTCTGGTCCATCTTTGGACTGTATATAGTCTGTTGAGAGAGCAGGGGCATTTTTGCCCAGTAGGAATTAACTCCTGATGGAAATTTTTTGATGCTCATTATCTCCTTCCAAGTCAAGTGGGAGCTGTCAGGAGCTGACTGTCTTAAGCCAAATGATTCTTAAAATAATGAAAACATGATTTCATTAAAAAAATGAAAATAAGGAAAAAATGATTTATTTATAAATCCATTTATCTTTCTATGTTATGTCTAAACAGGCAAACTGTATATTTGTTACCATTTAATTTCTGTTTAGGAAATGTTATTTTGTGATAAATTAAGACTAGTATTTGACATGACCAGTAGCTTAACTGGCCAGCCACTAACCTGTCTTACCCAGACTCCTAAATAGATTGCAATAACAACCCAGAAAAGGATTGGAAGTAAATCTATGCTTTTAAATGAGTTGTATAGGCACAATGCCTTATATGAGTTGAAATATACATATATGTATGTCAGAATATAAAATGCTATACCAGTGAATCAAAAATTATTCTTACTTTTGTATCAGTATACAAAGTTCTATACCAGTGTATCAAAAGATAACCTTATTTTGAGAATAACAGGAGCTTTAAGTTTCAGAGCAGATTTAGTAATCTACTTTTATATCTTACCATTTCTATATTATATACTCATATTCTCCCTCTATTTTCTTGTCAGGTCTTCTCCCCCTACATAAGAGAGAAAGGATAGAGAAAAGAAAAAGAATTAAGAGAAGTTCCTGAGTCTAACCTATACCTTGCTTAACAACACCATTTAGTAACTTGCAACCAATCCCCCTAAACATCTATAACCCATCAAATGACCAAAAAAATTACCTACCCCAACTTTTGAGAATGGGATGTCACTCTCTTAAAATTGCTTCCTGTTGAATTGGGATGGAGAAAACTTGTTTGGGGGCCACAGGAAAATGGAAAAATGATTAAGCAAGTTAATGGTAATATTTGTTGTCCAGTCTCTATGTGCTCAGCAATTTGAAGGTCCTGAGCAGTTTGTAGTCCGAAGCTGGACTTTGGGTAGGAAAGTTCAGGGCTTTATTGAAGTCCTGTCTGGAACAGTCTTTGAGGCTGGGCCATCTCAGCAAGTTGTTTGAAGTTGTTCTGGACGCAGATTTTTGAGGAAACAGCTATTGAGGCAGTCTATGAGGCTGGATCATTTGGGCTACTTGTCTTCTTTGGTGTCTGGTCCCTTTTTTTCCCCTGGGCTGTTATTCTCCATGCTATGCTATGTTCCAGGCCATGTGGAATGACCTCTAACCCTCCTTCTGCTCATTTCTTGTCTTTCTTCTCTGCTTCCTCTAAATTTTTTTATCTTTACATCCTGACAATTTCCTCACTTCATTCTTGAAGGTGAAAGAGGCCTGTCCTTTTCAGACAGGTGGGAACTATGAGGCCTCCTCAGGGGACTCTCTGCACTTCCATTCTGAGGATATTCTCAGTGAACACAATTCTACAGCAAGGGTTCATTTGTCCTCTTAGTTTCCTGTGTTCTTAACTTCAAGTTTTTCCTAGAAATAGAAATAAGGATTTTCTTGCCGTAGTGTGAGACAAAAATGTAGCTTCCATTAGACGTGACCATTTGTGTATTCCTCAGGCCGTTCAACACAATATGAAATAAACAAAACCTTGTTTGTGACTGTTATGGGGCGTCTTCCTGGGGAGATGCAACACACGTCTGCTCACCCCAGAAAGGGAGCCCATGACAGGTCAAGGTATGGAGACACCAAAGTCCAACTTGGTCAACCAAAATGTTTTATTGGGGTTACTTATGGGAATATGGGTGAGGGGTTCCTTATAGGAACAGAAATGACTCAAAACAGCTGTATCACCAAAGCTCACCCCAGCAGCTAGGGAAAACTAGAGTCCTGGAGCACACTACATAGTCTGCAGATAGCTCAGCAGGTTTAAAAGTGTCCCTTCCAGATGCCTCTGTTGGTCTAAGCCTTTCCAAGTAGGTCAACTAGTGGATTTTTTTTTTAAGGCAGCTGGCTGGTCTCTGCTACATTCAGGCTCAGTTGGCTGGTCTTGGCCCTGCCAGGTTGTTTTTCTTGTTTCAGGGTCTTCTTAACAGTGTGGCTGTTTGCTCTGAGGGTGACTGACTCTTCCTAGCTTTCACCCACTGCTCATAAACTCTTGGGGAGGAGTGTGTGTTAGGGTCAGTGCAGATTAAAGCATCAATATGTATCTGATTTGGCGAAAAGTTTTTGTTTTTATCATAAAAACACTGTAGAAAGATTGATTTGATTCCTTCAAAATTGTAGAACAAAGAATTTTATATGTCTTACATGTTTATAATCAGATGGCTTCAGTGAGTATTTTACATGGAGCAATGTGCACTATTTTAGAAATACTGTGGTCTTGAATGTTTATGTCAAGCAGCAGATGAGATTACTTGTTCTCCATGAGGGACTGTTGTGCAAGGGGGTTGTCCTATGTTTGTGCAGACCGATCTGTGTGCATGCTTTATGCGTTAATATCACAGCCATCATTTTACCAACATGCCATTTATTTTTTCAGATATATTTGAGTGAAACGAAAACATGGTGTCTGTTGGACTTTCTCTATAAAAATTGAAGCTTAGGCAGTAGAACATAGATATGTAAAGAGATTGGCTATATTTTTCTGTGAATAGAAGTTGTGTGTGTGCATGTGTGTGTGCGTGTGTGTGTGAGAGAGAGACAGAGACAGAGATATTTTGGCATAGGTATAAAAAGTAGTGGAAGTACCTTCCAGTGGCACGTAAAGATTGTTTCTTTGACTTTTATTGGAAATAATATTTCATTCTTTCCTACAGGGAATGGAATCTCTTTACTATATAACTAATGAAGAAAAGAACCTAGGTGTTGGAAAATGAGTAATTTCCTTTTTAAAATTGTAGACTTGTATGTTGTGTGTGTATGTTTCTATGTGTATGTGAGTGTGCTCACATGTGCAGGCTTGTGTGTGGAGGCCAGAGGTTGGCTTTGGGTAGTTTGCTCAGTTGCTCTAGGTCTTATTTTCTGTAACAGAGTATTTGACATACAGCTGCTTGGTAGACTCCTACACTTGAATACGGTTGACTATACAGTAATGAAGAAGAATGCATATACTGGAAGGATTGGTTTGTTTTTCTTTCAAGACAGGGTTTTATTTTTTTGTGTGTGTGTGTGTAACAGCCCTGGCTATTTTGGACTCACTCTGTAGACCAGACTGACTTCAAGTTCACAGAGATCCACCTGCCTCTGTCTCCTGATTACTAGTATTAAAGGCGTGCACCATCACACCCTGCTGTAATGGTAGAATTTTTAAAATTATAGAATAGTACTGCCCTCACTTTAAAAATTAAACATATGTGGTGGTGCATGCCCTTAATCCCGGCACTCAAGAGGCAGAGGCAGGCAGATCTCTGTGAGTAAAAGGTTAGCCTGGTCTACAAAATAAGTCCAAGACAGCCAGGGCTACACAGAGAAACCCTGTCTCGAAAACAAAACAAAACAAACAGACAAAAAATTAAACATACATTCATAGAGGTCTATTTTAAGTTTCAAGTAATGTGTATACTAAGTTTTTAGATTCCCTAATTGTATTTATTTTTTATCATGTTTTTAATGCATTCCTTTTGTAATTTAAGCAGATTAATATAGCTGTAAAAGTAATATAAAGAGTGAATATAGCCGGGCGGTGGTGGTGCACGCCTTTAATCCCAGCACTTGGGAGGCAGAGGCAGGCGGATCTTTGCGAGTTCGAGGCCAGCCTGGTCTACAAAGCGAGTCCAGGACAGCCAGAGATATTCAGAGAAACCCTGTCTCGAAAAACCAAAAAAAAAAAAAAAAAAAAGAAAGAAAATTTAAGAGTGAATATAAATAAATGTGCTGGTTATTTTTGTTGCCATGACAGAATGCCTGAAAAAACAATTTAGAGATTAAAGATTCACTCTGAGAACACAGTTTCAGAAGTAGGAGTCTGTGGTCAGCTCACTCCATTGCCTTTCCAGCAAGATAGAACCATCATGGGGGAGGTCATGGAAGAGAGCCATTCACCTCTTGGCAACCAGGAAGCAAAGAGAATTAACAGGGAGAGGACTGGGCTAAGGTAGACCCTTCAAAGCCATGACCCTGAGTGACAGGCTCCTTCCCACTCGTCCCCTGCCCTTGTTTCACTGCTTCCGACAGTCTACTCAAAATTTCAATCCGTCAGTGAATTAAACGCTGGCTGGTCAGAAAGCTCATGATGTGATGGTTTCAGGGAGGAACTCCAGGGCCACTCCAAAGTGTGCTGCACGTTTTCCTGGGGTCCACTCAAGCAGTCAAGATGGCAGGCAGTTGGGATTAACTGCCGCACATACTGCCTTTCATTTCCTTAATGTGTGGTATTCCTGTAGCTTGCATTTAATGGTCTGACATTCACAAGGTCATGAGTTAGATTCCAGCTTTTGCATATAAGGTCGTATACATACTTAAGTATTTGGGCCTGGGAAGGAGAACCAGTGGATAAGAAAGCTTGCTGTGCAAGCATGGTGTCATAGTTGCTTTTCTGTTGCTGTGATAAAAACGCCATGACAAGGCAACTTACAAAATAGTTTACTGGGTCTTACAGTGGCAGAAGGCTAGAGTCCATGACCATCATGGTGGGAAGCATGGCAGCAGGCAGGCACTGGAACATTAGCGGAGAGCTTAGAGCAGAGTAAACTCACTGGGAATGGCCTGGATTTTTGAAACCTCAAAGCCTACCCCAGTCACACACCTCCTCCAAAAGACCACGCCTCCTAATCCTTCCCAAATAGTTCACAAACTGGAGCAAACATTCAAATATGAGCCTCCGGGGGCCATTTTCATTCAAACCACCACACAGGAAGACTTGACTGGGTCACAGCACCCACATAAAAAGCTGGGTGTGACCACATGCATTTGGAACCCAAGTGCTGTAGGGGAGGAGGAGATGATTGGCGGCAGCCAGTTTAACCCGGGTCTGGTGACGGACCTTTGTTTTATTTTCTGTGTTCCTAGAGATCAGTCCCAGAGCTTCACGTGTACAAAGCATGTTTCCCATGAGCTGTGTCCTCAATCCATTGTTTTGCTTATTTTGAAGCATATTCTAGAACATTCCTGAGAAGAGTAATACATTTTCTTTATTTAATTTAAAATTAAGGCGTGATGATGCCTGTAATCCCAACACTTGGGAGGCTCTCATAGGAGAATCACGGGTTCCAGGACAGCCTGGCCTACAAGAGTAGGCTCCATCTCAATTAAGTGGATTGCTGAGGCTGTACCGTTTTCTTTCTGTCTCCGTGCATGACTAACCAAGCTCTTGTTTATGTGTATCACTTTTATCAGCTGTAGGCAGGTTTACGTGTACATATGTCTCCTCTTTTTGCTAGTTTTGATTCTTATGTTTCTGTGTCATTTTAGTGCCTCCTTGTGGGAGCTTTATTAATGCCAGCTATACTACAAGTGAGGAAGCTAAAGATTTTGCTTATAGTGGTATATTTGTATTCTAAAGAGATATTGATTGTAACTTGATACAATGATTTATAGTTTTATGCCAAACTGAAGCTTTCGAGTTTGTTAATTTAGTGAACATATATTGTTTACAGTGTGTCAGGTTGTAGCAATTAGTGCTTTTGAAGTGTCAGTGAACAGAACAGTCAGAAATCCCCTTCTCTTAGGTTCTGTCTTCCATCAGGCTGGGCAGGCGTAGTAAATGATCGTGTCAGGTGTTGAAAGACGGTAAGCCGTGGAGAGGGAAAGCAAAGAGGGGATACTGGCCGAGACTTCAGGATGGGTTAGCGAGGTAAAAGGAGACTGCGCCTCATTGAGGAGGTGGCCTTTGAATAGACAGACACTCAAGGAAGTTGTGGAAAGTGACTGATGTGAAACTGCCTCTTGCGAAGGGACCGATGTGATGGCCCTTGGACTGGTGTGTCAATAAGTAAGGAGCCATGTCAGCAGAAGATTGCTTTCTGGACTATTCTAGGGACCCGGGTTTCTCCTCTGAAAGTTGAGAAGTTGTATGTTTTAACAGGATCTTGTGCAGACCCTGGAGAGTATGGTACAGAAGAGGGTGGGCTGAAGGACTCTGAAGGCAGCTGTTACACCAGTGACGAGGCAGCGGCTGTACCAGGATGATGGTTCAGGGGGTGGTAGGCGTGGTCGCATCCCAGGTGTAGAGGGCAGAGGACGAGGACGTGTGGAGAATGTAATGCCAGCAGGGGGTGAGAAAGAGAGGTGCTAGGGGTGGCTCTACCATTTTAAGGTGCAGCTTGCTGCACTGAGACTATAGGCTGATTTGATCTTGGGAAGTAATCAAAGATTGGAACCTGAGGTTTCCAGGAGAGGTGAAGAAACAGTGAGCATGGGGTGGCGGCTTAGTGGAAGAGTGTTTGTGAGGATGCAAAAGACCCTGGCTTAGACCAGTTAGATTCCCAGCACTGGGGAAAAACAAACAAATTGAGTGAAAGGCCCCTGAGTTATATTTCATAATCATTTCTCAAATATTTATCAAAGATAATGTATTGTATGATTGAAGGCCCCAACAATTAGCAAATAATATAATTGTGATCCTCACCCTTATTAAACCTACTGAACATAGAATTTACAGACAGTGAAAAGCGGCAAACATGGGAAATTAGAAGTGAACTAAGTAATGGAGGAGAGGTGTCTGGGATGTTTGGAATAGACAGTGGAGTCCCAGACATTTTCATGCTGGAAAGGTAGCAAGTGAAGTAACCTCTGACATCTAATTCACACAGAGTGAACCCACTCTCTGAAGGTATAGATGCATTTCCATAAATGCATGAGTTTACTATTTGTCAGAGCAATGCTGTCACTTCTGGAGTTTCCAGTGTCCTTTTCTTGGCTAGTTTTTAATTCTTTGGCCTTTTTGTAATTGATTGTAGCAGTTTTTAAAATAAAAACTGAGCCTAAAACCCAGGCCTCAGTGCTGGGCTTCGGGCCCTGTAAGTCTTGTTGTCTGTATTTCTCTCACGTGCCTTCTACTTTGAAAATTGCCATGGCCCACTTGTAACAATGTTGGATGAATAGTTCTTTAATGTAAATGTTCATTTTCCTCTGTCACGGTTGTGAAGGTATTCCTGTATTTCCTTAAAGGTTGGTGGATGTGGCTTACTGGCAGCTGACCAGAATACATGAGATCCTAGGTTCAGTTTCTAGAAGAGACAAAAGGAAAAGTTTATCCACCATCTGTTACCTCACACTCAATCAGTGCCATTTATTTGAAAGTGTTTATTGACCACTGAATTTTAGTAGCTTTTTTGTTACTGTACAGTGAGGTCTCAATTACAACCAACATCTAGGTTCTTTTCTTGGTCTGTTGGTCTGTCCATCTTTGCACCAAGCACATGTTTTTATTGTTATACCTTATATTTAGTCGTCCTGTTTGCTAGTAATTGTTGTTAAGAGTGCCCTGGATATTTTAAATCCTTTGTGTGTGTATGTAAATGTTAGGATGAATTTGTGAATTCCCGGGAATGCCAGCTGTGGTTTTGAAACACGTTACATTGTCACCTCAGGGTTGCCATTAGGAAAACCCATCCTCTTCACACCTTGAACAAAGATGGCCTGTCCTTCTGTTGCAGTCAGTTCCCAGCAGTGTTTCTCTGTTGAGATGCTACTGGACGTGACTTACGGTAAATGCTGTCAGTTGATAATTCCATCTTCAGACTGTTGGAAGTACATAGTAACATAGTTGTGTATGTATTTATGTGTTCTACATGTGTAACCCATCATGCATCTGTGAGGAGACAATGAAGTGGGTCCTCTTCCAGTCTATCCTTGTTGCTTTTTTTCTAGTTTACTTCTGATTTGCTTGTTGGCTTATTTTACTGATTATCAATGTTAGTAAATCTTATTGTCTGTTTCTTAACTGCAGGGGCAAGCTGAGGTTTGTAAACTTTCTGTAAGTTTTATTTGATTGTGAATACTTCTTTTGCTCTTTTTTTTTTTTTTTTGGCTTTTTTCGAGACAGGGTTTCTCTGAATATCTCTGGCTGTCCTGGACTCGCTTTGTAGACCAGGCTGGCCTCGAACTCACAAAGATCCGCCTGCTTCTGCCTCCCAAGTGCTGGGATTAAAGGCGTGCGCCACCACCGCCCGGCTTCTTTTGCTCTTTTTAAAAAGAATGATTATTTTATATGCCAGTGGAATGGTTGTTGTGAGGGCCACAGTGTGCTGTGGGCCCCAGAGGACGCTGTGGAGGTGGTTCTCTCCTTCCCCCTTAAATGAGTTCTTGTGATCACACGCTGGGTCATCAGGCTTGCCGTGTGGGGCTCATAGCCGCCTGGGCAGGTCCACTCCTGTTCTTAATTGCTGAGGACTCTTATGCAAAGGTATTGATTGTGTTTGTCAAATGCTTTCTCTTGGTGAGTTCTGCAGACTTCACTTTGACGATTTGGGGCACTATTATTTCCCACAGGTCAATGTGCTGACCTGCATCCCAGAGTGAAGTTCATTGCTGTGATGTGTCACGGTGCATCCTTCACTACTCCAGATTTGATTTGCTCATGTTTTGTTCAGTGGTTTTTAGTGTCTGAAAACACGTCCTGTAATTTTTCTCCTGAAATATCTTTGTCGGGTGTAATGGCCTCGTAAAGAATTGCAAACTACACCTCATTTTTGATTTCTGAAAAGTTATATATGGATTTCTATTTGGTATTTTTTCTTCTTACTATTAAGGGATTTAGACAATAAAGCCCTCATCAAATTCCTGAAGAGATTTCTTCAGGAAAGATTTTAAACTACGTATCAAAGGTTTTTTTGTTTGTTTCTTTTTAAAAATTTTTATTATGTTTGTTACTTCTAGTTACATCTCCTTCACAGCCCCCCCCCCATCCTTCTTTGGCCCACCCTCCCTCCCTCTACCCCCCTCCCACCTATCCTACTCCTCCAGTGTGGGATGCCCCCTCAGTCATATGAGGGCTAGGAACTTCCTCTTGCAGTGGGGGTCTACATGGCAGCTCCACTAGGGCAAAGTGTCCCACTAACAGGTAACAAAGTCTTATGTTCCTGTTCCTTTTGGTCTGTTGGTTGTAGGATAGTTATCCTGTACTATATGGCTAAAATCCAGTTATAAGTGAATAGATGCCATGTGCATCTTTCTGAGTCTGGGTTAGCTCACTCAGGATGAGCTTTTCTAGTTCCATCCATTTGGCAGCAAATTGTGTGATTTCATTGTTCCTGATAGCTGAGTAATATTCCATTGTGTAAATGTACCACAGTTCTTTTTAATCCATTCTTTGGTTGAGGGACATCTGGGTTGTTTCCAGTTTCTAGCTATTACAAATAAAGCTGCTATGAACATAGTTGAGGTTTGATGAAGAATCTTGTGAATGTATGCCCAGGAGTGGTTTGGCTGGGTCCTGAGGCAAAGCTATTCCAAGATTTCTAAGATATCGCCATACTGACCTCCATAGTGGTTGCACAAGCCTGCATTCTCACCAGCAATGGAGGAGTGTTCCCCTTTCTCCACACCCTCACCAGCATGTGCTGTCATTTGAGTTTTTGATCTTAGCCATTCTGACAGGTGTGAGATGGAATCTCAGAGTCATCTTGAGTTGCATTTCTCTGTTGATTAAGGATGTTGAGCATTTCTTCAAGTGCCTCTCAGCTGTTAGAGATTCCTCTTTTGTGAATTCTCGGTTTAGCTCTGTACCCCATTTTTTGACTGGATTACTTGGTTTCTTGGTGTTTAGTTTCTTGAGTTCTTTATAAATTTTGGATATTAGCCCTCTGTCAGATGTGGGGTTGGTCTGCTGTTTTTTGTTTGTTTGTCTGTTTGTTTTTTGTGTTTTGAGTCAGGGTTTCTTTGTGAAGCTCTGGCTGTCTTGAAACTAGCTCTATAGGCCAGGCTGGCCTCAAACTCAAAAATATCTGCCTGCCTCTGTCTCCCAAGTGTGTCTGGTTCAAGTTTTATTAATCAAGAAATTTTCAAATTTACCTCCTTCCCTTCCTTCCTTTTTTCTTTTTCTTTTTCTCTCTCTCTCCTCCCCCCTCTTGTGCTAGTTATTCTACTACTGAGCTATACACCACCCCTCAGACTTTGTATTTTGTTTTAAGCTGTATATTTTTGTTTTAAGCTGTATATTTTTGTTTTAAGCTGTATATTTTGTTTTAAGCTGTATATTTAAACAAGGCACCTGAACTAACAGGTGCCTTGTTTAAACTTGTTCTCAATGGTCTCTCACTGTCTCTTTAGCTTTGTCTGTGGAGTATGTATTGATTGCTGCTTAATTTCTCTATAATTTGTATATTTTTTCCCTGATTAGTCCTGCTAAGGAGTGTCAGTTTTTGGTAGTCTCCAAGAACCAGCCTGTGAATTATCATCTGCATGTAGCTTAAGCTGCATCTTACTTGTCTTTGTCAGTTTTTAAACGCCCGGCTAGTTGTTTGTTTTTTGTGTTTTTATTTTTTCGTTCTTAATAATATCAAGCATGAGCCGGGCGGTGGTGGCGCACGCCTTTAATCCCAGCACTTGGGAGGCAGAGGCAGGCGGATCTTTGCGAGTTCGAGGCCAGCCTGGTCTACAAAGCGAGTCCAGGACAGCCAGAGCTGTTAAACAGAGAAACCCTGTCTCGAAAAACCAAAAAAAAAAAAATAATATATCAAGCATGATTTATTTTACGTTTTTGACAGCCCCAAATTTGAATGCTTTGTGTGTCTTTGTCATTTATAAGATTCGAGAGGTTGTTGAGTTGTAAATGTGCTTACTGCCAAGCCTCACTGTGAATTTGATCCCCCAGACCCACATAGTGAAGAGAGAGAGTGAACGTCCTCCAACTGCCTTCTGACAGTGTCCCCATCCCTACACACACATAATACAAATAAGAATTTAAAAATTAGTGTTATTAATATTTGTCTTATTTGCCTATCCTTTTGAATAGAATGAAATTCATGTAACAGTCCCTGTTTAGGCATTGTAAAGCACACAACTCAGTGAGTGACCTTTAGTGTTCTCACAGTTACCACTGTGCCATTTCAGAATCACAGCTGGAGAGCTGGCTCAGTGCTTAAGAGCATTAACAGTTTTTTCTGGAAGTCCTGGGTTCAAGACCCACACCCCCATGGCTGCCCACAGTGTCTGCAGCTCCAGTTCCTGTGGATCCAATGCTCTGTGCTGGCCTCCTTGGGCACCAGACCAGCAGGCATGTGGTGCACATACCTAGACACAGGCAAAACACCCCTACAAAAAGAAACCTTGAAAAAGCAAAGACCCTCATATCTGATCCCACGGAACTGCCTGTCCTGGGCATCTGTGAAAATGGAGTCATGACTTCCTCAATAACCGTCTCCTCAAAAGTCTACAACCACAACAATTCAGAATCGCTAAGATCGTTCAGCCCCGCAGACTGTTCCAGCCAGGACTTCAGTAAAGCCCTGAAGTTCAGCTTCTGTCTACAAACTTCTTAGGACATTTAAATAGCTGAGCACAAAAGGATTGACCATCAAATGATTTTATTAACATGCTTAACCATTTTTCCATTCTTATTTGGCCCACAAACAGGTTTACTACTTCCCAAATCAGCAGGAAGTCACTTTAAAAGAGCAATGTCCCATCCCCAGAAGGTGGGGTGGGTGATTTTCCCCCCTTTGGTCATTTGATGGGTTATAGATAATCTTGTTATTTAGGGGGGGAGAGATTACAAATTGTTAAATGGTCTTGTTAAATGGGTTTTGGAGGACAGACCCAGAGATTTCTCTCTTTTTCTTTTCTGTATCCTTCTTTCTCTCCTATATAGGGGTAAAAAGGCTTGAAAAAAATGGGATATAGACATAATATAGGAATGATAAAGAAAAAAGGACAGATTATTTAATAGGCTCTTGTATCTTTGTATATTGATACAAAATTAAGATTATATGAGACTACATTGGCATGGATCTTTGTATATTGATACAAAATTAAGGTTAACTCTTTTTAAGGTATTGTACCTAGTAATGCTTAAAAATGAAATGTGAAGTTTGGCCTTTTGCTACCAACTGTCAAACTTTAGGATAATTAAGAAATGCAAACTAATAGTCATTCAAGCTTGTCATTTTGTTAGGTACTAGAACAGTCTATCACAGTTATTTTCTAAGCTAATCACAAATCAAGTTCCTAAGAGACAACATTTGCGTTGTTTAGGAATCAAGAGGGTGTTCTGGATCTAAGAAGATGTTTTTAAAATTGTGATGCAAGTTAGTATGAAAGCTGAGTTGGATACAGAACTTTAAACTCATGGAGATGGTAAAGTCAGGTGCCAAATACATATGGACTGGATATGGGGAAAGTATGCTAAGCCATATAACTCTCATAATTGTGGCCTAATTATTTCTGTTGTTTTGTATTGTATTGTTATAACAGAAAGAACCATTTGTTGGACTGAAAGGGGGAGCTGTTGGGGGGAAAAGATATACTTAAACTAAAAAAAAGACGTGTATGGGGGGTTGAGGGGGAAGAGTGTGGGAGGGTGGGACTGGAGGGGGGAGTAGGGAGGGGATTGTGATTGAGATGTAACTTGAAGAAATAAAAAGTAAATTTAAAAAAAGGTTAAAAAAAATGGATAGCCCCTCTTGTGTTGCCATTTTCACTTGGTGCCCTTCAGGCTTGTCCTGCTGAGCATGTCCCACTTCTGTCGTGTTTTTGTGTGACCAAATGTTACCTAACTGTGATGACCGTCTGTCCATGTTCTGTTATCTGTTCACTGACTGGCAGACATTACATTGTTTTCACTTTGGGGGAAGGGAAGTGTGATCAGAATATATTGTAATAAATTTATTTTAATAAAATAGGAAAAAGAAAAGAAAAAAAAAGAGACTGGTATCCTCGCCAGAGATCTTGGGCTCTTCATGAAAGTCCCTCTGGCTTCGTGGCCGGTCCCTCCAGTAGTTAGTTAGTGGTGTTCCAGCCGTCTGCTTCGCCCTGTCACTTCCTGACTACTATTTCTCCCTTCGTGTGGTTCTTCTCTTGATCATTTATAATTTTAAAATTTATTATTATTATTGTTGTTGTTGTTATTTTGTTTGTTTTTTTTGAGACAGTTTGTGTGTGTAGCCCTGGCTGTCCTGGACTCACTCTGTAGACCAGGCTGGCATTGAACTCACAGAGATCCTCCTGCCTCTGCCTCCTGAGTGCTGGGATTAAAGGCGTGTGCCACCATGCCCTGCCATTACAGACAGCTGTGAACTGCCATGTGGGCGCTGGGATTTGAACCCGGGTCCTTTGGAAAGGCAGCCAGTGCTCTTAACCGCTGAGCCATGTCTCCAGCCCTGATCTTTTATACTAAAACGGGTTTTTTTGTTTTGTTTTTTTCTGGTTGTCAAAGATTCTAAAGAACTATAGCTTTCTACTGTGGCTCACTCTGTGGGCACATAGCACAATCGAGGAAAAGTCCAAGGTCCCTTGTGTGGTCTGACCCTTCTTTTTGGAGGTGTATAGCCTTCAGTTCTCTTCCACCTTGCTTTTTAGTGCCTTCAGGTTGTTTTTTGTTCTTTTTCTTTTTGTTTCCTAACACTTTATAACTTTTTTTTTTTTTAAGAACAGTTTGTTATACTTTGCAATGATAGTAATTCAGGATGTATTATAGATAAACTACAAAGAGTTAATCAGATTCGGAGGCGATGTATATAATTAAAAGTAAGATGTGTGACTTTATGTTCCTTTTTTTTAAAAAAAAAAAAATCAAAACTAAATTATTAAATCTGTAAAGAGAAAAGTTAGACAAAGACCTGAAGATGAGATTTAAAAATTCTTAAAAGAAAAAGTTCTTACTAAAGATCAGTGATCTGGATTTACTAATAAAGAGGTTAGTTGTGACTTTTTTTTTTTCCCAAATGGTGCTATTAGAAATAACCACTATTTCTACAACTTAGTGATTCATTAAAAGTTGAGAAACAGAGACAAGAACCTGGACTTAAGGTATATTTAAGAAATAGGATGATATCTTTAAAATTGTGAGGCAAGTTAGTATGAATGCTGAGTTAGATATAGAACTTTAAACTCATGGAGATGGTTAGATAGTAGAATGTTAAAGTCAGGTGCCAAATACATATGGACTGGACATTGGGAATGTATGCTAAGCCATATAACTCTTATAATTGTGGCCTGTTTATTTCTGTTGTTTTGTATTGTATTTATAGTTATAAGAAAAAGAACCATTTGTTGGACTGAAAGGGAGAGCTGTTGGGGGGGGGAAGAAATAACTTAAACTAAAAAAAAAAAAAAAAAAAAAAAAGGGAAGAGGATGGAGGGTTGAGGGGGAAGAGGG
>CAJQZJ010032507.1:5867111-5881775 GCA_907164525.1 Lophiomys imhausi | reverse complement strand
AAAAAAAAAAAAAAAAAAAAAAAAAAAAAGGGAAGAGGATGGAGGTTTGAGGGGGAAGAGGGTGGAAGAGTGGGACTGGAGGGGGGAGTAGGGAGGGGATTGTGATTGAGATGTAACTTGAAGAAATAAAAAATAAATTATTAAAAAAAAAGTTGAGTAGTTAATGATGTTGGCTGAAGAAGAATGAATGTATGTTTGTCTGCTAAGTCCTGCTGTGCTCAGATCTGGAAAGCTACATAGTAACTAACTAGAGGAATCGTAAGGAATTGTAATTGTGGGGAATTGCTGAAGTGGACATCATCATCATAAGGTCTGGAAGGAAGAAGGAGAGAGGGCAAGATGAGATGTGTGGAGTGTAATTGAGTGTATATTAACGTCTTCCTACACTGCAGGCCGAAAATGAGGGTTTGGAGGAAAACTAACCAACGATTTGCCTTTTCCACCTTAAGAAGGGAGACAGGTGTGCGTGCATGTGTGTGTGTGTGTGTGTGTGTGTGTGTGTATGTGTGTGTGTGTATGTGTGTCTCTGTGTGTGACTGTTCGTTCACCTTTCTGTGACCTCTCGTGTTTAGTGAGTGGTTTTCTTCAAAAATTCTTTAGGAACTCTGCCAAAGGTGTCCTTTAGAGGCCGCTGTCCTTGTACTCTTGGAGGCCATCAGTAACACTCCCAGCCCATAGCAGTGATTGGCACAGAAAGCTGAGCGGAGCGGCTGGCTCCTTCCACTGCCAGTGTTCACCCTCTAAGTATGAAAGACTTCGTGCCCTTTTTATATACTTTGCTGTTATCTCCTTCACAGGTAAAAAATCTACCATTAGTAAACATGCAAATATGTTCATAATGAAAGGACACTTAGTTTTTTAATGTAATTTAAATAACAATAGACACATTAGAGATCATAAATAAATAAATGAAAAATCTGTATAGCCTGTTAGAAAATTCCTTTTCCCTGTGAGATTTTATAAGTTAAAATGCACTTTAACTGTAGTCTACTCTCCAAGGCTCTTGAAGTTATGAGGGATATTAAATATATTAAGTCTACCACTTAAAATGCATTAGAAGGCATTGAAGTGCCTTTATTGGTTTGTTCATATCCAGTTTAAAATACAGACAGCAGCTATTCCATGATTCTTCCATACTTTAGTCTACTGTCTCTCTCGTTTGACTACGCTCTCTTCTTTCAGCCGCCCACACAGAATATGCCTATGGGTCCAGGAGGGATGAATCCGAGCGGCCCTGCACCCCCTCCCCGCTCTCACAACATGCCTTCAGATGGAATGGTGGGTGGGGGCCCTCCTGCACCACACATGCAGAGCCAGATGAACGGCCAGATGCCTGGTAAGTTTTTCTCCTCTAAGACATTAACACCAGAGTTGCTTAGCAACTGAAACGACATGGGGGCTCAGGGGATACTAGATTGTTGATGACAAAACTGCTTTGAATGCCCCCGAGTCCGAGCTCTCTTCGAGTTTGTTAGCTACAGAGCTACGTGACCTGTATTCAGTGTTTATCAGGCTGCCCTTGGGCTTTGATGTAGCTGACACACAGCATTCCTCTGATGAACAGAACTGGCTAAATTTAGTCTGTCGGAAACTATGCAATACAGTTGGCTTTAGAAGCTTTTGGGGGGGAAAGGGATTGTGAATGAATATGGCTTAGGAATAATGGCTTAGGAATTAAAACCTGTTTACGGAAAAGTACCATAATGTTTATTTACCTGAAAAAAAATGTATTGATCTCGGAAATAGGAACACTGCAAAAACACATGGGCACAGGAACAGAATCGTCCCTGAAGTGCTGGTTATTTAGTATTTCCTTGAAATATTTCTGAAGCCAAATCTAGATACTTATTAGTATGTCTATCGAGTGTCATTAATACGGAAATTGATTTAGAAGCAGTATTAAAACTGAATAGTATAAGCTTTCTTACATATTGAGCCATTCTGTTTATTCATTCTGACTTCAGAATCAGTATAATAGTAACATTTTAAGGCCATTTCAGGGTTTATCTAGTTACTTTTTACCAAAAAGTACCTTTAAACTCTTTCATTTTTATAACATAGTCTATAGCGTAAGTTTTGCTAAAACATACTCCACTGTTAGTATGAGAATACTTTCACTCTCTGGATACTAAGGTTGTTTTCATTAGTCAAAAGAAAAGAGCATTGTTCAATTAGCAATAGAGAAAATTAAAACCACAGAACCATTTTTTTATTAGCCTGATAATTGACATGCACAGCAATAGTCTCACTCGGTTGGCTGTTCCTGGTCGATGTGCTGTCCAAGGATGGCGGCCGTAGCAGAAGAGCACAGGGGAGAGCGCGCTGAGGCGAGAGAGGAGGTATCCCTGGTCAGAGATTGGTGTGCAGCTGATGGTGCAGGAGGTAGAGGGTGCTCTGTGGTTCTCATCTGCTTCCTGCTAAGGCTTGCACCATTGATGGCCCACACGGAGCATGGAGGAAGGAGTGAGACATAGTACTTTCTGGTTTACGAGTAGGCTATAGTAAAGAGAAAGCTGCTTGCCAAGTCCGTGTCTGGCTCTCTGCGACATGCAGCTTTAGAACTGGACGCAGTGCAGTTATTAGCCAGTTGAGAGCTCTGTGAGCTTTTGTGGTAGCAAGTGAGTGGAATTCTTACCCAGCACTCCAGATTACATTGAGGCCTAAGACGGAGGAAACAGCTGAGAAGCATATAATTATTGTTAGGCTGACATTGGTTTATTTATAAAGCCATATGTAATAGAGGTATATTCTTTTTTTTTATTAAAATTTTTTAAGTGCTTGTTGTTATGTCGTTGGATGTGTACGGAGGTCAGAGGAAAATCGAGGACTTGGCTCTCCACTTAGTTGATGCTGTGTGTGTTTCTGCTGCTGCTCTGTGTACTCAGGGCCAGCTGGCCTGTTGGTGTCCCTCTGTCATGTTGCTGTAGGAGTGCTGGGTTGTCAGGTGCGCTGTCGTACAGTATGGCTTTTTTTTAAGATTTATTTAATGTATGTAAGTATTTTGTCTGCTTGTATGTCTCCACACCAGAAGAGCATGGGACTCTGGGGGTTACAGTTACGTTGGTTGTGAGCCACCATGTGGTTGCTGGGAATTGAACTCAGGACCTCCAGAAAAGCAGCCAGTGCTCTTAACTGCTGAGCCATCTCTCCAGCCTCCCATCTGACTTTTTATGTAGATTCCAAGCATTGAGCCTACATCAACAGCCCCATACCAGTAAATGCTCTTACCTGCAAGCTGCCTCTCCCACACCCGGAATTAACTGCTTTTTATGAGCGAAGACTATCAACTATGAAGAGATTTTTCTAAAATACTGTAGAGCTTCTAAAACAATTTCTAAATACCCATTACTGTGTTTTTATACTACAAAGTTAACTTTGTACTGTTTGGTGTAAGAGAAATTGGAATGCCAATACCTTATATTTTCTTCCATTTGTTTTTAATTTCCTAGCATAGTTTAAATAGTTCATTTATATAATCTTAATTCAGGGCCACTTTTGATTATTTGATCTTGGCCAAATGATTTTTTAATTGCAGCTTTTTTTTCCTAAATCAGATTTATCAAAGAAGTTTTTTGTTGTTGTTGTTTTTTGTTGTTTGATTCACATGCCTGTGGAACCAAAATCAAAAATCATAGAAGTTTCTGCAGCCTTGCCTCTCTGGATGCTTAGCTCTGGGTCTGGGGAGAAAGAAAAGGGCTTATGTAATTTCTGATCCATCCTCCCTCCCTCCCTCCCCCCCCCCTCCCTCCCTCCCTCCCTCCCTCCCTTCCTCCCTTCCTTCCTTCCTTCCTTCTCGCTCTTTCTCTCTCTCTTTCTTGAAAGCACTCTTTATATAAACTTTCCATTCATTGTACAGAAATCTATCTCATTCTCTTTGGTGACGGTACCACATCCTTTAAAAAAAAAAAGTTTTGCCTACATTGTATGTCTGTACCACGTGTGTGTGCAGTTCCCAAGGAATCCAGAAGAGGGCGTAGGATCCCCTGGCACTGTAGTTACAGACAGTTGTGAGCTGTGGTGAGTTCTGGGACTCATTAAACCCAGGAGCTCTGGAAGAGCAGCCGGTACATTGAATCACTGAACCGTCTCTTCAGCTTAACCTCCTTGCTTGTGTCTGATCTGCATGCCAGTTCCTGAAGTTGGAAATGAAGTTTATAGTGTTTTGGTTTGTCTATGCACATATGTATATTTTTGCAAACATATGTATACCTCAAAATTTTTACCTGTAGAATTCCTAGAACTTAAATTATTGGATCGCAAGTACATTTCAAGCTGGGAGTAGTAGTAGTCGTCCCAACACTTGAGAGGTGGAGGCAGGAGCTTCACAGGTCTGTGCTCACCCCTTGCTGGGTAGTGAAGTTGAGGCCAGTCTGCACTACAAAGCATGCTGCATCATCAAATGAAACCAAAACCAGGGAATTTTAAAGTTTGCTGTCATTGCAGCTTGCTCTGTATAAGCACAGTCCTTACCTAGATATACATTCCTTTAGCTGTGTATAAGAGTGTTTCTTCACAGTGTGCCCGTGTGTTTGAGACAGGATCCCACTGAATCTAGACCTCACTGATGGGGCTAGACTAGCTGGCCAGCGAGCCCAGCGACTACAGAGGTTACAGCCTGTCCCTGCGTTTTGCATATGTTCTGGGGATCAGAACCCAGGTCCTCATGCTTGTGTGGTAAACACGTTACCAACTGAGGCGTGTCCCCAGCTTGTAGTTTACTTTTTTTGTTACGTTCAAATTTATTTTTATGTAGCTAAATTTATCCATTTATTATGATCTGAGCTTTCAAGCATGTTTAAGCACTTCCTCTTCCAAGATTATTTTCAACATTCTCATGTTTGAAGTTATTTCTTTTTTTGTTTTTCAAGATAGGATTTCTCTGTGTATCCCTGGCTGTCCTGTCACTGTGTAGACCAGGATGGACTCAAACTTGCAGAGATCCGCCTGCCCCTGCCTCCTGAGCGCTGGAATTAAAGGCGTGCGCCACCACCACACCTGGCTGAAATTATCTTTTATGGTTTGTTTTCCTTTTAATATTCAAATTTGTTATACATATGAAATTAGTTTTAGTGGAAGGAATGGGGTAGAGATCCAACTGGATGTTTTTCCAAATGGCTATCCGGTTGTCACTGCCCTCTTTGCTGACTTTTGTCTCTGTCACCTGTGGATATAAGTGTTGCCATTGTTGTTTATGTATTTGGCATGTTCTTGTACTCTTGGGCTTCATTGCCCTGCTGTCTATGTGCTTGTGTCTCTTAATAGCGCAGACTTAATTATTGCTTGAGTCTTACTGTCTTGGCAAGCTGCTGTCGCAGCCTTGGTCCTCTCTGGGTAGTTCCTGGTTTTCCAAGATCAGTTTCCTCATCTCTAAACTGGGAACATAACAACATGTACCTTATCAGAGTTGCCCGTTTAAACTGTGTACTTATTTCCTGTTGATTAAATATTCAAGTCGTTCCTGAGGCTGCTCTGAAATGAAAAAAAAAAAAAAAAAGACTTGTACCGTGCATATCTTTAACTCTCATTTTTGATTCTGACCATTTTTCTTCGAAGGACCTAACCATATGCCAATGCAGGGACCTGGACCCAATCAGCTGAACATGGCAAACAGTTCCATGAGTATGCCTTCAGGTAGCCATGGCTCCATGGGAGGGTACAACCATTCTGTACCATCATCGCAGAGCGTACCCGTGCAGAACCAGATGACCATGAGTCAGGGGCAACCAATGGGGAACTACGGTCCCAGACCAAACATGAATATGCAACCAAATCAAGGTAACTGTCCACATCACTCCTGCCTCTCGCTTGCCCAGCTCCAGCTCCTTCATGCCCCTCCTCCCAACTCATGATCTCTTCTTTAATTATTATTATTAAGTTGTGTGTGTGCGCGCACACACATATGTCCACACATGCATAGACAACCTGAGTCCGTTTAGCATTGCTTGCATTTAGGGCTGGCTACTTGGGATAACCTCTGTGGGAGCTTGTCCTGGACGAGCCCGATCCTCCGTCTCTCAGCAGCCATTGGCCACCTGTAGCTCTTCTAGGTGTGAGACCTTGTGGAGTTTCCTCTGTGCATAGTGCCTGTCAGCTGGTGCTATCATAATGGTCTTGTTTAGGCAACCATATCCTTGAGATTTCATGGCACATTTTCCCCGGCTTGTCTGGTAGACACTATTCAGCACCAGCTCTCTTGGGTCTCTGGCTCTTACAAGTATTCTGTTGAGAAGGAGATGCTTTTTAAGACAGATTCCCACTATGTTCTGGAGGCTGGTCTGGACTTGAGGAAGGTCTGCCTCAGCCTCTCTGTTGCTGGGATTGCCAGCATAAGCCCCAGCAGCAACCGTTTATCTTTCTCTTGAGTAGAGTGCTATTGGTTTGTTTTGGTGATTTAAGACAATCTCTGCCTCAAGTGTGAAGTGAGTCACAGTTGTGCTCATGAGAAAACAGCCTTGAGATGAAGCCGCCTCAAGTCTTTTTGTGTTTAGAAATTAAATTGCTCAGGCTGCCTTTTCATGCTTGTTTGCCTTTTGCATGTTTTCTTTGGAATTCTGTGTTGTTGAATTGTTTCATAATGCTGGTCACTGGATAAGCCAGCAGTTTGGTTCACGTTAGGGAACTGGGGCATAGTTTGCCTTTACAAGCACACTGTCTTAAATATGGCCAGCCTAGTCCCTTTCTCTTGCTGCCACTTGTGAGGACGATTGATGAGTTTTCCTGGATTTGAGGCAGGGAAGGTCCTTCTGAGGGATTTGCTTCCGAGTGTTTGGTGGGGTGCCTCTGCGCCCCTGGCTCTCTGCTTAGCTTGTTGGAGTGCACTACATTTTATTTCTAGTCTTAATGAAGTTGTTGCCATGTTCCTCCTTTAAGTACCCTGTAAGTAACTAAAAGCCAGCCAGTGGCGCTCTGTTGTGCCAGTCGCTGTGTTAAAGCATTTGACACATTGCCACCTTAGAGCTGTATCATGAACAAAATATAGTGAGCCACGTATTTGATGATTTAAAAACATCAGATCACTGAAAGGTAATCGGATAAAAGAAGCTGAGGTTGTGTTAAAATTATATATGATGGACTGTTATAATTTCAAAATACTAATACAGTTATATAATTTTGATTAGAAGTGTTCAAGTTATCTGGTACCTCTGGAATGAAAAGCTAATCTGGCAAATAAAAGTTTTCATTAAAAAGTTCTTTTGTTTTATCATAAAACCTTTTTTTAGATAGTTTTCATAAAAATAAGCTATACATTTTACATTTTCTGTTTAGACTTACAAACATTGTAGAGATTAGAAGACACTAAATTGCAAATAGCCTTTTTTTTTTTTAGAAAGCTTGAAAATTTCTAAAAATGAAAGGGAACTTTTTAACATTTTCACCTCCTAAAAATTTCTCACAGGACCCAAAGTCCTGAGTCCAGTCCTTGGTACTGCTCTGTCCCCAAGTCTCAAATTTAATAAGGGTTGCTTTTATATTTGTATTAAAAAATGGCAAAAATCCGTAGACAAGCCCCATATTTTCACATTTTGTGTCAAGAAACACTAGAGCAGCCAGGTGTGGAAACTTTTAATAAAGCCCAGCACTCTGGAGGCAGAGGCAGGTGGATCTCTGTGAGTTCAAGGCCAGCCAGGTTTAGAAAGCCAGTCTAGGAGAGCCAGGACTACACAGAGAAACCTTGTCTTGAAAAACAGTTTTTTCTACTGGAGGTTGTTTCATTTTGTTAAGATTTATTTTACGTATTTTCTTGCATGAATGCATTTGCGCTGTGTATGCCTGCTGCCTTTGGAGGTCAGAAGAGGGTGCCCTGGAACTGGAATTAATGGACAAAGAAAGCCAGGTCGTCTGTAAGAACAAGTGCTTTCAACCACTAAGCCACCTCTCCAGTCTCATTTGTGTGTTTTGAAATAGGGTTTCGCTATGTAGTCCAGGCTGGCCTTAAACTTAAAATCTTCCTTCCTCAAACTGGTTCCTTCTGGAGTTGCAGTCATGTGCTACTGTTTTTTCTATTAATGGGGTTTTTGAGTCGCCGAAACTACAAATTGGTGAAATCCTAAGATTAAGGTTATGTTTGGGGCCAGGAACGTAGCTCACTGGTAAGATCAGTGTTGTGAACATGCAACACCATGGGTCTGAGGGAAGGAAAGGAATGAAGGTTTTTGTCTTGTGATTGATCACAACAGGAAAAACAACTCAGAGTTCTGTTTGCAAAAAGCATGTAAATGAATGGCAGCTAACTGGTGCATTGTATCATTTGTCTATTTGTAATTAATGCTCAATGAATGATATTTTTTACAAGCTGACTGATTATGCTGTGATTTTCTCTGTAGTTTTTCTTGCTGGGCTACACCCACAGGTGCATACACAGCACACCAGCGTTCTAGCACTAAGCCACATCCCTGCCATTCCCCAGTGGCAGTAGATTTCTAAACAGGAGTGCTGCAGGAGAGAGTCTAAACGCATTCATTCCAGCAGCTGTTAGGCTCATTTCCCCCACACCCTTTTGTAGGTCTCTGTAAGACCTGTGCTGCCCCTCCCACAGCTCTCTACTCTGAATGTGAAACTGAAGGGAAAAAAATAAACTCCCAAAATATTTTTTGTAATTTTAGTAGTTCATATGAAATAAACCTGATGCATAGATACTTTATTCATCTTTATCTTTTAGATTAAGAAGTAGAGAATTAGTTTGTTAGCTTAGACCAGTGGTGCTGATGTACTGAGACCACACCCTGTCGTAAGTGGTAGAATTGTGTAATTCCTCTGGACTTTTGGTTCTTTAAAAAATACTGAAATTATTTTTATAAATGGGCATTAAAAAAAAGTACTGGGCTCCTATGTTGTCATGCATGTACTTCATTACACTTATTCTAACTTGTCCACCTTTGCCCGGACACTCTGACTTGTCCCCTTTGGCTTCCCTGTCACATGTTCAGTAGTCCTCTTTCCCCTGTAGGCTCTCTACCTCCCTCTCATGGTCTCCTTGCTAGTTGGACCTCCTGAGTAAAAAGTGTTTTTAGCTTTTCAATGGTTTGAGGAAAAAGTTAAAGGAACAAAATCATAAAAATGAGGCTGAGCAGGCTCTCTGGAACCTGGGAGTGTGAGCCAGCCTGAGCAGCATAGCAGGACTCCATTTAAAAAATTGACCCCATTATATTTACTAATTATGTTTTGGTAAATTTGTGGTTATTGAAATGAATATTAGCAGCACTTGGCTTTAGAATTTTTTAAAACAGCTTATGTGTGATAGGATTGTAATTGTTGTCTACTCTTTGTTGAGTTTTACACATCTAGAAATTGAGAAAACTAAAGGTTTTTTTTAAACTAAGTTACTGAAGTATAAATTGAGCAGACTCCTGTGCTCTGTGCTCTCTTTGAGCAAATTTTCGTGCTAAAGTTAGAGCACGCCATAGTCTAAATAGAGCACACAGCCCAGTGTGTACTTCCCATCTTTCTTTGCTCTTGTGCAGTTGGTTCTTGAGCATCACTGGGAGCCGCTCCTGTGAGAGCAGCGGGCACCCGTACACGACCTGCATGGAGAGGGGTCCAGTAGAGCTGAGAGGACTGAGGCAGGGGCATGTCTGCTCCACTCTCATCCCGATTCTTAGTGCAGAGAACAGTGCTTGAGGTCATTCATGCACATCTGTGTCTTTGATGACTAGGAATTGGAACTAAGTGTCATGTCATAATCTGGAAAGATGTTTAATAAAGCAAAAGTAAGTCATATTAGAACAGAAAAGCCTTCTGGAAATGGCCCAATTCCATTTGCTAGAAGCAGTATACTATTCACTCAAACATTAATTGTAGCCTTCCTCGTTTAATAGCATTTGTTAACTAAAAGTTGGATGCTAAAGAATTTCACAAATTGTTGTTTTATGTTAAAAATGTGCTTCATGAGCTCTATGTACATAATTTGTTGGACTTAGATTCAAGCCTTCACCTTGGGGCTTTCTTTGGTAAATTGATTAAAATTCTTTAAGGTAAGTGAAGTGGGCCAGTGTGATGGCTTGGTGGCTAGTAGTGTTTGCTACGCACACACCTGAGAACCTGAGTCTGAGTCCTCTGTGTTTGTGGTAGAAGGGGAGAGCTGACTTCTGAAGTGATCCTCTGGAACACTGGCTGCTATTGTGGAAAACCTGGGTTCAGTTCCTAGCACCCACATGATGGTTCACAGCATAATTCCATTTTCCATTTTCAGGGAGTCTGATGCCTATATACACATGTGCAGGCACAACACAAAATAAAATAAACTGTTGAAAACTTGTCTTCTGACCTGCCTACTCCACTCACTACCACTGCTAATGATGACGATGAAAGATGAAGTGACTCCGTAGAAGGTTCTGATTCAGTGGCATTTGTGTGATTTATATGAAACCACTTGGCCGCAGCTTTTCAAGCTGCTTCTTTTTAGATGAACATAAAAAAATTGACATTGATTTTTTTCAATGGCCTTATTGTAGCCACATCATTTTAATTTATTTCTGCTCACTAAGACTCTCCTTACTTCAGAGGGTTTTCCAACCCCCTTTAGGGTTTGTGACTTTTTGGAAGAACTCGAGGAACTCAACTGAATGCCATTCTACATATAGGAATATCAGATTATTGTCCTAAAGGAACAGACTCACATCAAAAAGAGAAGTGCCTAGGCAACATCCAGAGGGGGTACCGGGTGTGATGTTTCTGTTGTCTTCTCTCTGAGTATCAGGAGGCATCACTCACCCGGCATGGATATGGGGAAAATGCACATGTAATATATCTGTGCCTTAGGCTCCATCAGGTAGATTTGGTTAATAGATTAATCTACCAGCTGTGATTCCTGCTCCATGACTCCACACTCAACCCAAGTTTAGGAACTGTAGGAACTCAGTTTAGAAGTTAAAACGATTGCTGTGTGTGCGGTTATAGGGACTGTTCCCAGGACTGCCCTCACTACTAAGAAATTATGGGGGCAGATCACAAATCATGACTCATTCGCTAAATTTCAAGAATAGAAAACGATTTGAAGTGTTCTATGGGAATGTCTTGTTTGGTAAGTAGTGTTTGGAATGACTGAAGCATGTTGTCTTTGTTCTTCTCACCATCAAGCCTGGTAAGTTGTAAGGATCCCGCTGTTGCCATGGTTGCTGTGATGAAGGGTTTGAGATGTATTGCAGCCTTTCCCTTGTAGTTCAGACCAGATATTTTGTTAGAACACACCAGTTTGTAGTTACAAAAGCCAACCTGTTTAATATGAAAACTCTGAAAGAGGTAAGAAGCATAGAACATGAGCTAGGAATCACCTTCACACTTTATGTTTTAAATTATTCCATACACATAGCCTATAAGTATATATAGTAGCATATAGTTAGGCTGTTTGTAGGAATCTGAGTAGTTTTCATTATATGTTGTTTTTGTTTTTTCCTCTATACTCTTTGTTGATGACAGTCAGATGCTGTGTTTTGCTTTGCTCACACTATGTGGTTGATTTATGTGGAAGTTAGCTATATGTCATTCTGCCATAACAAATTAGGAAGCCAACTGCCTTTTCTGTGGTATTGCCATCCCTCAACTGTTATTTTTTGAAATTGTGAAGTAATCACACATTTCCCCTTCCCTGTACTCCCTCCAAACCCTCCCATACTCCCCTCCAGGCTGTAGCTCCATCCAGCTTGTTAGGTAGCTGAAGTTGACCTTAATTCTTGGTCCTTCTGCCTGCACTGCCTAAGTACGTGCTGGGATTACTGCATGCATCAACACGCCTGGTTATCTAACATGGGGTCCAGTCTGGTGCAGTGTACCAGCTGAGCTATATCCCTAACCCCAGGCTAGGTATTCTGAGGTAGCCATCCCTGAGGCTGTCTGCTTAGGTAGAAAGGGTTCTTTTATAACATTGTCACTGTGACACACACACGTCCAGAGTTTTTGGAGTTCAGTTCAGTCAACAGACGTTTGCCAATAAATGTCTTTATGAGTCACTGTGTAGTCTAGTTCAAACTGTAAGTAATTTTTTGAGGAGTTGCTGTCTAAAATATACTATAACTTTGTTGCTACATTTATTAATCTACAACACCCATTTTATACATTTTTCAATTACCAGGAAGCAAAATCCATAATCTGGTTCTTAGACTAGTTTGTGAAGATGCCTACAATGCCCATGAGAAAACCAGAACTTCTTATCTCAAAGCTACTGACAGTTTTTAGGATGTAACTAATTTCTTGTTCTGAGGACTGTGCAACACAATAAGGAATTGTTTAGCTGTGTGTCTGCCTCTACTCGTAGGCAGCAATAGTACCTTTCTTCCACTTTGAGACCACCAGAAATGTCTGCACATTTGCTGAATATCTCCCTAGAAGACAGTTGTTAGGACTGAGAATCACAGCTTTCAAGAAATGGTTAATATAAATAATGTCTGGAAAGATGTAAGTGGGTGTGTATGTGTGTGTGAAGAATGTTTTTAAAATAGTACCATTTAAGATTCTTCACAAACTAATGGACTGTTAGCATCTCTAAGTTCTTTTTGGTCTGACTGTAAGTCCATGAGATGTGACATACCTGTCACATCTGTCACCCTGGCTCCTAGCGTTGGGCCTGGTACATAACAAGAGGCACTCAAATTTGCTTCTTGACAAAATTCTCTTGGAGCCAAGGATTCCAGAAATATAAAGTGTAGCAATTTTGAACTATTTTCCATATGTTTAATGTAGAATTGCTATTGCAGACTCTGTAGTAAGTTGTAAAATTCAAAATGGAATAGTGTAGGAATGGTGAAGACTTGTTTTATGTCCTTTGCAAAATACATGAGAAAATATATCCTAAGTTAATAAGGTATTATACATCTTTCTGTATGTATTATCATACTTCATAGTATATCTAATATCAAGATAATTTATGTAAAAACAAGGAAAATCTGTGAAGCGAAAAGTAATGTATGATGTTATTTGCAGAAATGATTATCCGTAATAGACCATTTTGCAAACCTACTTTACTTAGTAGTACATGCACTCTTAGAATTGGTAGCCCTTGTCATTTAGTTTCCATTAGTGTGTTAAAGAAAACAATATGCATCCTGGACAATTGGAATTGAGGTTTTCAGTCTTCATGGATAAGCCTTGAAGGGCTGGTGCAGAGTGCCTCCTCTGCATGGTGACATCTGTCCTCTGCGCTCTGCTTTTAGATTGATCCTGAGTGATGTCAGGGTCCTGGAGGGAAGAAGGTGGTGATGGAGCTCTTTGGGATTGGAGCTACTGGCAGTCCCAAGAGGGGGCTCAGGTGGCATGGTTGTTCCTGGCTGTGGCTTGTGCTGGTATTTCCTTTCTCCTGGAAGAACTTTCAAATAAGACAGGATTTTGTTGTGACAGATTTTTGTGGGTTCCCCCTTCCATAGTTGCAACCATTTTATTTTTGGCTGCAGTATACAGATATGGTCTAACTGCACTGTTACCTTTAAGCCTGAATTTTTTTTGGACATTTTTGATAATAAAAATAAGGCAAATCTTTCTTTTCTTGAAGATGAAATTATACAAAGACTAAGTCAGGTTGACAATACAATTATGAGTAATAGCATTATAAATTTCTTATCATATAGGAAATAAAAGTTTTTAGATCATGAGTGGAGAGATGACTCAGTGGTTAAGAACATTGGCTCTTCCAGAGGACCCTGGCACGGTTCCCAGCGCCTGCATAGCAGTTCACAGGTGTCTGTAACTCCAGTTCTAGGGGATCCAGTGCCCTCTTGGGCTCTAGGCATGTACGTGGTGCACACCCACACATGCAGGCACAGCATTCAAACACAAATTAAAAATAATCTTTTTTATGGTAAATTCAATGAAATGTATGAGTGTTTTGGATTTCCGGTGGCAGTGGTTGCTCTGGGCTTGTGAACTTTGTTACTTTTGAAAAGCTCAAATGAGAAGAACGTCAGGAGGTGTGCACTTTGACCTCCAACCTCAGGCTTGTCCTCTTGCTTTTAGCTGGCTGATCTTGGTCTCTGGATTCCTTGGTTGCCAGAGTGTCGTAGGAGTTGCGTGTGGAAGCTTGAGTGGCGCCTGAGGTGTGCCCAGGGCCGGCTTCCCACCACTCTCCCGCGAGCATCTTCTCCTTACTTCGAAGAACCGGAAGAAGCTTTGGAACACTTATATTTACCATAATAAAAATAAGGGAGAAGAGAAAAGAATTTGAAAAAAAGCAGGACAAAGGTAGTTAGGAAGAAAACAGCTCTGAAACAGCATTCCTTTAGATGTAACAGTTGTTCACATTGCTGTGGAGGTAAGGTTGTGGGCTCACAGTGTCCCTGGAAACAAACAGGAGTGGGCCTGTTTGGTTTTTAGATGTTCATGTACATTATTAATGAGCCTTTGGCTCACCTGAGTCACTTGCCTACAGAACGTTCCCAGGTGGTCTGGCCTTTGCCTTTTGTACTTAAGTCACCCCCAAGTTAGAGGGGGCACTATGTAAGTGGAACACTGTAGGATGACGCACACAGAAATGGTGAGAGTGGCTGGTGGAATGAGGAGTTCTGCCGGCTCATGTGCCAGCAGCCCTCTAAAGAACAGCTTGTACTACCTACAGGTGGCAGCAGGGGATGAGATGGCCTCTGCTGGTCATGTGACAGAGCCTCACTGTTGTCTGCACTGTACTTTATAAAGCTTGTAAAAGATTTGGGAAAGGAGATGACCACTGCTGGTCATGTGACA
>CAJQZJ010032507.1:5848608-5867101 GCA_907164525.1 Lophiomys imhausi | reverse complement strand
TTGTAAAAGATTTGGGAAAGGAGATGACCACTGCTGGTCATGTGACAGAGCCTCACTGTTGTCTGCACTGTACTTTATAAAGCTTGTAAAAGATTTGGGAAAGATTTTTGTTTTTGTTTTTTTTTAATTTTGTCCTAAAATAGAAGTTTATAAAACCCAACAGATCTGTTTGTGAAGTGCTTGTTTAGTTTCTACTTACCACTATTGAATAAGTGTCTGTCAAAAAGAATGAAAGGGTAGGGCCAGAGAGGTGGCTCAGTGGTTAAAAGTGCTTGGGCTCTTTCAGAGGACCTGGTTCAGCTCCAAGCATTCACACTGGACCCCTGTAACTCCTGATTCATTTCCAAGCATTTGCACACGACCTGTAACTCCTGCTCTGCGGAATCCGATGCCCCTGTCCAGCTTCACTGGGCTCCTGCATGTGGTGTGCATAAATCATTCAAGCTCACATACATAGAAATAAAAAAGAAAATCTTTATCCTTCCTTCTGCAAAAAGAATGAAAAGAAATCCAGAAATTTGGTCCTTTTGTTGAGTTGATATGGAGCATTCAGAGAGTTTACTTTTCATATACTGCAGTAGGATGTTTTGTCTAGAGAGATGGTATAGATAATATGGTACAGGAAATGTATGTTCAGGAAGAGGTTACTTATTGTCTCCATTTTGATTTTTAAAAATGACGGAGTATGTTCAGCAGGTCCCAAGGATGGCCACCAGGACTGGGTCACTTTCCTTGCTTGCAGATGAATCTGTGCTGAACTTTGTGCAAAGTCCCACTTCTCCTTATCATCAGTGTTCTTTATTTGATTGCACACTCTTTGTATTATGTTGTAAGCAATTCTTGTATCTATCTCAATATGTTTAATGTTGTGCCAGAATACTGTATGACAATGTTTTACGTGTCCCCAGGTCCCATGATGCATCAGCAGCCTCCTTCTCAGCAGTACAACATGCCACCTGGAGGTGGGCAACATTACCAAGGACAGCAGCCCCCCATGGGGATGATGGGCCAAGTTAACCAAGGCAATCACATGATGGGTCAGAGGCAGATGCCTCCCTATAGACCTCCGCAACAGGGTGAGAGGCCATTTGGACAGTACCTTGCTTAATGTAAATAGCAATAATTGAAAGGCTTTATATTTTAATGAACTTTTTATCTAGGTAAACCTAGGGCTTTTTGTTGGAGTCCTGTAACATCCCCAAAGATAGCAGGGTTTAGGGTACAGAGGGTCATGAGGCACACAGGAGTTTCCCAGCACACAGCTTCCTTTTTTTCTGTTATTTTCTAGGAAGATACTACATCATAAAATTTCCTATAAAAATTGACTCATTTACAACAGAACCCCTTCCCAAGCTACAAAATATATGACCGGGAACAAGGCCAGTGTACTAAAAGCAAATGAAGTCAGTTTCCACCAGCTTCAACCTCCTCCTAGGAGGTTGTTTTTCTGAGTTAGTATTGTTTGATATAACTTGTATGGTCTTATACTAATTTTATACATGTGACTTGTGCACCTGCTGTGTGTGTATGTAAGTGTGAGTGAAAAATAATTAAAAGCATCTGAAGTGTCAGAGCATTGGATGGGAGTCGATAGCTGGGCAGTAGGGCTCTTGTAACATCAAATTAGAACGTCGTTGATGACAGAGAACAAATGATTTACGTCTTGACTGGTTGTGGTTTTTCAGGCCCACCACAGCAGTACTCAGGCCAGGAAGACTATTATGGGGACCAATACAGTCATGGTGGACAAGGTCCTCCAGAAGGCATGAACCAGCAATATTACCCTGATGGTAATCTCTCCTACCTAATGTTACCCTTCCCATTTTCTATCCCTGCCCAGTGTTAATGTAGAAAACATTTCACCACTTTTAATGTAGGGTGAAGAAACTACCAACTTGTTTCTTCATTTAGAAACATTTGGGTATTGTACGGTACCAACAGTAAGAGCATTTGTTTGTAATTAACTTAAGGTATATTTGTATAGTCACTGTTAATACCATCAGGAGTTGCAGTCTATCACTATAAGCTTTTTTTCATGTGAAGGAGGATCCTTTTATATTTAGGATTGTTCATTTGAACCCACATCAAATGGTGCTGATTTCTTTCTTTGTTTTTTGTTTTTTGTTTTTTTTTTTTTTGGTTTGTGTGTCTTTATAGAGATTTAATTCATATTATATCTGTTACATTCTGTGGCTTCTGTGCTTGCTTTTGAGAAAAGATGTGTTCACAATATAGCAATAGATAGGTGCATTGAATAAATAGTACTGAATAAGCAAGACATTTGGATTCTTAGTTTAGTAGCTTCCCGTTACCCCTTTTAAAAAGGAAGGTGAATAGTGAAAAATTGGCTATACTGAGGAAGTGCTGCACACCAAGAAAGTACATATGATGGTAATCTACGTGCACAGGTAGATTGTTACTACACATCAAAAAACTTTTTTGTTTAAAAATTTTGAGGAAAAATTATCTAAAACATAAAGAACTGGTAAAGTAATAGTTAATAGGTGCAAAGTAATATTACACAGTTATTTGTTTTGTAATGAAATGGTTTGCCAAAATATTTGTCTATATAGTAAATTCTTTTGTTACTTTTAATGTTAAAATTATATGGCAAAGAAACTTCAGGATAAAGTATTAGGACCCCTTGGCTAGAACCTAATGCTAACCAAAAAGAAGATGGAGTTTGGTATGTTGCAAAAGGCATTTCATCTGCTGCTTTTCATCAGTGTTTGAAGCATAAAGGTGCATCTACATTAGACACGGACTTCCATCACAGAAGGCCTGTCGAAGCAGAGAGCAGGCGGGTCCCTGTGAGCTTCACTCACAGTAAACGTTTATTAATAATGGTATATCTAGGTAACTCTTTAGAACGGTGTGGTTTTAATCTCAGATACTCTTCCCATGAGTATTAGGAATGTTGGGTTTTTTCCTTTCCTTATTCCTATATAGATATATTAAGTTTTTTTTTTAATTTAGAAACTTTAATAAGATTATACCATGTTTACAGAAAAAGTTAAAAGGTCACAGCTACCTGGTAAATATAAGTAATCTGAGACTAAATGGTCATTTAAAACTTTTAAAGTGTATCTTAAGCAATTATGTTGAACTTGATGTTTTTTGGTCCTGAATATTTCCTGAAATGTGAAAACTTGTCTTATTTTAAACCTTTCTAATCAATATATTTTGTAAATATTAAAACTTAAAGTTATTACAGTTACTTGTGCTAGTAACTATATTTAAGTGGTATCATGTTTTCACAGGTGTGTAAAGTATGTCTTGACACGTACAATGTATTCCGTTTATATCAGCTATAATATTTTCTTCGGCAAGTTGAGGATTTTCTCATGTCCTGATAATCATGCCCATAAATACATGGAGGAGTAATTGGCTGCGTTTTTCTGTAAAGGTCCAGGCAGTGAATGTTTTGGTCTTTGTGGGCCATGTGGTCTTGCTCTCAGATTGTAAACCCTTAATGACAGCAAGAGAGCAGCTACAGACAGTGTTTCAGCAAACGGACATGATTGAATCACAGTAGAACTTCTGTCCCTAGCAGGCCACTGGCCATAGTATCCTGGCTGATCACATCTTGCCAACTCTTGAAGTGGCTCCAGGGCTTTGATCCTAATGTAATGAGTGTAACATTTATTAGTAGCTGTTCCTCCTAGTTAGGAATTCTCAGAACTTTAGTACCATGTTTTAGCAACTGAAAACTTAGTTCCTACATATTTTTTTTTTAAATGAAACTTTAAAGAATGAGAAAATAGCCTAGTCTACCAGTAAAAGTTACTGGGTCATAAAACATAAGGTGTACTCCAACTCAGAAAATGTGAGTTTTATGAACATTTATATGTAAGATACTTTAGAAATATTTCTAAAGATCTTTAAAATGACAGCATTAAGAAATATATCTTTACTGAGGCTGTACAGGCAGGTGGATCCCTGTGAGTTTGAGACCAGCCTGGTCATAAGGAGTTACAGAAAAGCGAGGGTGAGGGACCCTGTCTTTAAATTTTTTTTTTATTCATCTGAAAATACTGTGAAACACTTGTACTTGATGCAATACAATGTTAAAAGTGTTAAGAACTCACTTCAACTTCTTTCCAGGGGAAAACTTAAGGACCTCATATATCTTGTGTCGTTTATTGCATGTTGTGGAAATGGCGATCACCAGAACAGGGGTTTGGTAAAATGTGACAATTTGCATCCTTTGTTCATTCTGATTTGACTCAAGTTACTCACATGTGAGAGGCCTAAATGTTCTTATTTTCTTTTTAAAAATAGAATATAAGGGGTTTTTGCCCTCAGAGAGGAATATCAAAGTTATGAGGATGAGTGTAACATTTCTAAAACTACTGCTCTTTGCTTTGAAAAAATGTGCATGTTATCTTACTGTGGAAGCATTCACATTGGTAAATACTTGCTAATGGAATTAAATTTATTTTTTTATGTATTTCCATTTCTTTTTCTTTCTTTTTTTTTTTCTTTTCTTCAGTTTTATCTTAAAGTTTAATTGTAGGGTTTTCACTCAGTGGCCATTAACGTTTCTTCCTGTCTCTTGTCGAATTGATGTAGGTCATAATGATTACGGTTATCAGCAACCGTCGTATCCTGCACAAGGCCACGATAGGCCTTATGAGGAAGCCTCACAACATTACTACGAAGGAGGTATCTATATACCTTCACACACACGCACATGCACACCCCTTCTTCAGGAGTGGCAGTTCTTGCACAGGACAGTGTCTTCTCATGTAAAGCTCTCGTAGACTACTAGATGCTCGCTGTCTGGAAAGTTACAGGGCCCCCAAAGCAACCTTACAAATACTTAGAATGTGTAACCACAATATGTCATTTCTAACAGCGGTAAAAAGACTAAAACATTTTAAAATGCTTTTGTGCTCCGTGGAAATTTCCTCTTTGAACATAAATCCACCGACCCCTGTTCCCCCGCCCTCTGTGTGTATGTGTATGACTGTGCACACGTGTGCGTGTACATATGTACTATTCACATCTCAGCATAGTGCCTTTAGGGAACAGCTTGCCGATCTTGTGTGGCTAGTGTGTGCTCTTGTAGCTGTCTTAATTTTGTCTTTTTATTTTATTTAGCATAGTCATGATCTTAGGACTGTGGTGCTCCAGTCACTGTAGTATGCTCGTAATGGCCGAGGCGCTGAAAGAGCTGCAGTTCAACCTTGCACAATTGGCTCTAACTGCATTTTGTTTGGCCGAAATCCTTCTGTTTGGTTTGAGTTTTTCTTTGTTTTGTTAACTTTTTAAAAATCAATATGGCATTTCATTTTGTTCTTGTATTGTTGGCTGTGCATCTTAGAGGGAAGAAACCAAAAATGATAATTAGGCAGACGTCTCAGTGCCTTGCTCTCCTCTTCTCCGTTTCTTCCGCAGGAAACTCACAGTATGGCCAACAGCAAGATGCGTATCAAGGACCTCCGCCACAGCAAGGGTATCCACCCCAGCAGCAGCAGTACCCGGGGCAGCAGCAGTACCCGGGGCAGCAGCAGGGCTATGGTAAGAGCTGCTCTTTTTTTTGCTGAAACGATGTGGTGATTGTTCTTTTGAAATGTACAAGTGGTAGTTGACTTTTATTTTAAGTTTCAAACATTGATTGATTGATTGATTGAGAGAGAGAGCGTATACACGTGGAGCACAGGGATAATAAACCAGTGCATGTTTAGACTCAGAGGATCATAACCTTCAGCAGTCACTTCTTTCCAGCACGTGTGATTGGAGACTGAAGTTGGGCTATCAGGTTTGGTGGCAAGTGACTTTAAACACCACATCATCTGTGTCTCCAGCCCTTGGCATTTTATAATCATTATTTTAGCTCAGTCTACTATTACAGTTGGTTTAAAACATTCCTTTCAAAGGCATGGGGAAATAACGGAGTCGGTAAAAATGTTTGCTACACACACGGAAAGGGACGAGTCAGATCCCTAGCACCTAGCTAACGCGTGCACACCTTCAGTCACAGTGCAGGAGAGGCAGAGGCCTTGCTGGCCAGGTAGTTTACCCAGTGACCCAGTCAGCGAGAGTCCACCTCAGAAAATAAAGTAGAGATTTAGCACGAGCTTGCACATGCGTGTGAATACACACCATAAACACAGACACATACATGCAGGTGCTCCCCTTAGATAAGCTAATAATCTGTTCACAAAGAACTACAGACTAAAAATGGTTCATTGTTTGATGGTAGAGTGACAGTTTAAAAACAAGAAGAATGAATTTTTGGGCCCGTTTGCCATGTGTGAACAGGAAGTAGCTTTGAATGAGCTAAACAGATGATAATTAGATGTACAAGTAATTGTCACTATAAAACGTACCTTTTTTAGTGCAGAGGGAAAGATTATTCAGAACGCATAAAGACAATGTTTGTCATTCTAGTTAAAAGCACTGCTAAGGGAGTGTATTTTCTGAACTCGTGCATCATACAGAGTTTAGGAGGAAGTACAGCGGTGTTTCCTATGAAATATTCATAGTGCTGTCTGCTTCCTCTCCCTAGCATGCTCACAGCTCTGGATTTAATCCTTGTACTTTCAACACCAAAAGGTCCATTACAACATCTTGACTTTAAATTTTTATTTAGCTATCTGTCTGTCAGTCTGTCAGTTGGTCTGTCTTAGTTAAGCTACTCCCACCATCTGCACATAGCAGCCGCTTGTCAGTATGGGCATGCCCCTTTGCTGACATGGTCTCTTTTTCATGAGTAATTACTTTGGAAATTGCGCTCAGATGATCAGGTTTGGTGGCAAGTGCCTTTACCTGCTGGCTCCATTCAGTTGTAAGCAGGTCTGCCTTCTGGCACCATCTCTGTCTGCTTATGGTGAGAAGTAAGAACGGAGCAGAAGCTGAGATTCTTTTGTCCCCTTAACCATGCGCAGCACCACTCTCTGAGGTGGCATCATGTCTTTGCCCAGGGAAGAGAAGTCTACATGTATGTGGTGAGAAGTAGCTGCTTGGGTTTATTCTGTTCCCAAAGACCTTTCTTGCCTTTTCTAAACAGTATTACTTTTTCATGACTTTTGTATGTCAGATAAATTTTATTACAGTTGCATGAAAACAAACTTGATGTCACTAAATGAGCTCAATATAAATATTATAATAAATATAATAATACTAATACTGACTTGAGAAGAACAATTTTCACTGGGAAAAGACAGAAAATTTTCATTAAACACGGTTGTGTTGAATAACAGGAATCTTCAAAGAGACCTTCCCAGTGTGCTCACACACAGGCCTCACTTGCCAAACTTTCTTCTGATTTGGAGTTTTAATAATTTGATATGCAATAATTGGATAATCACATTTCTGGTAGAAATAAATCAAAATTCTGGGAGAATTCATTTGAATTTGGAAATTGACTATTCTCTCCTGATTCCTGCAGTCACCGTTTTGAGTGGCTGTGGAGGAAGACATTAACGTGTCCAAGCTGTCAGCCTCCACCATAGAAAGCACTCTCTTTTTTTGGTAGATTTTTTGACACAGGGTTTCTGTTTCCTTGACTGTCCTGGACTCACTTTGTAGAGCAGGCTGGCCTTGAACTCACAGAGATCCACCTGCCTCTGCCTCCCGAGTGCTGGGAATAAAGGCGCACGCCACCACCGCCTGGCAATTACAGGCAGCTATGAACTGACAGCTTGTGGCTTTTGAGTCATTCATTTGTATTTTAAAATACTGTGGAGATGAGTTTATTGATGGTGGCATAACCCCACCATTTTGATGATTTCAAATGTAAATTTAGTTACACAGAATATCATTGATTCCCCAACTTTATTCAGAAAGTATGTCTTTTGGACCTGTGCCTTGGTTATACTGGCTAACTCATGGATAGATGCAAAAATTAACTCTGTTAATATTGTGGGATTTCCACGGGTCATTGCCTCCTGAGTCCGTCTTACCCCCTTCCATTGTGTACAGTTGGCACAGCTGTCTCATTGGAGCAGCAGGTCATTGTTTGCACTTTTACTACAGCCATGGACATTTCACAGTACACCCCACGAAGGGCAAGGTGCCAAACCGTCTTGCTTAGTTTAGATACAAGAATGCAGTAATGTCTCATTTGAAACCTTGGCTGAAATTGTGGAAGCTCTTTGTAGTTTTACCTGAGCGCTTGCTGGCGTTAACTCTCTTGCAGGTCCTTCCCAGGGCGGTCCGGGTCCTCAGTACCCTAATTATCCTCAGGGTCAAGGTCAGCAGTATGGGGGTTACAGACCAACACAGCCAGGACCACCCCAGCCACCCCAGCAGAGGCCTTATGGGTACGACCAGGTACGTTATCTACCGTCTGAGGAGTCACCAACTGTTGTTCTTCATCTCCATGGACTTTGTGTGTGTGTGTGTGTGTGTGTGTGTGTGTGTGTTGTACTGATTTCTGAATCAAGATTTCACTATGTCTAAATGGTTTTGAACTCAGGAGCCACCAGCCTCAGCTTCCAGGAACTGGAATTTCAGGCCTGGATCATCACATCTAAGCCCCCTCCTCTTGTTTTCTAGCCACTACTCCACTCCAAATAGTATTTTAAAATATTTTAGGTTGCAAGCTCAGTTCAGTAACAGTCACTCTTACTTGTAACAACTTGAAATAAGACACCAACTGATTGTCCATGGACACACTGTCCATCGATGTCTCTCTGGTGTCCCCTGTGTTTGTTAATTGTGCATCTGGCCCATGCTTTCCTTGGCTCCCCAGGGCAGCCCACCTGGCATACTTCTGCCTTTGCTGTTGGAACTCTTTGCATTCCAACTTCTCTGCTTAGTTCTTCTATGTGTGTATCTATCACCAAGTGCTTTTTCTCCACCCTTAGATTTCAAATGTTGAAATGTATCTTATTCTAAGGCAAGAGTCCCTGAAACCTCGTAATATTCATCCGAGTTTTTCTGTTTTCAATCAGACTCTTCAGTCTTATAATGCGTGCCATAGGCACTTAGATAGACCACCTGGTCTTGCTCTGACTTAGCCATGGAATGTTTCAGGTTTGTGCAGTGGATTATTCGTCACTTGTAAGGTACTGAAATGGGGAGCTTTGAACATGGAACTGTGCATAGTTGATAAATTGGGGATCTGAGGCTAGGGTAGAAGATGTTACAATGTGAGGAACAGCCCAGAGGCTGCATTAGGTAGCAGTGTTCCCTGCCCTCTGTCAGGCACTTGCTCTTTAAGGAAAGACTGACACAAAGGGTGAGGACACAGGGTAAGGGGGGGTGGTGCAATTAAATTTTATTTTTTTTCTCTGATTTTGTGTGTATGGCTTTTTGCCCACATGTATGTCTATGCACCATGTGTGTACAGTGCCCATGAAAGTAGACCAGCACACTAGGTTCCCTGGAACTGGAGTTACAGATAGTGGTGAGCTGAGATTTGGGTGCTGGGATTTGAACCCAGGTCATCTGGAAGAGCAATCAGTGCTCTTAACTGCTGAGTCATCTCTCCAGACTGGAAAAAAGCCTGAGAAGTAAGATTCTTCTTGAATATTGACGTTACCTAAGAAGACCTGATGAAGGAGAGTCCTCAAGAGACGGCCCAGCTGTCCAAAGCCCTGCTGTCCTAGCGGAGGACACTCATAGTCACCTGCCATCCCAGTTCCAAGGGTCTGACTCTGCCACGTGGGAACTGCATTCATGTGCCTCTACCCATGCACACGTACATAATTTAAGATACATTTTTAAAAACATTAAAAATCTGATTAGATTACTTGATGCATTCTAAACTCTAAGTTAGCATCTGAGGAGGCGAGAGCCTAGTTACAAGCCTGTTGTCCTTGCTGTGCTGCTAAGACGGCTGGCGGCTGCTAGAGCGGCCGTCTCCATCTTCCTGCTTCTGGTACTTGGCCCGTGCTCCATTTTCACCCTCAGAGGTCTTTCGCATCAGCGCCACTCTTGTGCTTCTCTTCCTTTGCGTCGCAGTCGGTCTGAGCGGCTGGAGAGAGAGCTTGAATATTCAGGCGAGTCACTGCGCAGCCCGGCTTCACACTCCATGTCTGTCCTGTTGACCCGCTGCTTTTTTAGTGTGTGTGTGGCGTGTGTGTTCATATGCTGACTGAAGCAGGGAGCCTCACTTGAACCCAGGGCACACCAGTTGGTCTAGTCCAGCTAGCCAGCTTGCTGTAGGATCTTTTGCCTGCACCTCTGGAGCTCTAGTCATAGGCGGCCGCCATGACCATCCAGCCTCCTCTGTGTCTATTTCTGAGGATGCATGAGGGAACGAAGACTGAAGCAAGTTCCTCAGCCCAGTAGTGGTCTAATTATAGTGAAGGCTCATATAGTTTAGGCAGATACATTCACAGTGGGGAAATGGAGAGCGAACACCTCTTCAAGGTGCGCTCATGGGCTCTGTCTCTGAACCAGTCCTTTGGGCTGGCAACTGTGAATCATCCACAACACATACACTGTTTTGGTAGGTTGAATATTAAGTCAAGCAACAAATCTCATTAATTTTTCTTTAAAAATATATATGGTAGCTATCTATTTCTCAAAACCTCTCTTTCTTTAGCCAGCAGTTACAGTTGTCACCTATTGGGGCCTGGCTCTGTCCTTCCTGGCTCAGCTGATTCCATCCTGCCCTGTCTTGGAGGGTGCTCTCCACATAAGACCTGCAGTGATCTTTCAATAACAGTAGCCAAGTTCTGACACTTTACCTCCGTGGAGGCTTCAGTCCCAAAAAGGTTTAAGCGTTGGCCCCCAGGGAGGATACAGCCAACTTCTGTCTAGTCTCTTGCCACACAGTTCCGCACTGTATGTTTACAGTGTGAGCTGCTGCCCTCCTTTCTCTTCTTCAGTCCCATTGGCATCTTGCTCTTTCTCATCAGTCTACCTCAGACCCACTTCTCTCCTTTCTACATGCAGTCTCTCCCACCTTGCTTTGCTAGGGGGCTACAGTAGTGACGACCCAGCATTGGATTACTTGGTCTTCCCTTCTGTAATTTGAAATAGCCAGGGGTAGTGACCGATGTCTATCATCTGAGCACTGGGGAGATTGAGGCACAGTGGATCCTGAGTTCAGGGTCATCCTCTGGTACATAGTGAGTTAGAGGTCAGCTTGGTCTACATGAGACTGTCTCAGGAAACACAAAATAGCTTTCTTGAGACTTAATTTACATAATTTGCATGTAATAAACCTCACATTAAAATTATACCGTTTTGTGTATTTTAACTGTATACACCTATGAAGTCATCAACAAAACCAAAATAATAAAGTATCCATCATGTTCCACGGTTTCTGTGCTACCTTCAAAAACTCCTGATGCGTTGTCCATCCTCTCCCTAGCCGTCCACTGATAGGCTTCCTATCACTAGAGAAGACAATACTTTATTTGTTATTTACATAATTTAAATTTATTTGGTGTGTGGGTGTGCATGCATGTGTGTACACAATAGAGAGTGTGGAGGTTAGAGGACAACTCTTGGTAGTTGGTTCTTCTTCCATCTGTGGGTCTTGGAAATTGAACTCAGGTCCTCAGACTTGGCTGCGGGTGCCACCTGCTAAGCCATCTTGCAAGCCCACTTGGACTTCTTTTATTGGCCATAATTGTTTTGATATTTGCTCATGTTGTTGTGACTATGAATAATTCTTTGTATCTATCTAGAATTCTGTGGTAAGGCTTTCTAACCAGTTTCATTTAAAGTACCCGAACATCCAGTATTTGTGGATACAGACATTTATTTTCTTCATCTAAGTCCCTGGATGTGGACGTCACACGGTGAAGTGTGTTTAGCTTGAGTCAGTGCTTGGCTATCGTCTTCCTTTATCACTTGCCGCCTGGAAACCCCGCCGCTTACTGTGTGTTAGTTCATTCTAGGTGACAGCAACTCAGTGGTGACAAAACAGACTGAGTGATGTAGCACACTGTTGAGAAAGCCAAGTGGTTTTCTCATCAACATAGATTTCCTGCTAGCCTGTATCAACCACAGAGTTACACAAAACACAAAATGTAGTTGTTCTATTCAGCCGTGAGAAACAAGGAAATCATGCAATTTGCTGCCAAGTGGATGGAACTAGAGAAGCTCATCCTGAGTGAGATTACCCAGACTCAGAAGGATGCACATGGCATCTATTCACTTATAGTCGGATTTTAGCTATATCGTACAGGATAACTATACTACAGCCAATGCACCAAAGGGAGCATGAACATAGACTTTGTTACCTGTCAATGAGACACTTTTCCCTAATGGTGCTGCCTTGTAGGCCCCCAGTGTATGAGGAGGCTCTTGGCCCTCATATGACTGCTGAACTGGGGCAGGGGACTGTTATGTAGGGACACTCCACTCCAGAGGAGTAGGATGGAAGGGATAGGGGGTAGAGGGTGTGAGGACGGGACTGGGAGAGGTGGAAAGAGGCCACTGTGATGGAGATGTAACCTGAAGAAATAAATAAACATTAAAAAAATAAAATAAAAAGCAGTTGTTGTATTGAGGAACACTGCGCAGAGACAACAGTCTCATATTTGAAAAACAAATTAGATGAGCCCTATGGAAACTGCTATTTAGCAGAAATTAATGAATAAGAAGGCCTTTTCCTAGATGGAGAGAGAACAAACTCCCTAAAAATTAGTGTAAGCAAAAACCACTAAGGCTCTTTTAAAACAAAGACGTTGGTGTTACATTTGCATGTGTGTACCCACTCACGTGGGCACACTAGCACCATGCCACACCTGTGGCTATCAGAGGACCATTGCAGGAGTCATTCTCTCCTTCCAGCACTGGGTCCTGAACTCAGGTCTTCAGGCCTCATGGTGACCCCACTGAGCCTACCTCCAGGCCCCTTTCCCAGTGAGCTGTGTAAATGCACTTTTATCATTAGTGTCTCACTTCACACATGCACAGGGGAATGTTTCTCACCAGTATTGAGACTTGCTAGTTATAATTAATTAGTTAGCTTATTTGGAGACAATTTCACCATGTTCTTGGTTTGAGACTTTTAGACTCCAGCAAAGCTCTTTGGCCTCCATGGTGGCATTGACCATGCCACCCTTCTCCCCAGGAAAAACCCTTTTTCATGTCCTCTGTCTTGTTAGGATCATAGTAGATGTGGGATTTACTATGTAGTCCGTGATGGAAAGGAAATTGTGATGTGGAAGTGTAGCTCATCTTTCCTCACTTCATGGGTAAAGAAACTAGTCTTAAAGGTATAAAGGTAACAGAGGGTTAGAACCTGAATTCCTTGTTGGGCTTAGGTTCTGTAACGATGGAACAGTGAACTGCAGGGCCCTTTTAAAGCATTCTAATGCTTAGTTATGTGTGTGCATGTGTGTCTGCTTGTGGGGCTGCGTGTGTTTCTCACAAAATCTAGAACACTTCCTTTTGACTACATCTGCTTACATTAAGCTCTTGAGGCTCACCTGCTGTCTCTGTCACCCCAACCCAATTCAAGGTACAGGTTTGTGCTACCAGGTCCAGATTTGACGTATTAATCCTTCAGGTAATGTAGGTTGTAAGAGCCATCATTTTCAATTGAATATAATATCAGGGAAATGAGAGTACCAATACATAAACATTTGTGCTTACTGGGTGTATCATTGCTTTCCTGATATGTTGACATTACAAATAACATTTCTAATTTTCTGTGTTTAACTTAGCTTAAGCTGTTATCTAATTCTGTTTTTTAAATTTATCTTTTAGGGACAATATGGAAATTACCAGCAGTGAAAATGTCCTTACATTCCAATAGTCAATATCTACTAGTAGCCATATTGTCACAACTTCTGCACTGTGGACACCTCCCTGTGAACACTCCTTCCATTCCACCTAGTTTTTGGAAAAATCTTTGGCTAAGTGGCTGCTTCATCAGCAAGCAGCCTTGGTGGTTTAGTTTATAAAGGCTTTAGTAGCTACCAAATACATCCTATTTCACATTTCTACTCTAGATGGCAACATTGGACAGAAAATGCGTTGATATAAGTGATTTGCAGCGACTTCGGAACTGTGTTCCAAATGGACTGTCACAGACTGAAAGGTGTGAACAGCTTTGTGCGTTCACCAAGGTTGAGGGGTTTCATACTTTTCCACAGATTATTTTGTAAGGGGGGGGGAAATGTACACTTTTTACAGCAGCAATATTTTGTATATTATGTTTATTTCATGTGATAAATATGCAAGGCGGTACACTACACACTGGGCAAAATCAGAAACTCTGTGACTGGAGTGTGGTGAATGGTTGGTGGGTGTGTTGCTCTGGGAAGACACAGGTGAGGGAGGAGAAGACAGCACACCAGTGTCCACTGTTCTTAGAGGAAATTCACATCTCTCTTATCTACCAGATTAGCAAGGGTACTGTGACACAGTTTTTGAGTACAAACACATTTTTAAAAAAAGCCTTCCCTTTTTGTGCATTAAAGCCTTTTTGTAATGATGATTTATAATACTGTTTTAAAATGCAAGACAATAATTTTGTTGCATCTGTGAACTTTGGCAGGTTCATGTAAATGAAGTGGGAATCCTCTCTTAAAACAGCAATAACTGAAAAGGAAAAAGGATTAGTTTTTACCTTGTTTGAGCAATCAGGGAACTTACTCAGTATCATCAACACATTTTTAACCACATCAAAGCAGAGTCAGTGTTGATCTGATCGTAGTATTTTTTTTTAACATTAGTATCATTGGTTCATGGAGACTTTGCACACTTGGATTTTAACTTTCTTAATTGGGTATAAGTCAAGAGGCACCTTTCTGTTCTCTCTCTTCATCTTAGCTAATATAACAGAAAAATGCTAATGATGGGACATTTCTGGTTTGTATTGAAAGCCTAGAAGTTATATTTTATGGTTCATTGTTTTTAAACACGACATACTTAGGCATTATTTGAGATTGACTATTTTAGCTAACTTTGGGGATATTGCAGTCAGTAGGAAAGCATGCACTGAGAGATTTCCAAACACATCAGTTTAAGCACATTTTGAAAACATCTAGCCCAAAGGTAAGTTGCTGTGTCCTCACAGTTGTCTGTGTTCAGGCAATATGACAGACTATAACATATTCTTTGTTGAATTGAATTCGTTTTTGCCACTTCTAACTGGAAGCAGTACAGAAGGGATGCCATAAATTCAGAGCAAAGCATACCATTCTCAACATACTGTAATCAAAGGAGGGGTTTCAATGTGTCTGTGTGAGAGAGAGTGTGTGTGTGTTTCAAGGTCGGAATATAGGGTGTTCTTCAACTCGGTCAGTAGAAAAGAAAGTAGGCATCAAGTGTGAACACACGAGGCATGGGAAGCCTTGTGATGATTGAAATGCTTGTAGGTTCTGTACCAGGTTCCCCACCACTGTGTACTTTGTTGCTATTTAAAACTGTATCAACTCTAACGAAAGAATAAATTATTTGTGATTTTAATTTTCTCATTTGTTTCTTTAAATTAGATCTCTTTGACTCTCACTGTTTCGTCTAGAGACCGTACTCTGGGTTTTTATATAAGTTAGTCCAGTACAAATAGACGATATTTGTATTCTAGGACTTGATCAAAATTCTCTTGCCATGCCCAAGTTAATTAGAATTAACTGTTCAGTAATCAGTGTGTTGTGTACGCTGTTTGTTGCAGAATTCTTTCTCTGAAAATGAAGTCCATGAGGCTATAATCAAGATGACTGAATTAGATAAATGAGTTGAGGAGACAAAATTGTGCTGATCCCAACCTGGTGGAGATACGTTATCTCATTTGAAATGAGCTCAACTGACATTAAGAAATAATTTGTCTTGCCAGCCTATCTTCTGTTGTCTTATTCTCCTTTAATGGAAACTAAAATTGCAATTTTAATAAGCAGAATTTCCTCCAGGACTTTCTTCCTGGAGACTGGTGCATTTGCAAGGTTTAATTGTTTTATAACAGTCCTATTTCGTAAAAGTTTTTAATTGGTGGTGACAAAGATTACCTTATTCCTTCGGTACCGAGTAAGAACAATAACTTTACCAGTAGCTTTTCTACCAAAGTTGGCATTTCACATAGAAAAAAATAAAAATTTTATTTTATCAAATGAATTATAATAAATGCGACAACATCCCATAAAATCCAAGAAGTAAAACCCTAATAAAATTAATGTGGTTATTGATAAAGCTTTTCAGAATAGTCAAGTGTGCTAGTTCCATGTGTGCAACTGCAGTAATATTATTATTCTGCAGTAATATTATTCTGCAGCTTCATTTGGTGACACACGGTTGGGGCTTGAATGTATTTTCGAACCAAAGTGCAGAGATTGGGGACACGCACCCTGTCTCCATTCACGCATCGCAGTCACTTAGTACTCCGGGCCGGTCTCCTGTCGGCTGTGCGCCTTCTCACAAACAGACGCTAGCCAGCACTGTTAGGAAGTTCTTAAATATTTCAGTAAGGACCTGAATGATTCCTTGTTTTTACAAAATACCTTGGACTCTAACGACTTCTCCTGAAATTCTGTATTTTCAATAATAACATTCAATTAGACATCATTTCATAATCTGTATGTTCAGACTGCTACTTTTTCTTTTACATCAAAAGATTAACAAGTAAATTACATAAAACTGAACATTTTATGTAACTTTATCCCATAAATGATAGTAACTATTAGAGATCTGGTAGATTATTTTTCCTACTTGATTTCTGATATATAACTAGCATATATATCAATATATTTTCTCATTTTCTTTTCAACAAGAGAATTGTGCTTTACTGTTTCGTAACTTTTTTTTTTAACTTAGGATGCTCCTTTCTGAATTGCCTTTTTTTTTTTACTATTAAACAATTTTCATAAATTATCCATCAGAGTTCTTTGTATGTATGTGTCTTTGGGCTGTTTGTGTACATCATTTCTCATGTACCAGCTATGCATGTGCTACTCTTTTGTCCTTTTGGTGTCTTACAGATCTTTTTATCTGTTGCTTTAAAAACTTTTGATTATGATGTCTTTTACTGTATTAAATTTTTCAATAGAAAAAAAGTGTCTTGCAACCTCCCTAACTTTCAAATTTATATAAATATTACTCCTATTTGCTTTTATTTTAAAATTTTTACATAGGATATTAACTTTTTCCCTATATAAATAACCAACTGTTTAGTCATTAAGTGATTTTCTTGCAGTGATTTGGGATGCCATTTTATTGCCTTTGTTAAAAATTTAATTATATATAAGGTGTGTTAAATGTTCCATTTCACTGACTGAAGAGATTCATTTAAGTAGAACTACTAAAGCTAAATTGTTCTTTTTCTGCATTCTTTTTATTGGATGAAAAGTCACTTGCAAACTGAAAACAGTACCTTCCTAACAGTAAGAATTCAGATATTTTATGTAGATTGTCTCTAACGTGTTAAAATTTAGAAGCTCTTTGATTTTTTTTTGTATTCTGCTAATTAATTATAGCTGCCTCAAAGTGCCTCTATTGGCTTACTAAGAAAAAAATTAAGAAATAAATAGAAAATTATTTTTATTGTTTATTAGTCCCAGTGTCAGATAGAAAATCTTGTTTCATTGTTTATTAGTTCAAGTCTCAGAAGGAGATGGTGGATTATAATTTCCATTAGTTCAGTAGAGTCCAGTAAGCAGGGTCTGGGGGGGGATATTTTACATATAAACACAAATGTGTGTGTGCTTGTATTGTGGATGTGCGTATGTTTTATAGCTATGGGTAAGTATATTTTTATTTTTAATATTTTGGGGCTAGCTCCTCAGCGGGAGCACTTGCTGCTCTTCCAGGGGACCCAAGTTTGACTCCCATGTCATGTGGTGCACAACCACCTGTACATAGCTCCCACTCTGATGGATCTGACATCTTCTGGCTTCAGTGTGTACCAGCATGCCACTAGTCCAGACATGCTCACATACCCATAGCAATACCATAATAAAAAGTCTTTGAGCACCCTGACAAGCCCCATATTTGGAGAATTAGGGTAATTGTGATGGCTTTACAAAGCTAGAGTCATTTGGCAAGACTCAGTTGAGAGGCTGCTTCTGTAAGACTGGCCTGTGGGCACTTCTGCAGTGCTTGTGAATGGTGCTACTCTTGGGCTGGTGCTGTTGGGTGCCGCACCCTGTACTGACAAAGTGGATTACCTTAGTGCCCTTGAAGACCGTCCTGTGTCCTCTTACCATTTCAGTGAGTGCAATGCCTCACTTCACAGGTTCATTCAATTTAAAAATCCTGATAACATAAACTTACTATTTAAAAATATTTTTGGTTACTGTATATAAACATTGTGAGCATCCTGCTTTGTTTGATGGAGTTCTCTGTGACGCCTCAAAAACCTGTGAGGTTTTTCCACTTATTTTGGCTTCTGCTACACTATAACTCTCTTCCACATTTTTGCAGTTATTTAACTTTTTGGCTTCCCCTATTGATGTGTACTTTGATTGTAGATCACGTGACAACTTTTAAAAGAAATTATCACTTAATTTTTTTTAATAATTTATTTTTTATTTCTTCAAGTTACATCTCAATCACAATCCTCTCCCTACTCCCCCCTCCAGTCCCACCCTTCCACGCTCCTCCCCCTCAACCCCCCATCCTCTTCCCTTCTTTTTTTTTT